>JAQISU010000008.1:12207500-12590000 GCA_029339505.1 Unio delphinus | reverse complement strand
GGTACGTTAATGGGTGTTGTAGAAAACCCGCTGTGTACATTTATGATTGGAAAGTGCTACATTAATTTGAATTTATCATATTATTGAATATTGACTGTGGGCTATGATATATTGCCTCACTTTACGTAATGATTTACGGGAATATATGTGACTTCCCCAAATTCTGATGTCGATAATTAGCGGTATAGCTGTATTGATCTGAAGACTTGTGTAGTATTTGCTAGCCGTATAAAGGTTATCACCGATAGTAAGATCTGATGGTTCGAACCAGAAAGACGAACGGACAATCTCAACTCTCAAAACCTAACGAGATACTTAGGGCGTTTTACCCTTTTCTTTTCAAAGGAAAATAGTTTGTTTGGAGAGAGAGAGAAATAGCGAGGAGGTCGAGATCCAAAGGAGGGAAAGAATTTAGAAGTCAGAGTTGTGAGAATTCCACATTCACCCAGAGGGCAAGTTAAAGTCGAGACGCAAGCAGAAGGAAAAAACAGTCGTCGAGCAGGTCATGTGAATTTCCCATGCGGTCCAATGTTAATGAACACTCGATTTCGTGATGAAATTTGCTATCAGCCATTAACGGCTAAATTCGTCTATTTTATTAGTGTTTGAATTTTAATTAATGTATCAATTTTTTAAACTTCGGTTTTAAAGTGCTTCTGAACTAAGAGTATTCAGAAGGAAAGAAAATTGTAATTTACTGTGTCTTTTCTTCTCTTGATTTTTTTTATTAAAATCTTTATTTATCTTTACGGGGGCTCGTGTGTTGTCTTTGTTCAGGATACCGACTCAGGCTACCATATCCATTCTATAACCGGGAAAATCACACCGTAGAGGTCATTCCTTAGATAACGAGTATTAGCGGGAGGCGGTTTCTGGTGTTGTTTTTCCAAGTTGCGCAATACCTCTGACCAGTGGCTTGTGCAATATTGTACCAATAACGCTTGATACCAAAAACCCCGTTACAAAGTGGAGTACTTGTCCTGGGATTTGAAAATTTTCATTAAGAGATCATATGCTAGCCATGGAGAGATTAAGGCTCGAAACCGAGTTCAGGAGGGGTGAAGAATCGAACGTACGTCCGGAAACCCCGAGTAGTCGCTTGGAAGACAGACGACCCGTACAGTTAACCATGCCGATGCTCAACGACAAGGATGAAATAATTGACAACTTTTTGACGCAGTTTGAAAAGTTGGCCCTGGTCCACCAAATCCCTAAGAACCAGCGGGCCATCAATATTTCAGCCTTTTTGCAGGGGGCGGCGAAAGATGTGTACCACAACATGACCCCAGTCGAGATAGACGATTATGACGCACTGAAGAAAGCTTTACTTCGCCACTATGAGTTCTCAGCGGAAACATTCCGGAAACGTTTTAGAGAATCGTCAAAAAGGGGCTACCGAAACACACGCGCAATTTCACAGTCGAGTGCGCGTGATTTTTGATAAATGGATGAAAATGTCTGGCACCGCGTTAACATACGACGGTATACGCGAAGAGATTTTAAAAGAACACGTGTTAAGTACCTACAGAAAAGATTTAATTGTGTTTTTGGCGGAGCGTGAATTCTCAACTTTGGATGAGATAAGCATAATGGCCGAGGGCTATAAGAGCGCGCATGCGCGTCCAACTACTTGGAATGGTAGGGACCAACCTGGAATCGGTGAGCATAGGAAGACCACTGAGGAGGCACTCCAGAGACGAAATGGTCAGAATGGTGGGAGGCCAGGGACCGGAAATCCCAGCCAAGTACATTTCCGTGGGTCGGGAAAGACTCAAGGGCTAGATAGGGATACCTCGGGTAGAAGAGGTGAGCCAGTGTGTTATGGCTGTAATAAACCAGGCCATGTTGTCAAGGACTGTAGAAAGTATCGTCCGACAACGGTTAATTCGGTAACTCCGAATACTGTTATGAAAAGGAAAACAGTGGAGTCTACGAATGTAGCGAAGGCTACGGTAAATAGTGAGGAAGCCACCGTACTGTATGACACCGGCTGTAGCTACCCGGCCTTGGTAGATCGTAGATATGTTAAACCTGGAGATTATACAGGTGAGGCGGTGGAAGTCCAGTTTGCTAACAAGACGAAGGATTCGCTTCCGGTCGTTAGCATAGACCTTGATTCGCCATATGTAAAAGGACGAATTCAAGCAGCGTGTTTGTCGGGACTGTCTCATGACGTAATATTAGGGTGTAGGTATGTGTTGCCCCAACCTAACCCTATGATGTGTAACCCTATACATGTCGGGTCAGTGGAGACGAGGGCTATGAAGCGAAGGTCAGGGTCGAAGCCGCTAAGACATTTTGGTACCTGGTGAGTTAGAGAAACTTCAAAAGGAAGATGTGTCTCTTGACAAGGTACGTAGGTACGCGATTGACGGGTCCGTACGGAAATTGCCAGACGGCGAGGTTAAGTTCGCGACAAAACGCGGTATTTTTTATCGGTACGCCAAGACCAGAGATAGGTTGGTGAGGGAGTTTTATTGGCCAGGTGTTTGGGGATGTGAGGAGGTTTTGTTTGTCATGTGACAAGTGTCAGCGAGTGGCACCGAAGACATCCCATCGCCCAGTGCCACTAGGAACCACTCCACTAATTGACGAACCTTTCTCGAGAGTGACGATGGATTTGGTAGGTCCGATTAAGCCGGCGGCAGAAAGTGGAAATCGGTATATATTTACGGTCGTAGATTACGCTACCCGGTACCCGGAGGCAGTGGCATTGAAAAATATTGACTCAGTCACGGTGGCTGAGGCCTTGTTAAGGGTGTGGTCGAGAGTCGGAGTTCCAGACGAGATACTGACCAACCAAGGGACGCAGTTCGTGAGCCTGGTGATGGAAGAGGTAAATAAATTACTCTCCATTAGACACCTGACGACTACCCCGTACCACCCGCAGTGTAATGGGTTGGTAGAACGTTTCAATGGGACATTGAAACAGGCTTTAAAGAAGTTATGTGAAGGTCGACATAGGGATTGGGATCGATACCTTCTGGCGATACTGATTGCGTATCGAGAAGTGCCGCAGGCAAGTTTGGGTTTTTCACCTTTTGAGTTAGTTTAAGGGCGGACGGTAAGGGGGCCCATGGCTGTATTGAAACAATTATGGACGGATGAGCAAGCATCCGAGGAAGTGCGAACAACATACCCATATGTTGTTGACTTACATAACAAACTGGAAGAAGTTTGTAAATTGGCTCAAGAAAATCTCTGCGACGCAAGGGGACGTCAAGCGAAGTACTGCAACAAAAAGGCGAGGGAACGTCACTTTGAGGTGGGTGACAAGATATTGTTGTTGCTGCCATTAGAGCACAACAAGCTGCAAGTCTCATGGAGGGGACCATTTGTAGTAACAGAGAAGAAAGGTGGACAGAACTACCGTATCCGAGTAGGGGATAAGGACAAGTTGCTCCACGTGAATCTTCTGAAGCGTTACCGTGTGCGAGAAACACCCACGGAGTTCGTGGTGGCTACCGTCGTAACGGAAGAACCCAACGACAACGCAGGGCAGGCGGAAGTACTCCCTAGTTGTCCGTTGACGAGGGAGGAAATCTACGTCAATGTTGCAGTTGACGTTACGTTAACGTCAGACCAACTTAAAAATGTGGAGTCGGTACTTCAAGAGTATTCGAACGTCTTAACAGAGAGACCTGGGAGGACAGAGCTGGAGGAGTTCTCTTTGAAGCTGCTGGACGAGAACCCAGTGAAGTTAAGACCATATCCGTTGCCGTATGCTAAGTTAGAAGCGGTCCGCAAGGAAGTTCAAACTATGTTGGACTTAGGTATTATCGAACCAAGCGAGTCGGCTTATAGCTCCCCTGTTGTACTGGTCCAGAAGAAGGATGGGACACACAGATTTTGTGTCGACTACCGAAAGTTAAACTGAATCACAGAATTCCAGGTAGAACTTTTACCTGACCCTGAGTCCATTTTTGCAGGAGTAACCCATGCAAAATATTTTTCAAAAATTGATCTGTCCAAAGGATACTGGCAAATTCCAGTCCGTAGTGAAGACAGAGCAAAACTCGCCTTCGCAACTCCAGATGGGACTTACCAGTGGGTAGTCATGCCGTTCGGGGTGCAGAATGCGCCCAGCGTCTTCATCCGTATGATGCGGAAATTCCTTGAACCATTGCGGGGGATGGGAGTTTCCAACTTCATGGACGATCTTCTATTAGCTACAGCTACATGGGAAGAACACACACTTTTGCTGAAAAATTTCTTAGAACGACTGCGACAAACCGGACTGACCGCACAACCATCGAAGTGCCATATAGGGTTCAGACAATTAGACTACCTAGGACATACCCTCAGCGAGGACACGTTAACCCAAGAGAGTTCAAAGGTCAACCAACTTAGGGACGCATTACGACCGACCACTAAGACTGAAGTTAGATCTTTTTTAGGTTTGGCAGGGTACTATAGGAGATATGTTGCAAACTTCAGTGCTATTGCGAGTCCATTGACTGACTTGACTCGGATAAAAGCGCCGACCAAAGTAGTATGGACAGACGCATGTGAACCCTCATTTCAGACGCTAAAAGACAGACTGACGTCAGACGCCATAGCTAAATTCCCTGACGTGACACGGGATTTTGTTTTGAGGACAGACACTTGTGATAAAGGTTTAGGTGCAGTGCTATTACAAGAGCATGAGGGAAGCTTATTCCCAGTTGCGTATGGTAGTAGAAACTGTCAACTGCAGAATTTAACTATTCAGTGTCTGAGAAAGGATGCTTGGCGATTATCTTGGAAATAACTAAGTTCCAACGTTATCTGTATGGTAGGAAGTTTACTTTGGAAACAGACCACCAACCGCTGGCGTATTTGGCCCAGGTGAAATTAACTAACGGTCGATTAATGAGATGGTCACTGTTTCTACAACAGTATCAGATTCAAGTGCGCTACATCAAAGGTAGGGATAATGTAGGAGCGGATTGTTTAAGTCGGTTAGGGATGTCTGAGGTGAATAGGTCACCTAAGGACATGTAACGGGAGCAGAATAGTTCTCCGAAAAATTTGGGAGAGTAAAAAAATACCGATTTTACTCTTAACAAGGGGGTACTGTCAAGTGCCAGATTTTTCGTCAGTGAAATCCATTAATTAATTCTTAGTCTAGCTGACAATTAACTGTTATCTTGTGGTAGAGTTTGCACGGAGTAATGTTTTTCTAATTCAGGTCACACTGGTACTATGTTTATAGTAAAAACGAACTAGTTGTATGACAGGCTAAAAAGGGGGAAATTCACACGTAAAGCTTTTCAAGTGATTTGAGGGAAATAGTAGGGTGTTATTACAACCCCAGGTGGCATTTTGGCACATCGTTAAGCAGTTTCCCAAATGTCTGTAGGGATAGCATTTATTCCGATTGGTCAAATGTGAAATGAGGGTGGGTCGATCCCTGAATATAAACTAAGATCCAATGAATTTTTGGGCAGTTTTGAAGTCTCTGAGAGAGAGAGAGAGAGAGAGAGAGAGAGAGAGAGAGAGAGAGAGAGAGAGAGAGAGAGAGAGAGAGAGAGATAAACCAGAAGTAAAAATACCTAGTAAAAACTCCGGGCGGTACTTTAGGGAAAGACGTCCGTAAAATCGTGGTTCCAGGGAAAACTGAATTTGGAACGAATGTAAGACGCCAAAAACACAAGGTATTTAACTCAAATTCACATTTATCTTGATGTAATTTATATAATGTTTCTTCGTTACAGATGCATGATCTGTTGATTTTGTAGGAATCGTTCACATTTATCATGATGTAATTTATATGATGTTCGTCGTTACAGATGCATGACGTGTTGATTTTGTATGGATAGTTCGGTTATTACAGTGATTTAGTAATGTACTTTGAATTCTGAATTAGAATTTTTACCTTATATACGTAGGTACTTTAATGGGTGTTGTAGAAAACCCGCCGTGTACATTTATGATTGGAAAGTGCTACATTAATTTGATTTTATCATATTAGTGAATATTGACTGTGGGCTATGATATATTGCCTCACTTTACGTAATGATTTACGGGAATATATGTGACTTCCCCAAATTCTGATGTCGATAATCAGCGGTATATTGATCTAAAGACTTGTGTAGTATTTGCTAGCCGTATAAAGGTTATCACCGATAGTAAGATCTGATGGTTCGATCCAGAAGGACGGACGGACAATCTCAACTCTCAAAACCTAACGAGATACTTAGGGCGTTTTACCCTTTCCTTTTCAAAGGAAAATAGTTTGTTTGGAGAGAGAGAGAAATAGCGAGGAGGTCGAGATCCAAAGGAGGGAAAGAATTTAGAAGTCAGAGTTGTGAGAATCTCACATTCACCCAGAGGGCAAGTTAAAGTCGAGACGCAAGCAGAAGGAAAAAACAGTCGTCGAGCAGGTCATGTGAATTTCCCATGCGGTCCAATGTTAATGAACACTCGATTTCGTGATGAAATTTGCTATCAGCCATTAACGGCTAAATTCGTCTATTTTATTAGTGTTTGAATTTTAATTAATGTATCAATTATTTTAAACTTCGGTTTTAAAGTGCTTTTGAACTAAGAGCATTCGAAAGGAAAGAAAATTGTAATTTACTGTGTCTTTTCTTCTCTAGATTTTTTATTAAATTCTTTATTTATCTTTACGGGGGTTCGTGTGTTGTCTTTGTTCAGGATACCGACTCAGACTACCATATCCATTCTATAACCGGGAAAATCACACCGTAGAGGTCATTCCTTAGATAACGAGTATTAGCGAGAGGCGATTCTCTGGTGTTGTTTTTCCAAGTTGCGCAATACCTCTGACCAGTGGCTTGTACAATATTGTACCAATAACGCTTGATACCAAAAACCCCGTTACACTTGTATTTGTGTAAAGAATTGCCATTTCGTTCAAATTTTTACCAGTTGTCTTACTTAATGTCTTATCTAAATGGAAGACATGCATTTTTTTAATTATTTTTATTTTATTATAGTTTAAATTTTAATTTGAAATTTTGTATAAATTGAAGTGTGTTTATTTAAATATTTAGTATGCTTCAATTTATCTAATAATATTTATATTCTTAGGTCCGTCTGCCTTGAGACAGAATCTATACGAATTTATTTGGTTGTACAGTTCCTGTCTCAATTTATTATTTATTTAATTAAGAGTAAAAAAAAATTCAAAATTGTGTAAGTTTTAAGTTCCCTTTAATGGAAACCATGTCTATTTAGGGAGATAGACATGGCAGATAAAGTATGGAAAATAGAAAAAGAGATGTGCAATAACATTGTAAGATTTAAATTATGGGTGATTTTTCCAAACTCTGCCACAGGCCTGCTCACTTCGCGTGGCGATATGTGATTTAGCCCCATGGCGTCCTCATATGTACTTTCCCATCACATGAATAAAATAATACTAATATTAAATAATTTTTTTTAAACAATTAAAGTTTTCAAATTATTTGAGTTTTCAAAGAAAACTAATCCCTAACCTTCATCAGTGGTCCACACCTTATAAGTGTCATCGTTATAAAGTCCGTTATTTGTCGTATCAATTGTTTGTTAAAGTTTCCGTCAAGGAAGAGTAATTGACGTCTGTCATATTTGTCTACCTTCATTATTTCGATTATCAGTTTGATCCTTTCTTCCTTTGTTTCGTCACATTGAGTGATTGTATGGTACTTTGTATAAGGGGCATTTCTGCATAGAGGGCAGCTAACAGGGGTCCGTATCATTCATCGTCTAAGGGCCACTTCGCCGGTAAGCCAGGCGTTGTGGCGGTACGTGTATAATATACTTTGTACCTTTACAGAGTTGATGTCGGACCAATGCCTCCAATCTCTGTTCCAGTTAATATATCTAAATTCTGCCTCTATCTTAATTTTAGTTTTGTTTGAATCTATTTCCAAAATACAGTCATAGATGTCATCTTTATCTAGTTCCCATATTTTTTGATTATCTCTAAACCTATATAAAATTTCTTTATTGCCCGTATATAATTGTGGTGCGTCTACTTTCTTGACTAATTTGTTGTTCATGTATATGTCTTGTCTGTGTCTCATTCCAAAAACCTATCCAAAAAATGTATAATGCTTCCCAGGGGAATTACATGCGATAGGCAGTAAGGGGATGAACGGCAGGGGAATTACATGCGATAGGCAGTAAGGGGATAAACGGCAGGGGAATTACATGCGATAGGCTGTAAAGGGATGAACGGCAGGGGAATTACATGCGATAGGCGGCAGTAAGGGGATGAACGGCAGGGGAATTACATGCGATAGGCAGTAAGGGGATAAACGGCAGAGGAAATACATGCGATAGGCAGTAAGGGGATAAACGGCAGGGGAATTACATGCGATAGGCTGTAAGGGGATGAACGGCAGGGGAATTACATGCGATAGGCTGCAAGGGGATAAACGGCAGGGGAATTACATGCGATAGGCTGTAAGGGGATAAACGGCAGGGGAATTACATGCGATAGGCAGTAAGGGGATGAACGGCAGGGAAATTACATGCGATAGGCTGTAAGGGGATGAACGGCAGGGGAATTACATGCGATAGTTTACAGTTATACAATTAGCAGCAGAGGTAGTGAGTGGATACACTGATTTCTTATTCCAACTACCGGCACACTAATCTATTAAATCTGCGACATTTGTACTTAGCATCGGAATTACATGTTAAATCGTAGATATTTATCTGGTGCATATTGTTAAATTGGTTATTAACTATAATCTGAACAATTTAGTATAAACTATAAAGAAGTGACATTAGTTGCAGCTACCCCCACGCTCCATTTCCATATTTCTCTCTCTATGAATATGGGCTTATTAATAAACTGTTCCTGTCACACACATTCGGTCTACCATTGCATGTTCGTTACAAGAAATGACAAGTCCCAAATTTAGAGACTGTTTCCTATAATTCTCACAAAAAATTTCCGCGGCATGCGAATACAACCACTCAGTAAAATGCACAACCCAAATAGAGATCTGTTCTGAAATGTAAGTTATATATACAAAGTTATACTTAAAAATCGACCCCTGCATACCAAACAGTAAATCATTTTACCCTAGATCTGACGCATTGTTATTGTGTATACGGATCCGCAGCGGATTAGGGATGTCAACGGGTACCCTGGTACTAGGGTACCCTACCGTAATGAAATACCCGGGTATTGAAAATTAATCGCTGGTACCCGTTCACAAAAATAAATTGTCCCCAGACTCGCCAACATACGGAGCCCGTGAAGGGACACACTTCATATATTTTGTAATCCGAGATCTCGGTTTACTAATCCGAGATCTCAATTTAGTAATCCGAGACCTCGATTTACTAATCCGATATCTCGGTTTAGTAATCCGAGATCTCGATTTAGGAATCCGAGATATCGATTTACTAATCCGAGATCTCGATTTACTAATCCGAGATCTCGGTTTACTAATCCAAGATCTCGGTTTACTAATCCGAGATCTCGATTTAGTAATCCGAGATCTCGGTTTACTAATCCGAGATCTCGGTTTACTAATCCTAGATCTCAAATTACTAATCCGAGATCTTGGTTTACGATATAGATTTAAATTGAAGAATTTTTCATCTTGTGGTCTCGTTTTGACTGGATGTGCTTATTGTTGATATACTGCTAAAGGCTGGAGGCGAAATATTCAAGCATCTGAGGTATGTTGTAACTGTAGATTATATTATAAGGGCGTTTATTACAAATAAAATAAAATAATGCTCGTAAAGTTACGAGAATAGATAAGAAAATATGCTTTGCTGTATCAAGTTAGTCAAGCCTTCTCACGGTCGAAGATCAAGTAGTAAAGTACCACATTATGCTTCTACAGTTAAGCATTTATGATTATTACTTTTGTCACGGCAGCTGAGTGTTTGTCACTTGATCCGTCTGCAAATCCATCGTTTTTTATTGTCTCTTGAAACACCATTTTAGTGTATGTAATTAAGTTCCCTATAAGGCTTGCTAATATTATGTGAATTTAGGATTCAGGTTCGATGATAGGGAACCCTTGTTTGGGTTAAAAGATCTGAAGATTATTTGTCTTTGTAAATACAAAAAAGTCTACACTACGATGTCTTTTTTCTAAATTAGATAAGGAGTATTAACTAATCAATTAGTTATTGGTCTTTTATTGGACCGCAATCAATTCATAAAAAGATGGCATAGAGATGAAAATGTCCATGTATGCTTGATTTAATATTCCAATATCTCAATGTACTAATCCGAGATCTCGATTTACTAATCCGAGATCTCGGTTTACTAATCCGAGATCTCTCGGTTTACTAATCCGAGATCTCGGTTTAGTGATTTGTCATGCGCAAGCCTCACTTTGATTCTTGCAAAAGGAAGGAGGGACGTTTGAGAGAAGTACAGCATCTGAAGTAAGTAATTGCTGTATCTGTACAAGTTTAATTCATAAGTGACATTCTTTTTCAATCAAATGAAAATCATTATAACGAAAGTGACGAAGCGAGATACTTGATGTGACAAATGCATTCGGTTTATTGCACAAGTCAGAACATCGCACCGTTACACAACCTATATTTCTCAAGTCATTAATACAGAAAAACAAAAGCCACGAAGCTTGTGCTACTATTTTGAGGATAACGTTTTGATCGTAATATATAGGCCTGCTGCAAGACATTTTGTAATGTAACTAAAATATGGTTTAACAATTTGTGTATGTACCATACCTATTTGCTTCTCGTGTTCTGTTTAAGACATTTGTGTAATCCACGAAACCCAAACGGTGCTATTCCTGCATCGTGATTCATACAACAAAACTTATTTAACACGTACGAATATTTTAATGATATATAGATGACCCCCCCCCCCCAATTCTTACAGAAAATACTTCTTGACATTATTTCTTCAGATCAAAACAATCCTTTCGCTCATACAAAAAACTGTACAAATGTGACGTTATGGCTAAAGGTCGGTACACCCATAAATGAAAACATTTCTCGGAATAATTTTAACTGATTTAAAATACTAGTCACTTTGAAGGCTCAGATATAAAAAAGTATAAAGAATAGCACTGTTATTGTAACTAAAAATCTATTGATGTTCATAGACCAATTATAACATTCTTGTCTCCATGATTTGCAATGGTGTAATATAAACAGAACAGCAATTTAAACAAAAAATATTTATCCTTAGTTGTACGGTGAGGAGCAAATCCTCGGAATGTCTTACTTGAGTTTATTTAATATTACAGGAAAAGAAATTCTTTGGATCTGGACCAGTTTTAGAAGGGCAGTTTAGTGGTTCTGATCTTTCCAAAGAACTATGTTTTCAATATTTTGTTAATTTCAGACTTATCTTGCACTGAGAAATGGTGTTAAACTCAACAAAAACAACATGTATACATTACATGTCCACTTTAAAATATGTAATCAATTGATGATATATTGTTTTTTTTTAATTTTAATTTGATTAATTAATCTCTGTATACCTATTCATCTACTGTATGTGATCATTTATTAATCCACCTGTCTGTCCTTCCATTTATCCATAAATTGAAGCAAACATGGCTTAAGAGATGTCATTCTGTGTTGTGATGTACTGTTGCATGTACATGTGTATGACAGCAGCAGCAAGAAGGGTAAACAGACCGAAACTATTTCAGACAAAATAAAAAATGAACCCGAAACTATTTCAGACCGAAACTATTTCAGGCAGACGAGACTAGAGAGAGAATGGCGAATAGACAAGTTTTCACACAAAAATAAAGTCTCTACGGAGAGAGAGTAAATAGATCAAGTTTTCAAACCTCTACGGAGACAAACTATTTCAGACAAACCGAAATTGTTATGATTTTAACCGAATATTTGATCAAGTCCGATACGATATCTTGATCTAGGGTCATGCAAATTTATCGTTATAAATCCATGTGGGACTGACTTAGCGTGACTAAAGAAATTTCTAAAGAGATTATAATTCATATCTGCACTGCACCAGGTCTGGTGAATATTTCGTAGCGTATGTGTGTCAACTCCATTAAATACAGCAAGAACATTATCCCTGATCACTTTTGGTATTTGTGTATATCTCTGAGTAACATATATCACATCAGTATTTTTATGCCTACCTCTGGAAAATATACTGGCAGGGTTTGCTTGTTTATCCAGCATCACATCATCATGTACGACTAAATTGTTAATACTTCCATCAACAACATCAACACTCGGTGCTTCTTCGATATCTGTTATAAATTCAATTATATCCTCATCGATTTCTGATTTTGCTTTCTCTTTAAAATCTTTTAACACTTCGTAACATCGCTGATCATCTACACTCAGGGCTACCAAATATAATTTATTCAATTTCATCCATCTCGTTATCAAATTAAGTAACAACTGCGTCTTGCCACTTCCAGATGGTTTAATTATAATCATGCGAATATAATTTGGTAGCGCTGCATGATGCTTAACAGGTTCTCGTGTTTTTGTCGCCGAAAAATCAATTACATTCATGTTGTTATAAATAGATTATGGATCTGTATTGTGAGAAGTGTAAGAAGCGTATTAGCACAAACGACTTGACAACAACTACAACAAGCAATAACAGATCAGCACTCACTGGTAAGTGTGTACAATGTGTTACAAAACAATTTAGATTTATTTGAAAGGATTTTTAAAAAAACGAGGAGATGATATTGCAAACTAGCAAAACTTCCCGGAACTCTATGGGCAAAATATCCAGGAGAAAAACACCTTCCAGGGTATAGTTATTGTGGACCTGGAACCAGACTCGATATCACACTCGATGATCAAAACCAACCGCGACCTGGTGAAAAACCAATAAACGGTTTTGATAATGAGTGTCATGCTCATGATGTTACTTATAAAGTTAGCAATCTGCAACACAGACATATCGCAGATGTAAATTGATTAATGCATTAAATTCTCTCACTGATAAATCCTTCAAAGACAAATTAGCTTCATGGTTGATAAAATCAGCGATGAAACGTAAATTAATGCTGGGTGCTGGTAATTAATAACAGCAAGGAATCTATTAATTATTCCCCACGAGGATACTGGAGGGGTAAATCAGCAATCAGTAAACTCGGTAACGCCGCAAAAGTAAAAAATACCACCGCGGCGGATTGGTTATCCAAACAAGCGATATGGCAGATTTATCTACCAACACCTAAACAAACTAACTGTGCACATTTTTATGTCAGCGTCACTAATGATGTTCATTAGGGTGATATATTATTTCTACCGCATGATACTGTTAATAAACAAACATACAAGTATGTGCTAATCGTAGTTGATGTGGCGAGTAGATACAAAGAAGCTGAACCATTAAAGACAAAGTCATCAACTGAAGTAGCTTCTGCGTTTGAAAGGATTTATCGACGAGGTCCTCTGCAGTGGCCAAATCTATTGCAGGTTGATCCTGCCAAGGAATTTCAGGGTGTAGTGTTATCAACAATGAAGCATCATAATGTCACTATCAGACGAGGACATACTGCACTACATCGCGATCAGGCAATTGTTGAACGATTTTATCGGACACTTGCTGAGCGGTTATTTGGATATCAATACGCGAAGGAATTTATCCAGTATACACGATCTCGTGAATGGGTCAAAAGATTACCAGGTGTAATTACCGCGTTAATTAATCAAATTACACAAACAATCAATATGAAACCTATTAACGCCATCAAAAAAAAGTATATACGTGAACAAAAACCACAAAATGATTTTTCAAAACAACGAATACTCGGCAATGTCACTAAGATATATTTACATGAACCAGGAAAGCTCGAAGGAGGTAAAAAAAAAAGAGCTATTTGAAGTGTCACTACACATACATATCTAACATAACAAGATCCACGGGTAGACCAGCTATCTATAGATTAGATTCAACTGCTTCTCAAGTGATACCCGAGGATACTCAATTACCGCCGCGTGGTCTTGACTAGCACCTCTGCGTCTGTTACACTCAAGACAAGTCAACATCACATTATCTCTGGTATAACCAAGACTATTATCTTTTCTGTCTGCGGTAAATTGGCGAGTAACTTTATCTGACCAACACCAACGCATTATACAATTACAACTTCCGCAGTGATTATTCTGTTGTTGTTTCAGTGTAATTATAAATTCAGCATCAATATCAAATTCTCTATTATTTTTTTATCCTGTTATTTATAACCAGCGAGTTTTTTTTCTGATTATGTCATCGCTGACAATATCACTGATTGTGATGTCATTAGCATCTAAAACAACTCTTCGAAGTTGATTTATTCTTCGTACTCTGGACACTGCGAAAGAAACTTAATTCGACCACTCGATGCGATCATCTACCATCCAAACAATCGAATCGGATATAGTCAATCCCTGCGAAGAATGTATCGTCATTGCGTATCCTAGCTTCCATGTAGATTTATCAGCACGCAATGCATCTTGCACAACAATGATATCAACCGACACAATATCATTTAACACAAGAATTTGCTTCTCAGTTTGTCCAGGAATATCAATTTCAATATTCTGTCTTCGTTTATCCGTAGGCCTATAACACCGCGGCGTTGGAAGTGTTGCGAATTTTTCCTTGTGCGTTTTAAATAACTTCATCTGAAGTGTATCTATGATTATCTTTCTACTTCATCACAGATGTATTCGCTAGCAATAGCCAATCAAAAAAATAGTTTTAATATCTCTAACGATACTGTTCATATCTCATCCCAAATAATAATTTCAGGACTATATTTCTCGCCCATTCGATCAGGAGGATCAGGAGTCCATGCGCCACCTTTCCATCGAAAGAAACTGTGATAAGTGCAGGCATTAACCCCCCGCTGTTTCATCTCTCTTGCAAGTCTGTGTGTTGATGTTAGCACCGTCATGTTTGATTTCAATCGAAATAATTCGATTACACGAATCGTCTTCCCTGACCCACCACAACCGTTTAGGTAACTGGTTTTATACATGATCGGAACACGATGGGGCTTTCGATAGTTCTGATATATGATTATTTTTCAAAGAATTGTTTTCAATTGTAACATCTGCTGATTTAGAATATCACACAATATTTCCTTTTTTATTCTCCATGATCCCCAACACTCGTCGGAATTTGTAAATTTAGCCACTGCTTAGCTATGTTTTACATCTATGTAAAATGAGTCAGTGGTGACTCTAACCGCGGTGTCAGGAAATCTATTTATCATCGAAAGTAAATTGATAGAAGCATAAGCCAGCATAGACGCCCTTAAATATGTGCATTGAGGATTATCTCCATCTATGTAAGTAACAGTTGTACCAAATTTTGTTCCATTGGACAAGTAAGCGTCTTTACGATTGACAAATATACCTCCAGATGTTACATCAGCGATTATAAAATCGTATTCAGCATCATCTAGTATTAATCGTGAATAATGTCGCTTGTGATCCTATTTTCCACCCTGGGTAAATTTACCAATTATTCTTCTACCGAGATATTTTGTGTGTTTATTTCTAACTTCAAAGATCTCCTTGGACCATTTAATGATAAATTCTTCGTCGAGATCAGGAAATGTTTCTTTGTTTTCCCTAATTATGCTATCTAGACTATCGCGTTGTGGTAACCGAACCTCAGTTTGTTTCCGATATGATATAATTGCTTCGCTGACAATAAGCGATATCAGTATTTTACAATCAATCATATACCGTAATAACACTATTGGTACCCAGTGTTTTTCAGATATACGTCTACCAAACGAAACATAACAGCACGAATGAAGTCCTTTAGCGAATTCAAATGATACCATACGAGCGAATCCGGTTAAATCAAAATCGGGTAGCGTCCCATTAATCGCAACACGGGTCATCTCATGTGTAGGATGCCCAAATCATTTAAAATACTCAGAGCATTTACCCATCCCGAGGAAACTCCCTGGATAAGACGCAACCATATCAACCGAAAAAACACTTTTTGAATCATATTAGGTATTCAATAATCCACCATGGCCATATGCCACACATCTGGTTTGGACATCTGATAGAAATTCTGTTCTTGTTGGTTTCCATAGATTTTTCTTTCTCGTGAAATGAGCTGCAACGGACGAGATTGTAAAACAGTTTGTTAGTAATTGTTCGTCGTTATCCGTTGAAAAATCACGAGCTAGTTTCCTCATCTCGTCGTGAAGAGATTCACCGTTAGGTCTTACAAATTGATCGAATTTAAACTCTTCGTCTTCAAAACTCTGAAATAACCACACTGACACAGGATCGTTCTTACTCTCCGCATGAATAAACCCAAACAAATCCTGCTCCCGGGAGAGCCCCACGGGTAGATATTTTATGTTTCTATCCCGCGGACACATTGTTACTGCGGTAGTCCAAACGTGTGCATTATTGTCAATAATTTTTATTGGAGATCCTCTTGATTTATATTTTGATTCATATAATACTTCTTTCATATCTTTTCTAGCTCAGCTACATTTTGAATTGTGGCCCCATTCTCCCGGACTGCTAACTCCCATTCGTTTATTTTTTGCGTCTTAGATCCGTCAATTTGATTCCACGCAACGCATTTGTAAAATGCTCTATCATTCGTTCGGCTACACAATTTATTTTTGACTGCGACTGTTTCGTGGTTTTAAATTTCTTAATACTCCGTTTGTCATTTGACGGATAGATCACATAAACAACCGCAGTTATAGGATAAGCTTTCTCATAATACGGTTTTCCAATTCCAGTCAGCGTTCCTGGTTTGGAATCTTGACTCACAGTGACAGCTCTTTTTTTTCAAGATGGGTTCAAATTTGTCGCGTATAATCCAATTTCCTGTTTCCGAACGGATAATGAATTTCACTCTAAAAAAATACTTTCTATGGTCAAGATGAGAGCTTGTCACTGCTGCTCTTTGGTAATTCATGGTAGTATCAACACTACCATCGATTCTAAATGTTGACCAACAGTGAGATGTACCATCGCGCTTAAATTCGTTAAATCTCTCATGGATTTTATCTATCATGCTTCTATCACTTATTAGACCCTTATTTGGTACATCTATGGATACTCTATCGAGATTGAATTTAGCATTTTTCCATGGTTTTATTTTGGATAATCTCTCGAACTCCTCCATATTATAATTAATACAAGTATTTAAGTAAAAAAATTATATATAATGAATCACTGTAAGTGGCTTATGATAGGATCATTAACCGTTTGTAACAAATCATACAGAAATGAATTCTGTGGATATCATTCACAGAGTGTACGACGTGGAAGCTTAGGTCCGTTACATTGCATATGATGTGGAGTGGATGTGCGAGTAAAATCGCAGCTGTATCTCAGTTGTGATGGTAAGCGATGCAGGGAAGTGGAATGACAAAGTCATCAAGATCGCGATTTAGATCAAGAAATATATAATAAAATGTTCAAATCGTCACCTGAAATGGCATTTGACTTAGATGCCCCAGTTCTCAAAGATGATTCTGTATGCGATTTTCAATTTTATTCCTATAACGCAATACAACCAAATAGTCGATCAAGAAACGAACTTCAGGCTCAAGATACAAGCAAATACTTTCTACCCGCTGAAGTGTGGCGTTGCCCGACCAAAAATTAAATTAGAACCATGTGTTATCAAGTAAGTCGGACAAGCCACTATTTATTGTTACACATGACTGCAGGCTAACACTATCCCTTACGTAAGTTTGCCATAGGTAAGAGAGGAAGCTGACCAAAACCCGTCAGAAGTGTAATTAGCACCTTGGGCTGGAAGGATGTTTTGTACATCAAAGAAGCTGCCAGAAGGAGTGGGCGTGCCTTATCTTCTGGATACGCTGACGGACCGCCAGATTGAATAAGTCGAGTGGATAGGGTCCCAGCGCTACCCAATAAGAATCGAGATAGGGGTGGGACCCTGATTTATTCTAAAATATATATCTTTAACCCGGCCATCGAGCGTTAGTTGCCATAGTCGTTACAGAACGCACCGTGAATTGGAACTCCAGCTGCCATACGTTAATTGGTGGGAAAAGCCTTAGGAACAGAATTCTAAGTGTAGTTTCTAAAATGGTCAGTGAGCTATTTGTTCGATTTTTGCTGTCTGCGACTGTATTTAATTGTAGATCGGGTATATACGTATTATTACTAGAATCGTAGTAGGAATAATTATTTTGTGATGTTGATATGTTTGTATATTTTGAAGAATGGGTTCCTATTTGTAAAGAATCGTATTGCTTGCTAGCCGTCGTAAGAATTAATAATATTTTAATTCGTTATGTGGTTATTTTATAGTACCATAGCACATTATCCATGTAATTATAGAAATTGAATAGTATCTTTGAAATGATTTCACTGTGAGACATTAATAATATGAATATTTGAATATTTGTGTACGCTTGTGGGAGTGTAGTGTACAGACATACGTCTGGCTGTCGTAATATTGTAAGTACAATGAGATATATATATATATATATATATATATATATATATATATATATATATATATATATATATATATATATATATATATATATATATATATATATATATATATTAGATATACTTATGTGATATGATGTATGGATATATGTATGATATCGTGCTATTACGCCATTGTTCCCTGTAAGAGTGTGTGGGAATTTCGATGTGTATGTATGCGTGTCCTAATGGGTAATAGCCTTATCTGATGGTTAATTGATGATTTAGTGTGAGGTGAGATGTGATAAACCTTATGTTAACGCCTTGTGATTTTCACAGGAAGCTTCGAGGGACAGACTAGTGAGTGGTCCCAGTGTCTCCGTTAGAGACGGAAGGAAGAGAAGGAAAGAGGGAAATCTGGAGAGGAAGCTTTTGGGGACAGACCAGGGAAAGTGGTCCCAATAGTCTTGATAAAGAACAGAAAGAAAGAGAAGGAAGAGAAGTCGGGAGAGGTGAACTCCAGGAGGAGTGGGAGGATTGAATAAATAGATGAGTACAACCAAAGGCCAGGTGGAAAATCGAACTCACACTGAAAATCATAAGATGAAATAAGCTATCACTTAAAGGACGAGTGATTGTGTGACATTTAAATTTATAGGCTTCATTAAATTGTTATTGTTGAATTTCATCTTCGTGTTATATATATATATATATATATATATATATATATATATATATATATATATATATATATATATATATATATATATATATATATGCATATAATTTAACCGTCGGCAGTGCTGACTGGGGGCTCAGAGCCGTATACCTTTTTGGTTTTTAATCTAAATTTAAATTCACGAGCCAGGTGGAACTTTCATAATATTTTAATTAATACCTTGGAAGTACCCCACCCCAACCTTTGCAGAACGCTATATGAAGCATTTATCGAATTAGAAGAAGAACTTGCAACAAATGTTGATGCTAATACGCCATATGCTGATAACGCAAATCTCAGAGTTGGCTTTGTCAATAATGGTATCATGGTATTATTTAGAAGCGCTAGATATATGATTGATGGAAGAGAGATTCAATCTATAGAGCATGATGTTGATGTTGCCTCAACAAAAGTGGGTTTAGCAAGATATTCTGATGATTATACAAGATCGGCTGGACCATCTATGATGTTCGCTAAGGATATTAATGATCACGCTGAACACATTCAGTATGTTATAAGACAACCGAGAAATCTTGCTGATACTGCTAATGTTGATGCCGAAAATATGATTATTAACAGTAATCCTAATTACAACCTAGGGTTTGCAACACGCGTATCAATGTTGCAAGGACAGTGTAGATTATTTTCATGCACTATTCCACTGCATATATTTGGATTTTGTTGAAATGTTAGAAACGTTATCTTTGGAGTCTTCTGTTAATGGTATATTTACATGGCACATGGCATTAAAACAGGGAGTTTCTGCGCCGCGGCATATATTTGTTTCGTTGCAGGATAAGACACGATTAAATTCACAAACATGCAGCCATATGATATTTGATCAACTTGGTGTTTCTGAAGTCTCACTGAGGATAAACGGCCAACAAGAACCATCCGCGGATATTTTACTTAAATACGGACAAAACCAATTAGCACGTGCGTATCATCGTTTACTGAAATTTATGGGACGTGATAATAATATAGATACTGGTCTGCAAATATCACAATTAGATTTTAGAAAACTATATCCGATTTTTTACTTTTCGTTGGAACATCTTGATTTAACCAGACAATCCGTCGTTGACATACATTTCCGAGCTCGTTTAACTCTTCCAGTTGTCCAGCTCCACTTATCCCTAAATACAGAGCAATTGCTGTCATACTCAGTGACAAATCAATGCTAATTGAAGGTGTTGGTGGACGAATGAGGGTAGTTGATGCGCCAGTAGAAAACATGTACTGGTCCTAAAACATGTAAACAATTAGATCAATCTCATATTAAATAAAATGATAAATAGTCATGTTAATGTTACTCTGACTCCTGGTCAGAATAAAAAGTTCAATCGGAATCAGCTAAAAATGTGGAACTATGATATTGTTAAAACACAATCAGATGTCTGGTGGCCAAAATAAACTGTCATTGACAGCTCGTCAATTTAAGCATTTCAGTGATGCTATCAAAGATAGAAAAGGTATTCAGGTCTCTCTCTCTCTCTCTCTCACTCTCTCTCTCTCTCTCTCTCTCTCTCTCTCTCTCTCTCTCTCTCTCTCTCTCTCTCTCTCTCTCTCTCTCTCTCTCTCTCTGCGTCCGCGATCAAAGACATGATAAAATCAGATGGTATATTTCCACTTCTTGCTGCGATTCCAGTACTAATTGCAGCCGCCGCCCCCGCGATTGCGAAAGCTGCCGCTCTCGAAGCTGTTGGTACCGCGGCAGGGATGGTACTAAAGAAAGCTACCGGACAGGGATACAAAAAAAGGGGAAGGGTCTAAGACTACCAGGAACTCCGCATTCATGGTACAGCGGAAAATGCCTGAGTCTACCAGGGATGGTTTACTAACACCAACACCGATGGTTCCAATGTCAAATTTTGATTTACTCGATGCTGCTAAAAAAATTAGCGATAAAAACTTTAGAGGTGTTTTTATGCGAGATCAATTACCACAACAACCAAGCAGCACTGAAACCGGTATCATTAATCTCGATAACAGCACCGGACCTGGAACTCACTGGGTTGCATACGCGATTGATCCGGGTGTAATTGTTTATTTTGATTCATATGGGTTAGCGCCACCTAAAGAATTTATGCGTTATATACCTCAATTAAAAATTCCTCGCTGGTACTCCATGCTACCAACACAGAAAATGACCGACACATCAATATGCGGCCTAGACATATTAAATGAACTTAGCGCTATATCATCATCTAAACCACCCCATAAAACCGTACACGAATATACGAGTAATCGCTTTTTAGAGAGATTTTTAAAATATAATGGTTGATATTTGGGGAAGATCTCTCTCAAGCCTGAAATCCACAGCGGAAATATCTGCAACCAAAGAAGTAAAAAAAAATAATCGAAGATGAAATATCCGAGATGTTAAACCTTACAAGTATGGATCCAAATGAAATAGTCGTATTTCAAGACAAACAAGGGAAATTGAAAACGAGTAATGTTTCCTTGAATGATATTTTTGTTAAAATAAATGGAGTGATGGAAAATTCCCTAGCGGTATTTCATTCCACTGGTAAAATTAAACCAGGAGTTCTTTTTCCAACTGTTTTAGATAGTATCTACAATCGAGCAAAAATGTCCGGTGCCTCAATGACAGGTTCCCTCGACATGAACTCAAATAATATAACCACATTAGGTGATCCAACACTGGATACTGATGCTGTGACAAAAAATAGGTAGATGTGTTAGACAATAAACTAACGACGCTGCACGACGAGTATAAAACCACAGATGGTAAACTAACAACGCAGCACGACGAGTATAAAACCACAGATGGTAAACTAACAACGCTGCATGATGAGTATAAACCACAGATGGTAAACTGCGAGCTGAGTATGATATTCATGTTGGCATGTTTGGAAATCTTCGTAAGAATTTTAGAAAAATTGATGAAACTGCAGATAATTTCTTTGGTACTCCGATGACTGTCCCGATGAATCTTTCTGATATTAAAACAACTATTGATACAATTAAACAAAAACAAGACGATATCATTACTGAATTTTCTAACATCATGACCCTGTTTGATAAAATCAAGATACCGCATAAACAAAATATCAATACCGTGTACTCGATACATCATAGCTTTTTCATCTGGACACCTCAAAATAACATCATTGGAGTGTCTGCAGATGTTAAAGGTATCAATAAATTGACCCTGATTTCACCGTTGGAGTTCAGCGTATCAATTAGTACTTCTACTGGTGTGAATATTGCAAGTGCAATAATAGATAAATGGATCCTGTGAAACATTTACAATAACCACCCTCAGTGGTAATTTAGTATCAGCGTCATTTACGGTTGATGTCGAATTTGTAATTGATTTAAGTAAATAGTAAAATGAATGTCCAACACTATCGATATGATCAAGTTCGTGAGTTTCAAACTGAACTAAAAACACTTATTGACGAGTATAGCGCGAAGATAAAAAAAAATACCGCAGGCGAATTACCAGCGTCGATGTTATCGTGTATTCGGTTTCAAGTGTAATTGCTGGAACTGGTATATTGTTATCAGCGATAACAGCACTGGCACCTGTAGTTGTCACAATTTGTGTGTCATCGGCGACAACAATTACAGGAATTCTTAGCATCATCACCAAAAAAAATATCCACATGCAGTCAGAATAAACTACACGAGTATATAATTAAGTTACATATTGCATCAACCGCGTATTCCCAATTATCGTCGCTGATATCATCTAGTCTCGATGATACAACAATATCAGATAAAGAATTCTCCGCGATGATGAATATATACCATAGCGCAACATCAAAATTAGAAAAACAGCACAATAATAATACTGTTAATGTCGACATCAACAACGGAATTACATCAGCAGACAGCAACAAACACAACGCTGGAAAAGACAACCATGATCTCAATAACCTCAACCTACCCAGAATTCAGTGTGATTGAGATAAACTCACCCGGGTATGCTGTAGATATATATCAGAGTTCTATAAGAAAATGAAATCCCACCTCAGGTACCATCTTATCAGAATTCATCCAAACCTAAAAAGTCTGATTATGTCACAGACAATAAATCATATCATGATATCCCTCCTATAGAACATTAGCGGGAAATGTTTGCAAATCAGGCTTTATAAAAAAAAAATAAATGGGGGTTTGATGGAGGAAATGGACGGGGGTGGACGGAAATGAATCTAGCTGCTGTCTTGGAATATTTTAATTCCATTAATAAAAAGTTTAAGAAGTATTTTAAAAAATTACATCAGAGTTCTCAAGAACATGTTATCCATTTATCGTCAAAACTCTCAATTATCAAATACACGGAAATACTAAATCAAATTGTACACGATATGGAATTGTTTAATCTACGACTTATTCAAGGAGCATTAAATGCCAGGATGGTTCTGAAAGAGTAAAATTTGCAAAGAAGTATAATATACGTGTAGAAGATATTCCAGCATTTAAGTTTCCCAAGAATAATGTAGACCAATTAAAAAAATCCGTCAGTGATGTTATAGATGAGTGTTTCCCACAAATACTTGCCACATGGAAAAAAATAACACAACTACAAACAAATATCCTCAAACATAATAATGACCCAGACAGTGGTGGTAGGCATATTGCTCCTCAAAATGTGAATATATCCTCGGTGGTTGCAATAAATCTAGTATGTGACGCTATCGATGGAAGTTAGCAAATAAATCTCGAAAGATCAAATCAAGCACAGCAGGGATATATTTATATTCGTTTGCACCAACGGCTCCACCAGGATTTTTAATAATTTAAGAGCCAACAAATACAGTGTATATGCGATGTCATAATGATTCATTAACGAGAATTAATTTTAAACTCACTGACCAGTCCAATAATATGATTGACTTCAAGAATGAAACTTTACAAATTAGTCTATATGTGAAATCGTAACGATTTTCACCTTAAGACTTTTACCATAACAGTTTCAGTTTGTCTGAAATAGTTTCGGTCTCCGTATAGGTATGAAAACTTTGTCTATTTACTCTCTCTCTCTCTCTCTCCGTAGAGACTTTATTTTTGTGTGAAAACTTGTCTATTTACCATTCTCTCTCTAGTCTCGTCTGTCTGAAATAGTTTCGGTTTATTTTTTTTTATTTTGTCTTAAATAGTTTCGGTCTGTTCAACTTTCTTGCAGCTACAGCTGATAATTTATCCAGTCAAATCACTTAGTTCTTTTAAAGAAAAGATTAAGTGCTAGTTGTACTTGTAGGTTGATATATTATTTTCAGGATCAATATAATACATATTTGTTATTTTGGCTCTGGATGAATATGGAACAGATGTGTTATTACAAGATTTATATTTATTTTATGTAATAATTTCCCAGATGTACCAGAGCCTAAAATGGATAAAGCTCAAACCTGTGTTACAGTGCCAGATATATTGTCTAACACTTTATATTCTGGGTCCAAGGTCAAGGTACATGTAACACAAGCCAGAGATGGATGTGATACAATTTTTAATATAGTTACTTTATACGAGAGAAGGACTTTACTGAAAACATTCAGTGCATTGTGCCAAGTAGGATCCCTTGATAAAGGTGGGATAAGAAGAATATGTCATGAAGAGGAATTCAGCATTTTTGCTTATGACTGCATGATGATTATAAGAGGAAACGTTTGTAATTTATTATGTAACAATAATTTCACAGTAACTAACAATAATTCAGGTACTTATGCACAATACTGAATGCAAGATATATTTTTATTTCATGTATGGTAGTTCATAATGGACGAAGGTAGAGAACTTGAAGAAAAGGGGACTTCAGCAAGATTTGATTGAGAAAATCCAAGAGCAGAAGGTACAATAGACTAAAAAGTTTGGTGTTGTCCATAATTTCCTTTTTCAGGATGGGAGTAAGTTACATGGTTGATCTAACTGTGTCGCAGACTAAGTGGTTACGTCTACATTGGATGCATGAGGTCACAGTTTTGAACCCCGTTTAGTCATAGCAAAGACTTATAAAAATGGTACTAGTACCTGCCTCACTTGGTGCTCAGCATTAAGAGGTTAGTGTTAATTTGACTGGATGGGGCATCATGCTACATGTCTTCATCATGATTCCAAAGTGCTAGACATCACTATAAATTGCCACACTGCAGACATCATAACAGTGTAACTGAAAAACTATTACAGCTACATTAAAAATCCAAATCAGACACACACACATAAATATGTATCAGCTTACTTTACTCACTGGCATGATTGATGCTATTTTGATCATAGTTTGCATGTCTGTCATCTGCTCTTAAACATGATAATGTTACCATGATAAACTGAGTAAATTTAATAAATTGTTACGATAATTAGTCACATATTTAATAGAGACTTCATATACATTTAGTACCAGTATTATGTGTGTAAGCTTTTGAAGAAATGTGTAAAAGACACCACTGTCTTGAATATTTATTGAACTTCATTCTTTTTTTTAAGTCTTAATTTTCATATTGTATCTTTTTGGCTCAAATAGTTACAAAGAATATGACCCAAATATTAGAACCTTTCAAAGGACATAGCCATTATAAACCTTTTGAAGTCCATTATGTCATGGCCTGAAAAGTTTGTGAAGTTAAGGTTCTTACCATCATTATTTTTGGTAAATAATACATTCAGCTTTTATTTATTTACATTTTACTGCTATGTAAATTGGTACATGTATTTTTTTAAATTAGTAACCTAAACAATATAAAACAAGGAGCCATGTGGCTAATATCAAACCTATATATAGACCTCCATCTGTCCATTGTTTGTTAATACTATGCATTAATGCTCTCATTAACAACGTTTTAAATTTTTAAAAAATTCTCAATGAATGATTCATGGCCCTAGACATTTCAGTTTTGCTCAAATGACATCATTTTCATTTCTCTTATTCTGTCTGTCTCTTTAATTTAAAGAGTTATTTGATAATTCATAAAGCAATTTATAGTATATGCATAGAACACAACATTAGAGTCTGCAACATTTAAATATGCAGTCATCAAAGATTAGGTTATCGGCTGTACATATTTACAAAATTGGCAGTAACATGGTATGCAAGAACTGTCCATATCATGTGAAACAGTATCCCAAAGAAACAAAAGTTATTTGTCCTATACTTGTCAGATGCATTAAAAACACAAAAGTATTGCCTACTGCATCCTGTAAGATTAAAAAATTCAAGAAGAGGTAAAAAGAATGCCAGCAAGAAATTACATATTTTAGTTGTGATGCTAACAAGACTAATATGTTATCCATTCTATCATTTTAAGGAACAATGCGAAGTCTTCACTCTACTGATATATCTCAACTTCTTCTTAGTGAGAGAGAGGAATACACCACAGCCTGCCGATCAAATTCTCTTTTCAGCCACTTGTCCAGTGTTTTATGAAAAGTCACTTGTCCCCTCTACATTTTCACTTGTCCCAAAATTTCAGTCTCTTGCCTGAACTGGATTAGATGTATTATAATCATTATTATACATGTTAGACAAAATAATGTACAACATATTTATTTTTCAAAGGCTTTAATGTTTTAGTTTATGTTACTTTAAAGGTAGCTTATATAAACTAATTCTTGCTCCATTATGGTAGAATCCGTCAGCAAGAATGGACATTCAGTTATTGGAATTCAGACCTTTTGTACATTCTTCTCACAAGACTCAGTAAAAGGACAAAACAAAATCTTTTACCTTGAGTTTTTTTTTAAAGTTTAAAACCATTCTTCTCCTGGAGTGCGCACACCATTTCTACATCAATATATTGTATTTCATCTTGGGCCATGGTGTAGACTGTGTTAAAATTTGTTTTGGATTTCATTCTTATTTAGTTTTAAAACAGCATTCCTAGTGGAGTGTTATCAGTTCTAACTTCCAGGATTTTCTACACATTCCGGTTAGTGTCATGCATACACATTGGTGCACATAATTTTCAAGATTCAAAACTTCCATGTTTGATTAAATACTGCATTTTTCCGTTCCATGCACAAATACATGTACATTGGCTGAATTTCCAATCTGTGCCAGTTTGGGATATTGTTTGTAATAACTGGATAACATCTTTTCTCCTACTCAATAAATTCAAACCAAAAGTATCAGACAATTATTTGGCTCATAGTTTTGTCATGTTTGACTTTTGTTCATACCATATTATCTGGCTTACGTCGCTTGGGAAGAACAGTTACATCAGTCTCATTGGCAACTTTACATTGTATCCTTATCTTTTATTTCATGATCTTCCTCGCAAAAATGATTTAGTAAACTAATTTTAACCAAATAGAAAAGATCCCCTGATTGGACAATTTCTTCTACCATAGTGATCATATCAAACGTCTGGTAAATGCAAACACATACCGCTGCTTTAGTGTAATTATTCGACTTAAAATGCAATCCAACATGCTGAAGCCAATCATCTGTTTAATCAATTATAAAATTAGCAACTCATTACTGTCATTTATTCAGTTCATAAATGAAAAGTACACTTATGTTAATTAATGGCCTTTCATTAATTTCAGTTCATGGTGGATTGAAATCATATGGTGATCTGCTCAT
The DNA here is from genome assembly GCA_029339505.1 of Unio delphinus. Lineage (NCBI taxonomy): Eukaryota > Metazoa > Mollusca > Bivalvia > Unionida > Unionidae > Unio > Unio delphinus. The sequence goes on along the minus strand of JAQISU010000008.1, from coordinate 12,562,398 downwards.
GAGTGTCTGTTTAGTAAATACAATAACAAGATAAATGTTCTATACAAATTGAGGACTTTTTTTTATCAGCACCCCAGTCAGTGTGCGCAATTACTTTTAGTAAATTTAAAGCTTTTAAGCATTTAGCTTTCAAATTTTTGATGTGTGGTATAAAAGTCAGTTTTCTGTCGAAGATAATACCCAAAAACTTTGTTTCCTCAACAACTGGAATAAGTGTTCCGTCCAGCGAGAGTTTAGGGTCATCTTGATGTCTTCGCAATTGACAGAAATGCATGCATACTGTTTTCGATTTAGAAAATTTGAAACCGTTATTACTGGCAAAATTGTGGATCTTATTGATATTTTGTTGAAGTTGCCTTTCAATTGTATGCATGTGCTTTGAACGATAACAAATTAAAAAATCGTCTACATATAAAGAGCAGTCCACACCGGGAGTTAAGCACTTGGTGATGCTATTGATTTTGATATTAAATAGCGTCACAGATAAAATACTGCCCTGGGGCACACCCATCTCTTGCTGGTGCATATCGGAGAGAGTAGAGCCCACGCGTACTTTGAATTCTCTGTCGGAGAGAAAACTGGAGATGAAAGCGGGCAGACGGCCTTTTAGACCTAGATCGTGCAGGTCATTTAGTATCCCGTACTTCCATGTTGTATCATAGGCCTTTTCTAAATCAAAGATGACTGCTACTAAATGTTCCTTCTTGATAAATGCATCGCGAATAAATGTTTCCAGTCTAACCAGATGATCGTTAGTACTACGACTAGAACGGAAGCCACTTTGGAAAGGAGAAATTAAATTGTTACTTTCCAAGTACCATACAAGCCGAGAATTAATCATTCGTTACATTGTTTTGCATACGCAGCTTGTCAATGCAATAGGCCGATAGCTGTTAGGATCTTCGTTATCTTTGCCTGGTTTGGGAATCGGTATCACTGCTGCTTCTTTCCAGCTCTTAGGTATATTACCAGCAATCCATAAATCGTTAAATATTTTAAGAAGCAATGTCAGAGAAGATTCTGGGAGGTGTTTCAAGAACTGGTAATGTACTTCGTCAGGCCCAGCGGATATATCATGGGCCTTGTCTAATGCCTCCCTAAGCTCCAATAAAGGAAACAGCTGGTTATAATTTCCAGTGTTGTTCGATGTAAATTTTAAACGTGACTTTTCTTTTTGAGATTTTAATCCTCTAAAGCCATCTGAATAATTAGATGATGAATTTTTCGAAAAAATATCGGCAAGAATATTTGCTATGTCACGTTTCGAACTGAAATTGATATTGTTTATTTTTAGGTGTCGAATAGAATTGTGTTTCCTTTTTCCATTTATTTTCCGAATAGTATCCCAAACTTGTTTCATTGAGGAACGAGAGTTTAAAGAAGAAATATATTTCTTCCAGGATGCACGCTTACATTCTTTGATTGTGCGTCGAGTTTTAGCCCGAGCAATACGATATTTATTTAAGTTTTCGGGCGTTGGACGAGTGTTGAATGTTTTTAATGCTTCTCGGCGTTGTCTAATGGCTTCTTTGCATTCCTTGGTTACCCAAGGTGTTTGCGATCTCTTACTGTTCGTTGAGGACTTAGGAATAGATTCATCTGCAATTGAAATTAAAGCGGAGGTAAAATGTTGTATAGGATTAACAGCGTTTAATACTGTATCCTTATTTAGTCTAGTTTTACATAGTGTTTCAAACATAGCCCAGTCGGCTTTCTTTATATTCCATTGTGGAATTGCTTCATCAATTTTAGAATTATTTTCAAGAGTGATTGGAAAGTGATCACTGCTGTGAAGGTCATCAGCGACCTTCCATTCAAAGTCCAAAAGCAGTGAGATAGAGCAAATTGTCAAATCTATGCATGTGTACGTACCCGTTCCTGGGTGTAAATATGTTGGTGAGTTGGTGTTATATAGACACAGATCGTGTCTAGAAATGAAATCTTCTATTTTATGGCCTCTGTCGTTTATATGATTTGATCCCCATAAAATGTTATGGGCATTAAAATCCCCGAGTAAAACGAAGGGCGCGGGAAGTTGTTCAACAAGATTGTCTAATTCCTTTTGTACTAGGTTGGTGTTTGGTGGTAAGTAAATGGACCAAAATGTAATCACTCGATGTAGAGTGACACTAACAGCAATGGCTTGTAAATTTGTGTTTAAAGGAATGACTCTGTGAGGGGCTCTATTGTTCACAGCAATAGAGACTCCTCCTGAGGCCCTGTTAGCGTTTTGACAGTACGCGTTAAACAGGGAAAAGTTTTTAAAAGTAATTGTATTTGTCTCTTTCAGGAATGTTTGCTGTAAACATAGTACAGCAGGATCATGTTCATTTAAGAGCAGAAGAATATCATTGTAGTTTGCTTTAAGTCCTCGACAATTCCATTGTATGATGGTGTTCTTCATTATAATGTTGTGCTGGAGATTCTGGAGCTAGGTTAGACTATTCGCGGAGGAAGTATGTGTTATTATTTGTCTGGAGGAAGTGCGGTGGTATATTTAGTTTTACTAGGTTTGGAGTTACTTTGAGTACATGGAGCAGTTTCTTCTGCATCCATGCTCTCAACGTCTCCAAACTTATTGTACAGTTTACTTGGGTCATCTGACCCCTTTTGCGGTTTATTTGTTTGTGCTTTGTGTTTCTGTCTTGGTGATTTTGGTGGTGGATTGTTATTAGATGTCTGAGTTGATGTTGTGCTTTTCTGTGGCTTATAATTAGGGATATTAGTAGTTGTGGTTGAATCGGGTTGATCCGTCTGTGTTTGGGAGTCCTTCGTGCTTTTTGGATTGTGTTTTACGACTGTGGAGAAGGATGGGCCAGGAAGGGATGTTTTTGCCTGGACAAGTTTTCTGGCCTCTGGGTAGGGAATGTTCGAGGTAAACTTTACCCTCTGAACTTCCTTCTCCTGTTTCCATGTATCACAATCTTTGGAACTGGCGTGATGTTCCTTGCCACAGTTGACACAATGCGGAGTTGCTCTACAATCAGCTTCCTGATGAGTGTTCTCCACATCGGCCACATACCTTGGCTCTGGAACATCGATCCTCGTGATGGCCGTATTTTTGACATTTATAGCATCGAAGGGGGTTTGGAATGTAGATCTCATTGAAGGGGGTTTGGAATGTAGATCTCGACCTTTACTTGTAAACAACCCAACCTTGACCACTTTGGGCACTGTCGGTTTATTAAAGGTGAGTACAAATGTATTGGTGTCCTGCAGGTTGTTATTACGTTTAATACGTATTCTACGCACTGCAGTGACACCTTCATGTTTCATCCCTTCGATGATATCTGCGTCTGTGACTCCAGCCAAGTCACGACATCGTATTACGTCTTTGGACGAATTCAGTGTAGTGTGGGCGAATGAGGTCACTGGAATATCAAAGAATGTTTTCATTTTCATGATATTGTCTGTTTGCCCCTTTCGCTCACACTCTACAAGAAGGCAACCCGATTTTAGTTTTTCACACTTTTTGGTGTGCCAATCGATCCCGTAATGGTTTTCTCGATAATAAATGGAGATAAATCTGAAAGCGGTTTAGCATCATCTTTCGATTGAATAACCATGAAGCGTGGACATGATTCCACGCCACGTGGTTCTTCATCCGAGTCAGACAGTGGTTTGGTACGTTTTTTGGATTTTTTTTTCCATGATGGCTTGATTTAAAAATTCAGCACCCGTGCTCCCCACCCACCAAGGAGCCCAACAAGGGGACACTTTTAAAGTGCCAAGCATACACAGATGCCATACTGAGTTGATAAAAATTACCTTTGGATGACCCTGAAGTCGCCAATTTCTAAGGTCAGTAAAATTACCCCCGATTGACCCGTTGAGCCACCGCCTTCTAGGAAGTCTTCAAAGATTTGGAAAAGGGAAAGATATAGGAATAGAATATAGGGGCAACGGTGGTATCAAAAGAGATACAAGGAGAAAGTAAAAGGAGGTGAGAGAATTAATAAAGACTTCCTAGGGCTCGGCGTGACCAGCCGATTTGTCGAGACCGGGCCCATCTAAGAGAAGTAGACGCCAAAGTAGTGTGTTGCAACTACCAGGATCCTTTCCTCCCCCGACACGGGACGCAACCCACGGCAAACAGGTTGCCTCTACTTAGTCGCCTTTTACGACACGTGGCGAGGCACGTCGGGCCTATTCTACAACCCCGAACCCGCAGGGGGGAACAGTGGAAGATCTGTACAAAATAACACAAATGAGAATACTTAGATTCTATATTTATACAAGAAAAAAGCAGCCTGTTGTTATTGTATAGGCAAGTGATAAAGGTCTTTTGGAGGGGTATTTTTCTGGATTAACCACTCGTGTTGGGAAATCAGTCCTTGGATTAGATTTTCTGTCTGCCTCAGCCTCTGTCAATCCTCTGCCAACAACATACACAGCATTATGTGCAACACCAACAGCACTGAATGACTCAACACCATCATCAACCATGCAATCCAGTGATTCAAATCTGCAGTCAAGTTTGTTGAAAGTTCAAGTAGATAATGAAATAATGTTTTCACTTTGTGCTGAAGGTTACAAACTTTTGTCATCAAAGGAGTCTCCTTCAGTGTCGTGCAATTCCTTACTCAATACTGCAACATCAGAGGCTGGAACTTTATGCATGGATGAAATGGATGATATTGTTGTGTTTGAATCAGTATCTTCTGAATCTGTCAATACATTATCACCAGAAATTCCAGCTCCACAAACAAGTACATTTCAAACTGCACAGGAGCAAGAGAAACTTCATCGACACTTAGAATACATCAAGGTAACTGTTTTAATGAACTGATAAAGATGTATCAGAAGGAAGAGATGTGTCTTAGCAGTTACACAGTGAAAAGGGTATTACCCAATGGAGAAGATGACAGAGGTGAAGGTGTTGGACTTCTCAGAGATATTTTCACTGAATTCTGGGAAAGCTTCTATTCCAAATGTTGTGAGGGTACTGATATCAAGGTTCCTATTTTGCGACATGATATGGGTGAAGATGAATGGAAATCAGTAGGTAGAATCATATGTGATGGTTGGTCAACCTTGAAATACTTTCCAGTACAACTTGCACAACATGTACTTGAAGATGAAATATTTGGTATGATTACAGTAAGTCTTACAACAACCTTTCTTGGCTTCATACCACTTTCAGAAAGAACCATCATTCAAGCAGCATTAGATAACTTTGAATTGGTTGATATGAATGACCTGTTGGAGGGTTTGGAATCCCATGAGTGTAAAAAGTTGCCAACACCTGCAAACATCCAGTCAATCATTGAGGAAATTGCACACAAGTAAATCTTACAGGAGCCAAAGTTTGTCATTGAAAGTTAGAGAAAGATGTCTGGAACCAATCTGGAAATAGATCAAAATGAGCTTTGTGACATTTTTAAAGAAAAGCAGCCAACAGTGAAGAAAATATTGAATGCTTTGAACTTTCCAGATGTGATGGACTGCAGACAGCAGAGCACAGCTAACTACCTGAAACGTTTTATAAAAGGGTTGGACAAGAAAGGTATGGAAAACTTTCTGCGGTTTTGCACAGGTTCCAATCTTATAAGTGAGAAGATCACTGTTGAGTTTACAAGGTTATATGGCTTTTGAAAGACGCCCAGTAGCACATACCTGTGGAAGTATTCTACAAATACCATCAACTTATGAAACCTTTTCAGATATGCGAGTAGAATTTGAAAATATCCTATCAAGCAAAGTTTGGGAGATGAGTTTTGTTTAATGTGATTCAAAGCATATAGGAAGGATGTTTAGTGTTAGGGTTGTTTCTTAGTACATGCAGTATTACTACATATAATATTATTTGACTTATGACATTGTCAACTGTGAAAAGATCTCTCCATGTAATAAAACCCAGAAAACATTCAGAATAATGTGCTTAGCAGTCCAGAATATTTCATTACCATTTTATATCTTCAGAGAAGGGTGACACTAATTTCATTTGGAGATGCTGCTGAATATCAACTGATGTAAGAGGTAATTCAAATTCAGAGATAGATGGGACCATCATTACATTCATCAATCATCATTTAATATCAGTATATTATTGTTGTTTTTAATTCTTAAATGTTCATTACCATGTTTACAATTCTTTGTTACTGTTCAGGTCTCTTTGTAGTTTTCTTGTTTTATTGTAATATTACAATTTATTGGAATACCTGCTTATTCTGAAGGGAAAACAGAAAATAATGTTTTGTCCTGAAAAGGTCAGAAAAATAATGCATAATTATGTTCAATTTGTATTATGTGAAACATTGCATTTAAGTTTGTGTAACTGGATAATATATTCAGACACATATAAAACAACTTTGTTACTTACCATTATAATTGTGTTCCATATTTCTTTTAAAAGTATGACAGTTTAAGGACATTGAAATAAATCTTGGTTCTATATTTCAGGCTTCTGATGATTACATCACAGCATGTACTTTGATTAATAATGAGCTTTATGTTTGTGTCCATAAATTTAGATGATATATAATATTTTGTATTTTGACAGTCAGAAAGTAAATGAGCTACATTTGTTTCTTTGTGTGAAATGTTCCAATAGAGCACATGCTCCATTTCTTCTCAGGATAAAAGTTACCTTGTTTCTGTCCATCTTAGGATTGATGTTGTGATTGATAACAGTGTTTTACATCTTCATTATGATTCAGAATTTTCCAAACAGGTTTCATGTTTCAATAACTGAAATAATGTTACATCTTTCATATCAGTTAATGTTTTAGTGTAAATTAATTCAATTGATTTATAAGTGTATTATGTATAGATTGCATAATATAATATTATTTTTAATGAATCTTGTCTCTGGAATAAAATAATGATGACTCTTGGAAGTCTTTGCTGCCGAGTGTCATATTGCAGGACATGTGATAAAAGTCAGTATTACTATTTTGCTTTTACTCCATGATGGAACTGATTATCCACGCTTTATATCTGTCGATCAATCATACTACGTGTATGAATAATATCTTGAATTCTAGTAAAGAGATTTACAATTGACTTGTTTAATTCATACATGGGAGAAAATTGACCTATTTGGTTTCATTTTTTAGTGACTTACTTCAGAATATAAAATAAAAATGGTATTTTCAATCAAGCATTACTGCAAAGATTTAGTTTATAGAGTTGTGTTTTGGCGGAACAAAACTATCATGAGGTCTCTTGTCAATGCTTCCTCATCCAATCATTATGTATGCATACCATGGATTACTATACAGCTGAAATAGATTGTTGAGTTTTATACTCTTCTTCATATCTTGGACTATTGATCCAGTGAAAGTTTATAAAATACGTACGATTAACCATAGTTGTTTTTTATTTATCTGTATCAACTGAGCATCTTTGCAAGAGAATTTCCATTTGGACACTGACATCATCATAGAAACTGACACTATGCAAAGAAATTTTCAACGCGTGGAAGTGTATTTGGCAACATTCAAGCCAAGACAGGAAACTACAATGACGGAGGGAGTGTTCTTTATACATTCATTCTAAGTATGCCCAGTTTTGGCTTTAACATCAGCGCAATATAGGTCATACATGGCTGCCAGTAAAACTGATGGATGAAGAACCTGGGAAAACCTCGATAAGAACCATCGACCTATGGGAAGTCACTGGCAAGCTTTCTCACAAATCTACATAGGCTAGTCCCGAGAATCGAACAATAGAGGATAGAGGTAGGATGGCAGAGATCGGTAAAGTTTGGCCCTTTTGACTACACGGCCATGTGGGGTCCCTGCTACGAAAAAAAGCTTTGCATATGTTGTAATTACTCACAATTCTTTGAGCTTCATTTATGTTTGTTATAGTTGCGTATAATTTAACAATGAAAATTGGCTTAAATAAAGAGTCCGCTACAAGCATTGTATGGCTAGCATGCCTGCCGAACAGTGAAGATGCTATCATTCGATAATGGGCAAATACTTTAAGTGACTGTGGAATATGCTAAATAAAATGACTAAGCAAAAAAAGGCAATTGAAATTCAAAAAATTAAAGTTTTGGTTTGGTTTAATGCTTTATAGTACAGCAACAAACGTTAGTTACCTATGGCACAACAAAACAGGTTATTTAAGTAATTGGAGTAAAGTGCCTCTCTCAAGAGCACGCCACTATAACCAACCAAGGCTGTATGATTCGAACTCGCAGTCCTTCGGTAATGAGTCTGACACGCTAACCTTTGAACCAGTTACAGTGCTTTTCGCATCGTTACTACTGGCCATACTATTGTTTTTATACTCCTTATCTCTCTCGCTGTACGTTTGTCATATTTACCATCATAGACTTGGTCTCATACAAATCCGATACGCCCTTTGATTTCCGCCTGTGTCTTGCGAAGATGAGAGAGAGAGCTCGGTGTTTGCTGGATCCTTTTTTTCTCTCGGGGGAACATTGTATGTATCGTCCATATCTGGATATTTGTTTCTCGATTAATCTGTCAGTTTTTACCTTCATAGATCCAGGGAAAAACTGAGTTTGATCATGATCAGTCAAATTAAAAATTTACATGCTAACACGCAAAGAGAGAGAGGTCTTAAACCAGTTAAGTATTTACAAATGTTACATTTAAAGGTTAATGAGAACTTAAAAACAGAATCAAGCATACAATTGATGATAAGTAATTATATAAGTGCCATCTAGCCAAGTACGGTCTTCTCGTTTCGACACGCAAGTGCGATAGTTGTATTTAGTATCATGTAACATTGAAACTGCTTCGGTCCTACTAGGCTGCTTAGAATAAGTTTACGATTTTTTTGCAGAATTCATGTTACTCATTCAGAAATAATTAAAATGCATCGTAAACCCAACCCAACCCCATGTGACGAGTCAACATATAAGATAACCAATCGGATACAACGAGTCCAAAATGAGAAAACCCACCATGCAAAGCACAAAGTACCCTGAAATTACAATAACTTCGCATTCTAAAAGTGAGACTTATCACAATAGCTAATATCAATTCGTTAACCAGTCCAATGTCACAATTCTGAGCTGAATCTGAATGTAAAATCTATATGCAATCTCCATATAACATTTGCAGAATTCCACGGAAGGAACGTTTCTTTATTTTACTTTTAATGTATTAGTTACATTGATGGGTATCCTCTTTTGTATCCATGTACCATTTATTTTACGGCAGCCCATCACACTGTGGAAAGATTGCTGCAATTTTATTATTTTGATTGATAGAGTTATAAGATTTCAATGGGGCTGCAGAGTTGATCGTGTTTGTATCATACCAACACCATTTTTTTTTAGAACTATATTAAATATTTTCCTAAGTTTCGCTATGTTGAAAATGTCGTTCATTAAGAAAAAGCGATGACATGATTTAAAAAAAGAAATGCAGGCATTTTGGACATATTAATCGTGCAGGACGTTGGACCAGAACACCTTTTATATTTAAGACCAATTACCTGTTGGATGAAGTATTCAAGTGAGAAACCATATATTAATATTATTATTTGTTCAGACGGTGTGGTGACAGCACGTAATTATGGCTTCTACGAAGGCCATGTTATCGGATATTAAATCAGGACGATTTGTATTTATTTAGTTTACTAGCAGTGCATGGTAAGAAGTGTTGCTGGAGAAAAGATAATTTCGTGTTGATATGACCATTCATCCAGTAGGAGTAGCTTCTAAAAACAACTATCATTATGACTGCATAGAGTTAAATGCCAAAAAAGCAAAATCATTTTCATTTAGCACCCGTTAGATCTCAATACAAAGGTATTTTGCCATGTTTCTTGACCACCCGCTGTGGGAGGAGTGAGCAATAAAAACTCAAAGCGGGCAACCTATTGACGGCGACACATCTTCGCCTAACCTCCGTTAATATTAATGCATACAGAGCTAATAAAAATGCAATGTAGTGTGACAGCATAATACAGTCAAAATATGATAATTAGTAGAATTTACATAAATGATATGACTTTAATAGGAAAGCAAACATAAACACCTTTATATCGCCTCCCAGAAATAAGTCCTTGTTACTAACTGTTTGAAACATGCATTGAGGAAGGTTTTTGTGACAAATTCAGATGTATATAAATTGCTACATCTGGCATCAAGCCAGTCACAGTTGTGTTAAAAGCTAGTTGCGTAAGCGCAAATATAAGTCTATTGCCTAGGTGATAGCTTTCGGTAGATTCCAGTTGTTTTCTTCCATATGGAGACAACAAAGTTCGAATAATTCTTCCTCGCAAGGATATATCGTTTCCTTAGCACATTCCATGCGGCACACTTCTATCTCCTCTTCTGAAACATCACACAAATAATCTATATTCTCCATATCTGGCAATAAGTGTAGACTCAGTGGCCTACCCGCTGGAGAGTTCTTTCGGTTTGCTCTTATTCTGTGTGTATTCCAAACCATCATAACGTCGTCTAATTCATCCAGAAATAAAAGCAAGTACGTATTCGTTCTGGCATGGTGATATTGGTACACAGAAAAATATCAGGTAGACATCAATTATAAAAGTTGGAAAAGTCTTCTAAATTGAGCAAACAAAAGCTGTTTAAAAAGAATTCCATGGAGAGGCTAAAACAACAAATAAATACGTTAAAATTCCATAAGAAGAATAAGGCAAAAGTGTGGAGTATGCATTTTTCTATGCGTTTGAATTTGCACAAATGTTATACGAAAGTTTCTAAAACAGATCCTCTTGAATGAAATCATTGGCCTAATAGCAACATCTCTTATGTTGTTAAAGTGCAATTGTCTAATTATGACTATTTAATTTGTATTCCTTTTTGCTCGGGTTCCTGTATTTTGTACTGTGTTTTATGTGTTGAGACGAGACTACATGTAATTTGTTTTCAAATCTGGTGAAATTTATTCAATACTCAAAGCCAATGTAAACTAAACAATTATATTTTGCTAAATCAGGTGATACTAACGACAAACGTTATTACATTATTACCACAGAATCATCCATTGTGTGTGTTCTTTATATGTTTGGAACAATTTTGAAATTAGTAACTTTGACTTCCCCCCCTCCCCCCCGAAGAAATTTGTTTATAAAATACATTTATTAAGTATGATGCTGAGGGTAAATTATCGTTATTTAAATATTCGTCTCGAAGTTCTATAATTTAGGGAAGACGGAGACACATGCATACATACCAAGATGTATGTACCTACCTACACACACAGACACACACACACACGTACATATACTGTACCTGCAATAACCTCATAAGGCAAAATTGTACGAGGTTGATGTCTAGTACATTCCCTGAGAATAATCCACTATCTCGAAGTACCTTTAGTTCTTCCATCCAAATTTGACAACACTCTTTTCTAAGTATTCCCCACCATGACTCAATTCTGATATTAAGAGTACTTTTGCCATATATAAAAGTTCTATAATTTTCAATATCCAGGCCATCAGATCGTCGAAGGAACTTTTGCATAGCGGCAACTCTGACGTTTTCTGTACCCATATCGCCACGGATAAACTTTGGACATCCTCCATATTCTTCAACAGCATCAAGAAAATATTTTGCAATTACTTTTGGGTCACTGTTAGATCTTCCAGCCTTTAACCAGATAATTTTCCTGGAATATCCATCAATGCAGCCATTTATGCACAATTCATACTGTTTAAGTTTGTCATATGAGTCAATGTGCCAGCAGTAGTTTGGGCCTTTGGAGAAGTATTGTCGGCGTCTTAAGCATCGTCTTTGTCTTAATTTAACTCCGTGTGGATCCATCATCCTAAGCATGAGTCTAATATCTTCTTTCTTCACTTTCAAACCATTTAAAACTTTCAAACCATTTAAAAGGCACTTTTGACACATCCATCTGTATCCATGCATCTGTCCAGATGTTGTTAACTGATATTCAATAAATGAAAGCACAGTCTCTAAATCAGAATAGCCTTTCTTCCTTGTCAATTTTAGTTCACGCAATTTCCGTTTTAGATGACGCACAGAGATCGTCATGTTGTGCTTTATTGATAAAATCGTCGTTATTTCGTCATATGTGAAGCCCATATAGAAGTACAGCTCAATTAAATGCCTTGTGTACATCTGAAACATGAAGATAAAAAATGAATTTAAAATTAGTAGCTTTTTAACCCCATTTCCTACATACAAATATGTTGCTGTCGTTGAACTTTGGTTCTTATTTAAATACGATAAATCGCCTGGTCAGAATTTCTGCTTCCACCAAATGTCACATTAATGAAATCATCTTCCACGGAAAAAAAATGAATTAGAATCAAATATGGGTGAAGTTCCAGTTTCTAATCCGATCATTGAACTCTGGTTCTTACTGAGATACGATATCACTATACTAACTCAACCAGTCAGCTTTTGTAAGGTGTCCTATTGTAACAAATAATCTACACTTTTTCTATGTTTTTCATTCCCTGGAGATTTGCTAAATAGCGAACAATTAGATCTGCATTTAATCGAAAGCGGTTATAAAGCCGAAACAGAAAATACAATGTTTGTTTTAGTATTGCCCATGGATTTTACACAGGAAGGTCAAACAACAAGTGTTTTTCAACCGGTTTTGAAAAGGTTTATCGCAGTAGAAAGTTCAGTGATTTAAGTTATATGCAGTGGCGTAGCGAGGATATTTGGCGCCCAGGGCAATACACTCAAATTTGCGGCCCTGATGCGCAGTTATGTTGATACCCTAGCCATTGGCGCCCGAGGCCAATGCCTCTCCTGCCCCTCCACCCCTCCCCCCCACCCCCCCCCCCCCGGTCGCTACACCACTTCTTATATGTAACTATTTCCATAACATGCCACGTAATCTAAACCGATTTGTGGTCAGGGTGCATATAAATCAGTGCCTAACATAAGTAAAATAGTCTTGGTGCATTGAAGTTCTACTTATTTTACTGGATTTCATACAAATAAGCGATAAAATGAAGGAAACGTGTATGGAACTTAACTAGTGTAATATCAGTGTCACCTAGATTGTGTGCCATATGCATGCGTGTGTGAGTGTTTCCTTTTTCTGTAGATTATATTTATTATCTCTAGATTATCAGAAATGTTAGATTGTAAGGTGACCTTGGGATTGTTCTCTGACCCAGTATTCAACCTATTACGAGGGTAAAATATTTTTATAAAAAGTAAATAAATAGTGGAAAGATATCTATAGAAACCATTTGTTAAACAGTTTATCAAAGTTACTTTTACAGGACCTTTAAATAACATCACTTCAACTTTACCCCAACCCATTGTTCTCCGGTCTTGTACATCTCACACAAAAAAGTACATCTGCTAAGCAGTGATCCTTCTTTATAATGTTCTATATCTGAGCCTTAAAAGTGACTAGTATTATAAATCAGTTAACATTATTCCGAGGAACCTTTCCATTTATGGGCGTAGCGGCCTTTAGCCATAACGTCACATTTGTACAGTTTTTCGCATGAACTAAAGAAATGTTTTGATCTGAAGAAATAATGTCAAGAAGTATTTTCTGTAGGCCTCGGTGGTGGGTGGGGTGGGGGTTAGGTGGTAATTTATATCCGATTTAAAATGATTTAACACCGTTTTGGTTTCGTGGATCACACAAATGTCTTAAACAGAAAACCAGATGGAAATAGGTGTATACACAAATTGTTAAACCATATTTTAGTTACATTACAAAATGTCTTGCAGCAGGCCTATATATTGCGACCAAAACGTTATCCTCAAAATAGTAGCACAAGCTCCGTGGCTTTTGATTCTCTGTATTAATGACTTGAACAATATAGGTTGTGTAACGGTGCGATGTTCTGACTTGTGCAATAAACCGAATGCATTTGTCAAATAAAGTATCACGCTTCGTCACTTTCGTGATAATGATTTTCATTTGATTGATAAAGAATGTCACTTATGAATTAAACTTGTACAGATACAGCAATTACTTACTTCAGATGCTGTACTTCTCTCAAACGTCCCTCCTTCCTTTTGCAAGAATCAAAGTGAAGCTTGCGCATGACAAATCTCTAAACCGAGATCTCGGATTAGTAAACCGAGATCTCAAATTAGTAAACTGAGATCTCGGATTAGTAAACCGAGATCTCGGATAAGTAAATCTAGATCTTGGATTAGTACATCGAAATATCAGAATATTAAATCAAGCATACTTGGACATTTTTATCTCTATGCCATCTCTTTACGAATTGATTGCGGTCCAATAAAAAACCAATAACTAATTGATTAGTTAATACTCCTTATCTAATTTAAAAACAAAGACATCGTAGTATAGACTTTTTTTGTATTTACAAAGACAAATATTCTTCAGATCTTTTAACCCAAACAAGAATTCCCTATGATCGAACCTGAATCCTAAATTCACATAATATTAACAAGCCTTATAGGTAACTTAATTACATACACTAAAATGGTGCTTCAAGAGACAATAAAGAACGATGGACTTGCAGACGGACCAGGTGACAAACACTCAGCTGCCGTGACAAAAGAAATATACCAGATTTTATTTGCGCAGGCAGATATTCTGAATCAATTATGACAAAAGTAATAATCATGAACGCTTAACTGTACAAGTATTATGTGGTGCTTTACTGGGTCATCGACTGTGAGAAGGCTTGGCTTACTTGATACAGCAAAGCAAATTTTCTTATCTATTCTCGTGACTTTACGAGTAGTATTTTATTTTATTTGTAATAAACGCCCTTATAATATTGTTACACGCACAGGGGTATTCACTTGACCGAGCGGTGTCAAAACCCTGGCGCGAGTCACGCTGGAAGTCATATGTTTTCCCCAAATTTCCAAAGACTTCCATACAACTTGAGTTGTAAAATGGAAAGAAAGACGTGTCTACTATAATTAATAATCTTTGCTCTAATCAATTGGCGACCCAGAGGAGACAACTTGCCCAAGAGTCCATTAACCGCACCTTAGCATGGTTTTTCTTCTTTATCATCCTAATTCCGTACCGCAAGCCCGTCATGCCATAGAAATTCCACTAGTATTCCCTTACTAACTGGGAAATATTTAACTGCGCGACCCTAGGCCAGTCAATCCACAGAATTTCCGGCGTATCACGCTCATATACATACGCCCATTTTCCACTATGGACACATAAACGGTACCTACCAAGTTCCAACTTATTGATTCCATTATATAATTTATTGATTTCCAACCATAAATACTGCCCTTTCAATCACATCACTTTTATACACCGCGGAATTTTAATATGGACTATGTTACTAGGGACAGTCATTCGGCTTGTACCCAAATTCACTACTAACGACCCCAGCATGGTTCAAATTCACTAACACTCGGCTCTGTAATGTTTGCTCCTACTAACTGGCTAACTATTTCAGGCTAGTAATGTTTCCATGGCACCGAAGACCAAATACTCGCACAAATTAAAAACGGGATGCTGTCAAATACACATGCTCCAAATTTATTACAATATAATCTACAGTTACAACTTACCTCAGATGCTTGAATAGTTCGCCTCCAACCTTTAGCAGCATATCCACAAAAAACACATCCAGTCAAAACGAGGCCACAAGATGAGAAATTCTTCAATTTAAATCTATATCGTAAACCGAGATCTCGGATTAGTAAATCGAGATCTCGGATTAGTAAACCGAGATCTCGGATTAGTAAATCGAGATCTCGGATTATCAAACACGAGATCTCCGATTAGCAAACCGAGATCTCGGATTAGTAAATCGAGATCTCGGATTGCAAAATATGTTAAGTGTGTCCCTTCACGGGCTCCGTACCAGCATTCAAAATATCATATATCGTCAGCAGTACGCTCGTCTCAGTTACAGCTCCAGTCTATATTTAGGAGTAGGACCACCCGTTATGCATCAGCGGCCCACTACTAAATTGTTACACACGAAACCACTTCAAACAGGTGTGACAATTATGGTTTTAATTAGAAACCAAATCCCTGCTTAATATAAATAAACAATACATCAGATTCATTGGCATTGCGCAACAGGTCAAACCCCTTATCCCCGAGGCATTACATACCAGGGTTAAAACATAGTCATTGTTCTATGGGTAATAAACCTCTTTGTAGACGATAGCTATTGATTGTGGGTGCTAAATGATCGGTACATTGTGTGCTCTTTTAATGAAATCCAGATGGCTACCTTTTATTTCCGAACACAAGTCAAAGAAATCATACACGTTATTTTATTAAAGGCATACAACCTAAGATTTCCGACTTTTTTGTTCTTGCAAATTCATGATATTATGAAAAGTATAGTAGAAATAATGAGTAATTACAGGTCATTCAGTTTAAAAAAAATGTACATCTGTAAGTTTAATAAATGAAAATATAACGATTTTCTGTACGGATTACTAATTAATTATGCTGAAACGGAATTTACCGATATTCTCCAAAGTCGCAGTGTCAGGTGACGCGCGTCAACAAATAATGGAAGTCGAGGTAAGCCTGTGATTCTCTTTTGATGTAATTATTGCCTTTTTCTTCGTCTGTCCTTCTCCTTAGTTCTTTATAGTCACCCACAATAGATGTATTGCTTATAGATTTCTCATTATATATGATAAATTACAAGAAGTAGGCAAAAAAGTCAATATGATGGAAAATCCTGACAATAAGGGGTTCCTAAGGGATCATTCTTGAAAGTGCTTACTTCTCGTGTTTGTGTGATTCTGTTACGTTGTAAGATAAACAAACTAAAAATATGATAATTTGTATCATTGTAATCAGAACCGCTATTAAAAGGTCTCGCTAAAGTCGCTTCTTTGGCTCAGAATAAAGTTGATTTTCTTGGGCAGTTGCATTACCACATCACATTCACGTATCCGATAGTCGATGTGATTTGCGCATTTGTTTGTATATTTACACGTTTGCTTCATTGCATAACACAAAAATTAATATTATCCCACATAATATTTAAAGGATTTATTTTATTTGGAATTTTTTTTACTGAAATTTTTAAAAAAATTTCTGCAGGACTTCGACCTGGTTGTTTTAGATGAAGTCGTGCTCCTTGTTGCACAGAGGTATATTCAAGATGTCCTGGCAGCAGAAGAAGATAATGATTACAACCAGGGGAAAAGGCATACTGCTAAATGTGAAAGTCAAATAAACAACAATTTAATTTCATTAAATAACAGTCATCTCTCAAATGAAATTCAAATTAAAATCATATCACTCGTCTTTAACTCGACCAAGTTATGGCCTATTTTATCATCTGACTTAGTGTAATAGATTTTCCTTTTGTCCTGTGTTCCCACTCCTCTGTATGATCTTTCTCTGGACTGGTAGTCCAATTCCATTCAGTCCATCACACTTCTGCCTCCATTCTTCCTTTTCTTTGTCTCCCAGAGACTTCTATATGAGAAACTAGTGTACCATTACTATAAAAGATTGATTACAGGCATCCTATCCCAAAATACTAGACAGTTCTATAGAAATTACATTGATGTTTTAGTATCATGTGCTTGGTTTCTATGCTTTTGACACAAGTGATTACCATTTACTCAATACTAAACTTTAGTACATCACCTAAACAAACTACTGCAGAGAAACAAATATTGAAATTAAGCCCACCCCCATGTATGTTTCCTATTGCATTTCTTTTAAAATTAGGGTAGCTAGGTACTATCTCACACACACACACACACACACACACATATATATATATATATATATATATATATATATATATATATACTGAATAGTATATATAATGTACTAAGTACAATGCAAAACTGGCTCAGATATACATATCAAATTCAGGAATGCAGGGGTCATGTTACCATGCGAGGAGACTTTGACCTCTTGATTTTTTTTTTTTGGGGGGGGGCACCAGACAGATGCCCCCCCCCCCCCCATCAAAAAAATTTCTAAAAAAGTTTATATGTATGTGTGTTCCACCCGATGTTTTTATGTTGTTTTTTATTTATATTTTACTTCTAAAAGGTCCATTTAATTTCCCCATCGGGGTTATAAGATAGTTTGACAAGGGGTATTTTTTTCCCCTAGTGTATCCTAAGTATTCCTTACTAGTTGGGATTTGATCTACCCAATCTAGTAGGTTACTTTTAATTTTGATGACCATGGCTAGTGGTCTCTCATCCTTGTGTATGCTATATGTGTGATGCTATTTGTGTGTTTGCTATCAAAGTATATTATATACTCGTGTATATGTTAAGGATCGCCATATTTCCAATTGTACCAGTTGTCTTATCTTGCTATTATCTTCTCCAAAATGGAAGATAGCTTTTAATGTTTTTAGCATTTAATTCAGTTTTGAATTTTTGAATTTTATGTAAAATGAGGTGCGTTATTTAATATTTTATGTGTGTCTCAATTTACTTACTTTATTATTTGAATGGGTCCGTTTTCCTTGAAGCGAGAGCTGCACAAATTTATTTGACTGTGCAGCTCCCGTCTCAATTTGTCCGGCCCTCGTTTATTTATTCGTTAAATCATAAGAAAAGGTCCAAAATTGTTTTAGTTTCCCTTAAAATGGGAGTCAAGACTATTGCGGGAGATAGTCTCGAAAGATAAAGCATGGATTTAGTATCCAGAGAAAAAAGAAAAAAGAAAGAAGAAACACTAATTCTAATATTTGGGTGGTGTTTTCCAAACTCTTCCACAGACCTACTCACTTCGCGTGGCGCCCTGTGATTTAGCCCTGTGGCGTCCTCATATGTACTTCCCCCTCACATTAATAATTTCTATATTTTTTTTTTTTTTTGATTTTTTTTAAATTTTTTTTGTGTTAAATTAAATTAAAGTCAAAAATTTAAAAATAAAAATTTAAATTCAAATTTTAAATTTAACTTTTAAATTTAAATTTAAATTTTCCATGGTGTTATTTTTCCTTAACCTTCATTAGTGGTCCACACCTTATTAACGTCTTCGTTATATAGTCCGTTATTTGTCTTATCAATTGTTTATTTAAGTTTCCGTCGAGGAAGAGTACCGGTAATTGTCGTCTGTCATATTTGTCGACCTTCATTATTTCAATTATCAGTTTTATTCTATCTTCCTTTGTTTTGTCGCATTGCGTAATTGTGTGGTACTTCGTATAGGGGGCACTGCTGCATAGAGGGCAGCTAATGGGGGTTCGTATCATGCGTCTCCTGAGGGCCACTGTGTTTTGAAATTCCAGATGTAGTCTATTATTTCATTGTCTATAATTTCTAGTGTTTTATTTTTAATGTCCACAGCGTTTATTAAATAAGTCAAATTTGAGTACATATATGTTTTTGCAACCTGTGAACGTTCGATTAGACTAAATGGCTAAGGTGCCCAGATATTTATTACTTCTTTTATTTTATTTTTAACTTTTATGCAATTTAACTTTTCCTCATTTGCCCCAAAGAATATCCCCAGGGCTTTAACTCTATTTTTTATCAGGTGTGGGGGCAAACCTGGGTGGTTCCCCCTCCAGTTACCTATTTTTAAAATTTCTGTTTTATCATGGTTGATTTTCGATCCTGAGGCTCTTCCAAAAGCCTCATATTCCTTTTGGAGATGTTTAAAGGAATTTGAATCGCTTATAAAGTTAGTACAATCATCTGCATGTTGTAGCATCTTAAATTCATCTTTTAAGTTTGGTATCTTTAATCCTTTTATATTAGTATTATTCCTGATTTTCATACTCAGGATTTCTATTGCTATTACGTATAATAGCATTGATAGTGGGCATCCTTGACTTTGACCTCTTGATTTTTTAGACATAAAATGACTGGTTGTACTTTATACCTTCCTTGATGTACCCATTAAGTTCTGGCAGTATTGTAATCCAAGGCAACATGTATTTATGCAGTGTTGATACCAATTAGCCTACGCAGACAAACAAACTCTTACACATTCACAGGGGCTAACTGACCTTTAACCCTGTTTGCAGCAATATATCACTTTTGAGTTCATGAAATTGGGCTTGCTGTACAGTGATGAAAATATACCAAATTCTGTTTCAAAATTGTAACAGTGTGTGTGATTTGAATTTTTAAGATACCTTGAACAATTTTTCAGTCATATTGCTATGATGTGTGCAGTGTGGCAGTTTATAGTGATATCTAGCACTGAGGCATCATGCCGCAGATATGTAGCATGACATCCCACCCAGTTACATTATTCTGACAGTAGGACGACCAGTCCATACACTAACCACTTAATGCTGAGCACCAAATAAGGCAGCTGTTAATACCATTTTTATGTCTTTGGTATGACCTTGCCAGGGATCAAGGCCTCCACAACCTCTTGCATCTGAGGTGGATGCTCCTACCACTAGGCCACTGGAACGGTCAACACCAGTATGTAAATAGTAATTTGTTGTTAACAAATATAATCGGTAAAGATCATTTCTAATTTATTTCCTTTTTATAAAAATCCCCAGAAGTTAACAGCATTTTTTTCTTTATAAAATTAGTTTGAAACTGTATGTGAACCGGTAATGGCAGACATCGCTGCACCTGTGATAAACCACTTTATTACATTGTATTGTTAAAAAATTGGGCAAATAAATTCAGGAAGATATATAATTTAATTAAAACAAAGTCTAAATATTTTGTGTTAGAAAATTTAGCCTAAATATTTAATCATGAAATTAGAAATATGGGACAATACTATGTTGTGGAATTCGAAACAATGTTGTTAAAAGCTCAATACTGTTTTCTGATTTAATTCATTTTCATGACATACATACATACATACATACATACATACATACATACATACATACATACATACATGGATTGAAGTCATTTGCTCCAATGTACATTTTTTCTTCTTCAAAGTATGCTAGAAATCTTTCTGACTGCAATTTTACACAAAACATGTAGAAAATAAAATTATTAAAAGGTACTTTATTATGCAATAATACCGACTTGCAATTACACGATTTTAACCTTGTTACTCCTATAAGATTAAATGAATTACAATGAATAGTTTCTGCTGTTCTTTTTTTTTAATACATCATATGGCCAAAATACACTGCATTTACCTCAATCTAAATATACATATAAGACAAGTATTAATGCAATGGGCATGAAAAGTTTGAAAAGGTCCTACATCTTGTGGTTCAAATGCATGTTTTTTTAAAAGCTTTAAGAACATAATCAACAGTGGTCTGAAGATAAACTGAATCTTGGAAATCAAACAGATGCTGGACTTTGGCTCATAGTAGACACTTCAAGAAAGACTTAGTCAAAGTCTATATGGGTCCATGGTAGGGATCATTTGTTATCATACAATCACTAGAATAGTCTCTCCATAACAATTTGATATCAATAGGTGTTACCTGACTAAAAGGCCTAAATCATTTTAACTTAAAATGAGATTTCTGCTTTGTAACAATCTCTTCTGTAGGTAGTGGTGGTATTGGAGCAAGTACATCAGATAGTCACCTATGCTCATTTATGACCAAAACAACTGGCTGGTTCATTCCAACTCTATCAACTAACCTCATTTTCAGTATTTTTATAATTATTTCCGAAATATACAGTTACTGTTGATCAGCTTTCTTTGGGTTTGCAGACCATCTCTCACTTTTTTGTTGAATGATCTTTGGTATCTGACAAGAAAATGCAAACATTTCACTGACAATGTCATTTTATATTTTTTTAATTCTCAAAAGTCCAAATAAAAACTGCGTACAATTACATGTAACAAATCATTTTGCTACAGATGAAAATGTAAATATAGCAAACCTGTATCTAACCCATATATCATAAAAATGTTTAGATTATTTACAGAATTTTCTAATTACATTAGACTAATTCTAACCAAAATTGGTTTATGAAATTTATTTTAAAAAATTTCTTCTCTAAAAGATTAAATTGTACCACAAACAGATGGTTTATCAACTTTCAGGTAAAGCATTAATATTAACGAAAATGATTTATTATGTTAACAAACAATAATAAAATTTATTACCTTATTTTTCCATCTGTTTTTACAATCACATCTCTGTCAATATGATTGTTATGATCAAGAGTTGCCAACAGATTCCTAGCTCTGAAAGCTGGTGGCTTATATGAATATTCTTCGAAGGCATTCAATACAAGCAAACATCTGGAAATTCTCCAGTTCTGCCGTACTTCTGAAACAAAGTAAAATGACTAAATAAATAAATTGATTCAGATGCAAAGAACACTTTCAAAATTATAAATCCCAATTAATCTGTTTTGATGAAAATGCCAGTGTACAGTAGCATTATACAGGCAGAGAATAATCAACTCATTCCACCCCTATAATTTTCTTTCCTTGCATTTGTGGGCTAATTTTGAATACATTGAAATACATCTGCTTCCAAGAATTTTGTGCTTAGATATATGCCTAGGTGTGCTAGAAACATCATTCGGCATCTGCATAAGGGTAAAAGTTGGAGTTTTTCTTCTTCTGACCCATCATTTTCCTTCTGGCCACTTTTTACTTCCAATCCCCAATTTATCCTACTTCTGCAAATGTTTATCTGTCTGTGTATAGCTCAGACCGATATGAATTAGACTGCAAGCAAAAAAGTAAAAATTCCGGAAACAAAATCCGATTCCAACAATGGGCATGTGCACAAAAATTGGGTAAAGCTTGACCCCTCCCTCCCTGTACACATGCATACTTTATTTTTTTACACACACCCCATCTGCGTACATGCAATTGCCCTCCCCATTCTGTAGAACAGCCTATATTTAATCCACACAGAAAAGATCAAGGATTAATAATATTATGTATTTAATATAACAGATAGTCCACCAATGTTGAATGTCTGGCTGCATCAAAGAAATAAGCTGTGTAACTTTAAAAAGTTTGTCGATTGTCCACTAAAACTCAAACACCAACTGAACCCAGTCAAGTAGGTTACATATTAGACAAATTACTATCGAGGTATATGTGTACATACATAATGAGCAAACCTCCCACCCCCATACACAAGCATATGCATTTGGGTAAACCCCCCCCCCCTCCCGCCCTCTCCATGTGTACTAAACGGACAAACCACAACTATAGCCTTAGTGTGGTTTGTATTTATAATACAATGTATTCATTTTCTTACAATGATAACCAATATATCTTCATTTTTTCAATTACGCATCAATACTATATTTAAGATATATTGTAATTACACATTTTTAACTTGTATGTTCATACACTGCAAAGAAAGCTTTTGTGGGAGCAACTTTCTGGTTTATACACAAATACCATCCACAAATACAATACTATACATGTATATATATGGTTGTTTTTTAGTATACTTAACACGAATATTCTCCTTTTTTGCATGTATCATAATTATTTTTGTTAGTATACTTTCTCAAATGGGTTGATAAAACTTTTGGACTTTTCCATCATAACACTTTTCTTCTCTTTAAGTTTTTCAACTTCAGACAAGACTGAATCCCTTAAAATAAAATTTTGAAATGTGTAATGTTGAACTTGGAAATCTTTAGTTTTGTATCAAAAGAAAGCATTATCATTTATCTTGGTTATTATAATGGGAATGATAATTCTTCAAGAAATAATAATAATAATAATAATAATAATAATAATAATAATAATAATAATTTATTTAAAGGGGTGACTCATTTAGTCAAAGACTATTCTCACTTGAGACTAACTAAAATACAAACAGCATGATGAGGAACATATCAATAACAAAAATGACATGTGCCAACAATTTACAACAAAAATATTATTTTAAATAAAACAAATCATATTTTAACAAAATGTACAATCTTTTCCAACTGCAAAATATTAAACTAGTATAGAATGATACATTACTAGGTGCATCTACCAAAATATTTGTAAACAAGTAAATATACATAAAATTTAATAAAATGTAGTAATACTTACATATATGCCATATCTGATTCTGATGTGGTTATATCAGAGACAGCAGGAATTTGTATCCTATGAATTGTTGGCCCAGGTGTAGAAGTTGTGGCCATGTCTTCTTTGACAATCCTCTGTTTCTGATGTTTTCCTTGCACTGGTATTAAATTCATAACTAAAATAGCAAGGGAAAATAAATGTTTCATTAGACACAAACATTATATATATATTTTACAAATAATAGTGAAAGAATGAATGTTAAATTAAAGTGAACCGGCCACGGTGGGTCATTATTCACTGTTTTATCTTTCAAAAGAAAGTTATTTCATTTTTCCCGTGGGGTAAGGAATGGTGCCACATCCCCACGGGCATTTATGCACACATAGTGTGCTATTTAATTTGGTCATGCATAAAATATACCTAACTGTATTGCATTACTTTTATTTACAGCCATCACTATTTACATTATAAATAATTTGTATTTTTTTAAAAAAAACAGTAGTGACTGCTTGCCTCTAAAAAGTCTTATGGTTGAAGATGATCATTAATTCCCTTTGGTAGCCTCAAAAAACAGCTGCTGTATGTCATGTACATGCGGATTTCAGCGATATTGTTGCAGGGCTGTGGCATTTTATTTCAAGCTAAATGGAATAATGCCAGTTTAAATAAAATATGTTATTTTAAGAGTTTTGATAAAGAGTTAACAATACAGAAATAAAACAGCGGTATAAAAACTTGACTGTTCATTGCAAAATTGAGGCTCACCAGTATCCAGCAAGAATTGGGCGACCTCTGGATTATTTTCCAGGCTCAAAGTGGACTTCTTTTTATTCCATCGTTCATGCTGGTCACCAATACGTATGCGTGTGCGTCCATAATTTGCCCAAACAGCTTTCCCCCCCCCCCCTCCTTTCAGAATCTAAGTGTTGGTTTCGATCTAGTTGCGGACACGCTATTATTTTTGTAAACACGTGTTTGCGCATGGCTAAAATTTTTAATCTTCGGGAGACGTCAACACAGAGGTTACATGAATATAGGCGTGGCAAATAGCGAATTTTTGTCTGCAGACAATAATTAAAAATCGCGTATTTTCTCACAAAATTACCGATACTAGCCTGATTTCGGCCTCAGTAACAGCCTGAATCGTAATTTTTCAACTAAATAAGTAATCATGAACTGAAAAAAGAACAAAATAATTTCATTCGTTTTTACTTAGGTTGTATGCCTTTAACAATTATCACCTAGACATCTTGAAATCTTCGCCATGCCAAGGCAATCTTTGAGCAGCTCATTGTTTCGAGTCGACTGGCTTTGCTAATTTTGAACATTATACATCATACATGTACCGACACGTATACTCTCGATACTACTTCGTTTTTGTCATAACGATCTTAACAATCATAATTCAAAAAAAAATCATATCACGTGGTCTCTCTCTCTCTCTCTCTCTCTCTCTCTCTCTCTGGTTTTAACGCGTTACTATTGCCATGTGGTGAAGCTGCTTTACACGCATGCGTGGGTAAGTAAAATCTGAGGTCAACAGCCGATGAATACACATTGGTTCTGTTCTGACAGGGATATATACTTAAAAAAAGATGAGTGTTCTAAAGGATTTAACGCAGCTGATCATTAGAAGTTGGATTATACTTACCGTCTGGGTACAAAGATTATTCTAAATAAATTTATTAATTAATTGCGTGCGGTCCGATCATTCGCAGCTACCACGGTGAGGACGCTTCAGACCGAGTAGTGCATTACACGGTTAGTCTCTATCGCCAGATAAAATATTAAAGAAAGGCGGATAACAATTAGTTGGTCTAGGGTTGTACATGTCTTTCATCTAACGGGTACCCGTTAAATGGTACCCGGGTAAGTTTCTCGTGATTTTTGACAGCCCTACAGAGGATATAATAAAATATTTCACAAGAAAAGTGGACATATTGTAATAATGTTTCAACTTCACTTTGATATAATTCCATATTTCTTTTGAAACATTCGAAGATTTTCTTCTTAATAATATGAAGCTGGATTGTCGAATTGTTTGGAGTTTTCAATTTCATTATGTGCCATTGTAATTATAATTATAACGGCTTCATTACCAGATGGATATAACTAAGAGTTCATGTATTCATATGAAAATGAAAAGATATTATTTTTGTTAATTCATTCCTTGGCCAGCATGATACAGAATACGTAGATATGGTTAGACTTTTGAATCGTCAGGGATTAGTCGAAAGTAGAATCTTTAATGTTATTTATTATTGAAGAATAACCGTAGAAGGCGTTATGTAGAATTTATTCCATACAATACATCTATACAGCTTGGAAGGGGAGTAAAGTCTGCCCTGAGAATATATTTCCCATGGAACTTAAACCCTAATGAATGTAGAACACAAACTAGCTGTTGATGTGCATCAGTTCTAGTCAAGTGTGAGATATCTGATTACATTTACTGTCAAGTAATATTTAAAAGCTAATTAGATTAAGGCTTACACTACAGAATCCTTCAGACCACTGAGCATAACATCTTTAAGCATAGGTTTCAATGATCATGCGTTTACCTGTATTACGATGGATTAATTAATTTTATTTCAGAATTCAAACGTGAATTATGTGTCTTAAGAAAGCTTGCACCATATTTTGTTAAATGACGTGACACTCAAGTCTCGATATCACTTAATTTTGGTTTGCAATAAAAACTAAACTGTCGCAAAATCAAAACATTTTAAAAAAACTTTTCAAACGATGTCTGTGAGTGCGATGGGAGTTGAAATCACAAATTAAACAATTAAGCAAAAGTATTGTCCCAAAAAGTATTCCTTTAGGCATATATTATTCCTTCCTTTAGGCATATATTATTCCTTCCTTTAGGCATATATTATTCCTTCCTTTAGGCATATATTATTCCTTTAGGCATATATTATTCCTTTAGGCATATATTATTCTTTTAGGCATATATTATTCCTTCCTTTAGGCATATATTATTCCTTCCTTTAGGCATATATTATTCCTTTAGGCATATATTATTCCTTTAGGCATATATTATTCCTTTAGGCATATATTATTCCTTCCTTTAGGCATATATTATTCCTTCCTTTAGGCATATATTATTACTTTAGGCATATATTATTCCTTTAGGCATATATTATTCCTTTAGGCATATATTATTCCTTCCTTTAGGCATATATTATTCCTTCCTTTAGGCATATATTATTCCTTTAGGCATATATTATTCCTTCCTTTAGGCATATATTATTCCTTCCTTTAGGCATATATTATTCCTTTAGGCATATATTATTCCTTTAGGCATATATTATAAAATGCAGTGTGATAGTAATAATGAACAATCAACATAAACAGGCCATTTATAGTTCACCACTTTGAAAAAGATGATACTTGAAACCTCCATATTGTTGTTTGTATTTGTATGTTTTTTTTTAAAATTTCACATCCTCATTACTCTTACTAAAGTGCGAAGTCTTGATGTACGTTATGGTCTCTACATCCTGTCTGTGCAGGAGAGAGAGAGAGAGAGAGAGAGAGAGAGAGAGAGAGAGAGAGAGAGAGAGAGAGGATAATGCATTAGGCCCAAATTTGGAATATAAGTTTCAATCACGTACAAAGGGCAGAGATGGGTATATTTATTAGTCCAAGTTGTGAAATTGCCATGGTGGCGATATTAAGTTTTCTCACACTGATACAATACAATATCTCCTGCAATATATATTAATATAAAAACTATAAGAAATAAATTTATATAGAATGTCACAATTATAATCGAGCAAGTAAGATAGTTAAAACTCCCTCCAATCCACACCTCTTGAGTGTTATATATGTATATTGCTAAAATATAACCTGCGTCCATCAATCACAATTCACCTAAGGGCTTTGATTCTCTAAAATGGAGTCATTCAATCACCACCACGTACTTGTTCTCGCTAAACGGTCGTATGTATTAATAGTGTATTTAGATACCTTCAGTGCCTTCCTTGTACAACTGAATTGTCCATCTATATGTTCCTCCGTTCCTCCATCCGAACATTCCTTTATCCATATCCAGTTCTCTCTCTCTCTCTCTCTCTCTCTCTCTCTCTCTCTCTCTCTCTCTGCTTAAAATGCAAACAACATTGACGTAGATCTGGTGAATCTCTGCAAATTGTCGGATATAATTATGCCGTAATGATATATACTCACCATAGTGTATAATACATTGCTCAGATTCTTTTTAATTAATTCATGTGGGTTAAATGTGTTTCCATTCGTGTCTTGAATACTGTTGTTACATCTCTGTAACACCTCGGAAAACGATGTTTCGAACTCGCACTTTCCAGTCAAATAGAAATGGACATCTCTTTGCACTATCATCCTTAAATGCAAAATTTCCTCCGAAAGATCAGCTCCCCCAATATGTTTGCGGTCCTTGTAAAAGAATCTTGACGAGTTTACTGTCCGATCATTTGTATGTGATCTAACAAAGTTGGAATCATGCACCTTTTGCATCCAATGTAAGGACGTCAGTACAACTATTCGCTTTCCTGGAAGGGCAAATTGGTAAATAAATCCGTACTCCTTACTCCACTCCGTACACTGATGCGGTATCTTGTGCATGTCAATTTCAAGAACATTTCCAAATAGTGGCCAACCCTTGGGTCCCGGTAGGGGCTTGTATACTCCCTTTTTCTTCTTTGTCCCCTTGTATAACCACAGCAATGATAAGGATAGCAGAACATTTAGTTCCCAGGTATATCCACTATCAAACATTCTGGGATCTCTTTGGCACTCGGGCGCCTTCAGCGAACTTTTCATATGGGCAGTGTTTGCAATAAATGCTAACATTTGGATACCTTGTGTTTATATTACCGATATCTACGTCACAAACTACTGGATACCTTTGATTACGTATGCCGTATATCCCACACACAAAAAATAACCTTCAGCTGTAAGGCGATAAGGACATTCGAGAGGCCC
Organism: Unio delphinus; assembly: GCA_029339505.1. Lineage (NCBI taxonomy): Eukaryota > Metazoa > Mollusca > Bivalvia > Unionida > Unionidae > Unio > Unio delphinus. The sequence continues at coordinate 12,533,671 of JAQISU010000008.1, read as the reverse complement.
AGCCTACGATTAATTGTACCACAACGCCATTTTAGTGTCTCCGCTCTAATTTGAGTGGGGCACCAGGCAGTGTACGTGCAGACTGTATATTGGAAGATACGCATGGAATCACACCACAATTAATACTTCCAGTTCAGTACTCACGAATGTAGTTCCAGTCTATTTTTAGAACATTTTTTCCTCTCTCATTTTGGTGGTGATAGAAGAGTTATATTGATGCATATTTGGTAGGGATTTAAAGGTAATTGTTTATTCTTGAGAATATGAGCAGAGAGAGTGGTTGTCAGTGTGTAATTTGGCGACAGTGCACATGGAGTAATAAGGCGTTGGTGATGATCCGGAAGTGAAATATGTGTTCTGTTTACATGCTGCTCTGTTTACAGTGCAACAGCTAAAAAAAAATGCCGATCAACCCTTGACAAGAATTTCACCGTGAAGTCATCTTTGGAGGTATTTTAGATTAACATATGATTTGTATTGATTGTCACACTGTGGAAAGGTCAGTACTGAGAAATATATGTAGAGAACATATAGTAAAATTAATTGTGGTCTATGTCCGCATGATAAACACTACAATAATAGAAATAATGAAGGGAGACAAATATGGCAGACGTCAATTACTCTTCCTTGAAGGAAACTTTAATAAACAATTGGTACGACAAATAACGGACTTTATAACGCGAACCCTCATAAAATGTGGACCCCTAATGAAGGTTAGGGAATAGTTTTAAACCTAAAATTTAAAAATTTATATGTATGTTTACTTTATTATACAAATTATGTAAGGGGAAAGTACACATGAGGACGCCATGGGGCTAAATCACATGGCGCCACGCGAAGTGAGCAAACCTATGGCAGAGTTTGGAAAAATCACCCATAAAGAAAATTGTATTATTCTAATGCACTTCAAATTCTCTGGATACTATATCCATACTTTTCCTGCCATGTCTATCTCCCGTAATAGACATGGCTCCCATTAAAGGGAAAAAAACAATTTCGAAATATTCGTACTATTAATTGAAATAAATAATTATAGGCCGGACCTAATTTTATGAGACAGGAACTGTACAACCAAATAAATTCGTACAGATTCTGTCTCAAGGCAGACGGACCTAAGAATATAAATTTCATTAGAATAAATTGAAACATATTAAATCTTTAAAAAACACACTTCAATTTATACAAAATTCAAAATTAAATAAAATTATTATAAAATAAAATCAAGAGAATGTCTTCCATTAAGCGAAGACAAAAAGTAAGACAACTGGTGTTACAAATTTGAATAGAAAATGGCTATCGTTTACACAATTACAAAGTATATACTTTATATAGCATCACACAAATAGCACTAACACAAATAGCAAACACAAGGACAATAGGAGACTACTAGCCATGGTCAAAAATCAAACAAACGTAGAATACTAGTGTGTGGGTAGATCAACTCCCACCTAGTAAAGATCTACGTAAGATACACTAGGGAGACGAAAAATAACCCTTATCATATATATATATATATATATATATATATATATATATATGTGTGTGTGTATATATATATATATATATATATATATATATAGATAGATAGATAGATAGATAGATAGATAGATAGATAGATAGATAGATAGATAGATATAACCCCAATGGGGAAAAATTAATTGGGGAAATAAATGGAAAAATAACTCCTAACCAAGGCATCTACGAGGAAAGGTATAGCCGACACTGCGGACGGCATCTGGTATGCAGAATTTGATAATAATCTAGAAATCAATAGCTTGAGAGAAGCGAGTATAGACATTTAGAACCTATGAAGGAATACCTAACCTCTATGGGATGCGATACCATATTGAATTATGTCTTTGAACCAGAAAGAAAAACAACAAAGAGACAATGAAGACGTCGTGATGGTCAGAGGTGGAAGAACATATCGTGTCTTGTTTTGCTAAGCTCTGATCCACGAACATTGTTATGGATGTCACAATGACCATCCCAGTCAGATTTAATTCTGGATGACGATTGGTAGATCATCTATGAGGTAAACGTGCCACCTCAGTGGTATAATAACTATTTCTATCCTCCACTGATTTATCTTTAGATCCTACGCATCTATCTCTTTCCACAGAGTACGAAGACGAAACGTAACGCTTCATAGTTGACAGACATTTTCAACGAAAGAGTCATGGCCGAATTGATGACGTTTTATGACCTGTGAAACAATCGCTGAAGAACAGACACAGTTCCGGAGTGGAAGAAACACAACAGAACAAATATTCAATCTTAGGGTTCTGTGTGAAATGTAGTCGCAAGATCAATACGACAAATATTACGTGTTCATAGATTTCAAATAGGTTTTGACAGAGTGTCGCATGAGGCATTGTGGGCTACAGTGAAGAAGTACAACATGGGTCAAACGTTGACCAATATCATGAAGCAGTTGTACACAAAGCCTACCAGTGCAGAAATTACTCAAGGTTCTGTGGGGAAATGGTTCGAGACAACAGTTGGAGTACGTCAATGCTATCTCCTGTCACCCACACTTATTTAAATTTTGCTCATCAACGCAGAACACTGAGTGAATTGTTGTGATAGAGTGTGTGTTGTTCGAACATTATGGTTATATTTTGCATTTCGCTATAAATGTACCAGACATGCGAAGTGAATCCATTGTCAAAATTGACTATGGAGTTGGATCGAGAGCGGAGAGAGTGTGAGCCTCAGTCTATCGCTTACCTCAGATTGACAAAAAACTTTAAAGTTTTTGAAACAGGGTTAGGACTCATTTTTAGAAATCTAGTGGGAGAATGATCGGGTACTCCGACATGTATGTGATGCTTGGTCTGAACGGTGCAAACATTAATTCGGTGCACTAAAGAAATAAAACATCTCCATTCAGAGCCAACAAGATATCTAGAAAAGAGATAGTACTCAATTCTCCAAAAGTATTTATATACATTCTAGTATACCCTTACATACAAGCACGCTTTGAAAAAGGGAATCACACTTTCGTTTGAAAATAGACAAACACACACAGACACCAAATATACTAGCATATCAATATAAATATTTTGTAAAACAAAAAAAGTCTCTTTTCTAGAGATCTGAAACAAGCTGTTTTGGTTTTACACGATTATTATTGATCGCCTTTAACTTTTGAGAGTACGATCTTGGGAATTTTCCACCTTATAAATCTTAATTTTGGGGCTTATTGTTATTGTAAATCGAGTCGATATTGGAATATTTAGACTTCACTATTTCTTGTTATGTTAAAGGTCTTTTATGTGATTTTTGTTTGTCATATAACTGATCTCTTTGTGATTTAAAATTAGGAATCTCATTGATGACATCTAAGCATTTCGGGATGTCGCAGTGAGGGCAGTATATTCCAATATTTTACTGCTTTCTAGAAACGTGCCAAACTAGTCATAAATAACGTTTTCCCAATTGTATTCTTATTTTTTCTTTATCTTACCTTGGGGTTTTCCAATTTAGGGGATTTTATATTTATGTCTACAAAATTAAATATAAGCCGATTTCCACTCTTGGTAACACCATATGATGCACTGGTGTCGAAGATCCATGAAATGGTTTTTGTTTTCGATCACGAGTTGGACTAATTGGTTTTGTCTTAACCATTTGGTCCAGTGATTGAGTTGTTAACGGGTGGCGAAGATACAATGCCTCGCAACCTGGACAATCTAAATTCTAGCTAAAGCAGAGGAAGAGGAAGATATAGTCCTTGATGAGGCGTTCTTGCGTCACGTTTAAGAAGTCCGATACTTTGTATTTGTCAAAATGTTCAGTAACACACAGATAACGTTTGGTTTTCAACGTCATTCTTCTGTCCTGCTTGTTCGCACGTTTCTTTCTTTTTCACCCTCTTCCCGCTGTTGCCGGATTTTCTATCTGCTGTTGTAACAATTTTCCAATTCTTCCTTTTGTCTCAGTCTAAACACCTCTACCCATAGAAACGAGCAAGATGGTTAAAGTACTGGTGCCGATAAATATTCTTGTGATAACGAAAGAAAATTCAATAAAGTTATAATCATGCTGTCCAGACTGTGGCTATCGTAGCCGTCATATCATCACTACATGTATCCACAGCACATCTCATCCCCAATATATAGCCTTCCTAGTTTCAGCTATTCTCGATGTAGCATTGATTCAGTTCTCAACCATACACTAGATAAATGGTATGATGACTACTGAAACGGCCTATGCGTACACCAAGTAAACCAAGTTAGCTAGCGTGGAAGCATCCGCACTCGTTACTGAAATCGTCATGAGTAATCACCAATATTACGGACCAAGTAATTTTGAAGAGAAGGTTTGCGTGGAGAGACAAGGCTGTCTTAAGAGAGTCTTGCTGTATGGTCCCTCTGTGAGAGATCCGTGAAATGCGGTCTAAGATAACTGAATATGATTAACATATTATATGCAACATACACATTCCTGTGTAAGTGTGTTTAAGATTTTTAACGTAGCTTTAATAATTTTTCAGGTATAACGCTACGATGTATGCAGTGATGCAGTTTATAGTGATGTCTAGCACAGGGGGCATCATACCGCAGACATGTAGCATGATGTTCCACCCAGTCACATTATACTGACCCGAGGCCGACCAGTCCTAACACTAACCTCTTAATGTTGAGCGCCAAGCGAGGTAGCTGTTAGTACCATTTTGTAAGTCTTTGGTATGACTCAAACGGAGATCGAACCCACGAACTCCAGCTTCCGCGGCGGACGCTCCAATTACTAGGAAACCGGAACGGTCAGATACACATTCCTAGAAAATACACTATTTCAATATTGACAAAACTGTATGTATAGTGTGCGTTATGTATCTGTATATGTGTCTTTGTTTGTGTTTGTTTCTTTGCCTATGTTTGCCCTTAAAACTTAAAATACTTTTTCATTACCCTTCCCCTTTGACTAATAAACACTTTTGACCCTATAAAAACCGTTGACCTTGCAAGTGGTATATTCTGATCCTATAACACTTCTGACCTCATGCTACCGTTCCCATATTGATTGCCCCATGGACCATTTTGACATAGGACTTCCGGTTTGACCCCCAGGTGGCAGTTTTGACCCCCAGGTGGTATATATTACTATACATGTTAGACTACATTTATAGTGAAATGTAAACCTCTAAAAATATAGTATATAAATTCAGCAAACAAATTCAAACTGTTTAACCTTTGGAAGGACGGATAAATTTAATTTTGCGTTCTCGTAGCTAGGGAAGAACGGACATGATTATAATACGCGTTCATTTTTAAATTTGTAGCATCCATACAGACGCATTAAACGATTATTTTGATTTCTTCACTGATAGAAAAAGTTGAGTTACTGAGTAATAAAGGGCACAATTACCATTGATGCGACAAATTGTTAAATTGTCGAGTAAATTGGGCGCAACGAACACTAACGAAGACAACGTTTTTGATTTATTCAGTCAAAGATAGTGCAACTACCACTAGTGAGGACACATTGAGTTTTGCTTATCTCACAGCTACAGCGAACTAGATTAAACCAATCACTGAAGAATTAGAACAGAACTAACTAGATAAAGAGAGTCTAAGGGACACAGACCGATATAGAATATTGCTACAAAGATGATTTATAGGAAACAGAAATGGGTCATTTGTGTCAGTATTGAAATGTGCAGCCGAATCTCCGTCGACTTAACTTTAGCCTTATTTGAATATATTCTCATTATTGATAATATGAACAAGACGAAGAATCATGATTGAGAGGTAGGTAGAGGTGTGTGTGTGTGTGTGTGTGTGTGTGTATGTGTGTCAGATTGGATCAAATCAGGTCAGAGAGAGAGAGAGAGAGAGAGAGAGAGAGAGAGAGAGAGAGAGAGAGAGAGAGAGCAGCAATCTCTGGAAAGCATACGCGTAAAGGTAAGAAAATTAATACAGAAATCGTTTCTAACATGAAATATTCCACTTTCAGTTTCACGCCGGAAGCGGAGAGGGGAGGCAAATGTAATCAGTTAATTGTACCATTAAACATCACAGAAGATCATAAATTATAATAAAATATTCACCACCCAAAACTTCATATTATCTGAAAAAGAAGACTTTCAAAGTCTATAATTCTTAAGCAAAAGACATCTAGACAAATAATCGGACAAATGAAGAACAACAACAAAACTGGAAAATCCAACATGATCGCACAGTAAGGAATATACTGGATATCTCAAGCAAGTTTTGTTTTACAGCCAAGAAAATCCAAAGCAACCCTAGTGAAACAATGACGAAATGACTTGATCATGTTATGTTTATTATTCATTATCCTGAAAATAATAATGATATAGGTAAATCTCGGTTACACTCATGTAATCAAGCAGTTTTATTAGCAAGAAAATCTATAGCACCCCTAGCGAAACAATGAGGAAATGACTTGATCGTGTTTAATGTTTGTTATCCGTTATCCTCAAAATAATAATGATATAGGTAAATCTCGGTTACAATCATGTAATCCAGCTTTCATTCAGACGTATGTTAACTCATGTGAGTTCACCCTTCAAAAGCGTAATGTAGTGCTAATAAAAACATCAATATCTTCACTTTATTATCAACAGCAGCTATTCGTGAGTTTTTGTATTTGCTTGAGGTCATTTCATAGCTTCCGGTATGATGCCTAACTTTGGATACTGGGGGATGAATTTCTTAAACGGCTTTCATAACGGTTATCATGAGTCAGTAAACAAAGGTACTTCTCAAGAAAGCCAGACCTCGAATTCATTTACAGTTTTGCGCATGTCGGTTGGTCGCTGAAATTTGTCTTGGGACCGCCCTGCACTCAAACTGGGGCTCATACATTGGGTATCGGGTCGTGTAAAGACGTGGGTCTGGTGAGGGCAGCTGCCCATCCTCAGGCGGCAGGAAAGTGAAGCCTTGAAGAAGAGTTGCTAGACACAATAAAAGACGCATTCGTGAAAATTTCTCCCCAGGACATCTCCGAGGTCCAAGAGAAAAGGGAATGAACCTGCAAATAAGAAAAACCTGTATTGTAAATAAACCTTTTTATTATATAATATTAACTGATCCTTCCCATTCACATAAAAATCAAGGCAATAATCATATTATACCCTATTTTTACATGCAGTACAGGTAATTATCACGTATATATGTTTAACAGTATAAACTGACATCAGTAATTTAATGTTTAGGCGTTCGTTGCATTACCTATTTGGCGACGATTGTCGACTTCATTTATCGTAATTACCATTCTCAGTCAATGAAACAGAGACAACGTGGGATGGAGTGGAGGGTAAAGTTATTATCCACTGAAAATACTTAAAATCCAGGAGCTGGCAAGGGAGTGAAAAGAGGATTCACCTATATAGTGCGTACTGAGAGTTTCATTACACAGACCCCTCGTCTACTTGATTTTGCACTACCCAAAAATGATACCAAACCATGCCTAAACCTCTAAGGGGCCTCGGAATCGGCCAGATTTTTTAAAAATCTCTTAAATGCTTTCGTTGTGTACTTAGCTGTCTTAATATCAATATATATATTAGGAACCACTCCATCTTTTATCTTTGCGTTTGGAGGACTGAACAGTATGGCTAAAGAGCATAAATATGTGCCGAACTATTTCATTCTCTTTCAATATATATATATATATATATATATATATATATATATATATATATATATATATATATATATATATATAATTATATATATATATATATATATAATTATATATATATATATATATATATAAAGCAAATTATATGGGCGTTTGTTTGGCACTCGATTAATTTTCAAAGCTAAATACAGCCATGGCCTATATATTTACTACGATACACTTCTTATCTTAGAAAGGTAAAGCCAAACACTTCATTTGTGTGTGCCAGCTATCTTTGGTATAGAACTTAGTTATTGTTAGTTCGTGTTTTTTATGATGTTGTTTCGTGCTTTCCTGCTGTTTTATTTATTTTTCTTTAATTGTCTATTTTTATTTCGGGTACTTTTTTTCTGTTGTCTCAATGGGTGTAGTTTTCCGAAACCAATAATGGTTCTTAAGGCCGGAGGCATTCGAATCTAATTAAAATCTCCATGTCCTACGTAAAGATCTGATACCGACCGTTTAGAGTCATATTCTGGTGACCGAAGATATTTCCACAGTCGCTAATTTTAACAGCCAAACAGGTGAAGTCTTTTATCTTTGCGTTTGGAGGACTGAACAGTATGGCTAAAGAGCATAAATATGTGCCGAACTATTTCATTCTCTTTCAGATTTCTATATGCTGCATTTCCATTGGTTAATTCCAAGGTCAATAGAACATAAACTCTAAGCGGTTGCTGTCAGATCTTTACGTATGACAGGGTAGATCTGCTTTTAATCAGATTTGGAGCCATTTCGATTACCATGGCGTTAAGTGCATAAGAGTACATAACTCAAATTGACGAGATGTCAATCCATTGTAAGTTAAATCTACAATTGGTGCTAGCTGCTATGTAAACATTGGACTAAGTGATGTTACGACTATTGTCTTTGTACGCAACACAAATGTCCAGACCAGATCCAGAACCTAAGCCCATATGTTTTTAATTCAAGAGTAACTATCTCTAGAACACACACACACGCACACACACACACACACACACATATATATATATATATATATCACAATGCAGGGAAGCGTACGCCTTGTAAAGTGGATGATCTTCGGGGATCAATTTTCCATTTTCATCAAGAAATCTTTCTGGTCGATAATTCCAAGGGTCACCCCAAGTGTCATCGTCGTGATGCACACCCCACAGATTTGGTATAATCTGAAATAATAATAATAATAATAATAATAATAATAAAAAGAATAATAAAAATTAGAAGAAGAAGAAGAAGAAGAAGAAGAAGAAGAAGAAGAAGAGTGGCATATTCTTCTGGAGGCTTTCGTTGATAATGACATATGTGAATATAGAATAAAATATAATTCATTTATTTGATACAACTAACGCAGGATATTTCCTGTAACTCATGTAAAATTAGATTACATGCAGGAAATATTTTTACAATCAATGACGATTGAAAGTTGGAAACAAATATAAGTCCGAAGTTTTAACAATCGAATGTGAAATTATGTTTAAAATAAACAGGTATCGATGTCCATGCACTGTTTTTAAAAAATATATTGTTGAAACTAAAGTAATCAGTGAAAATTACAATAGCAAGAACTGCCTAGCAGTTATTGGTTTATTCTTTAAATTAAAATGCCTTTTTTTTTAAAAAAAAAAATTCATTTCTCCTTGGCTCTAATCAGCATTGTTCAGGCAAACGCCTTTTTAGTTCCCTTTAAAACCAAATAATGTGTGTTTTCTATTTGTGTGTAAGTGTTGACAGTTTGCTTCTCTGTTCTCTGTCATAGTGTGCGCTTTCTTTTGGCTTATCTGTTCTCCTTTACAGCGTGAATGTTTTCTGTTTGCTTCTCTGTTCTTCTTTACAGTATGAATTTTCTATTAGGTACAGGTTCTCTTTATAGTGTGATTCTATTGGTTGCATCTCTGATGTCAATGACAGTGCTTTTTCTATATGTTTCTTTGTTATTTTTACAGTGTGTTTTCAAAACTTCACGAATTCCGGTGTTTGTTTTTAAATCAATCATTTCTTTTAGAATGGAAGGGATTGCGAACTAAAAGAAAGATTCGCTGATCTCCGAAAATGAAATGCTTTACAACGTGCAAAGCTCCGTACGTCCGAGAATGAAGATTTGACAACGGATGTGCTCCAAGGAACTTTGGAAATTTACGTCATGCAGAAACACATATTAACAAACATATTTGAAATAAATGTGCTTAGTTCAGAATTACTTCTAAAATATGTAAGAAGTTGACTTCAGAAAGTCATAGCAACTAACAAATTAAAGACGTGGCCACTTATTTGGAAATAATTTGTTGCTCTTAACGTACAGACACGCCATCAGAGTTGGTCGTCGTCGTAGTGGTAAGATCAAAAATTGGTTAGTAAGTCGACAAATAGTAGAACTACTATGATGCAGGGTGTGTGCTTTCTATTTGTTTTTCTGGTCTCCTTCATTAGAGATCTAATTTAAAAGTTATTTCGTACAATTTGATCATCAGTCATCTACTGGGTTAACATTTTGTAACATCCCATGCATCAAAACTCATCCAAAAAAAAAAGTCATGTGCAGCAAGCAGTTGAAACAACTGCCACTAATGCGATTAACGGTTTAATTTTTAATTACCCTAAACAAAATTACAATTGTATTTCCCTAAATAATTTCGTTCGCGCCTCTATGATACGTACCACAGTATCTTTTTTGATGAGATAACCGTCGATAACGACGTCAGTGTTGCATTTGTGAGGAATGGCCAACGGTGTCTGTGACGTGTAGCGCAGAGATTCCATAATGGTAGCTTGCATGTACGGGAGCTTATCGAAATCCTCCAAAGCCGGAGCATTCATTCCCAGAACGGTATCAATCTCGTGTTGTGCTTTCTTCTGGAACTCCGGATGTTGAATCATCAGTAGTAGGTACAGTCTGTGTGCTTTTAGAAGTTCTGTCATGCCTACATTAAACAAATCGAGTCAAAAATCTGCACTCATTATAAAACTTGGCATGTCTCACTGTTTTTAGATATAAAAATTGAAGAACACAAGTTACATGATAGAAACCCAAAAATGCCCAGTGACGTTCTGTTTTTCTCATTTTCGATTAGTCAATGTTTTTTCTGCTTAAAATATTTAACCCCAAAATAGCTATCCTAAATATGAAAATGTTTTAAGATATCCCAAGGTTCTGACCCATTTTGTCAACTATAGTATTTCCCGTTTGTTTGTTTACCCTGATTAACCACAACCCCGTTTAATAAAATATACGGCAACAAAGATATTACACACGAGGCTAATAATAACAATAATAATGAGGATTTTGTATAGCGCCTAATCTTTCGAAGCTCTAAGCGCTTTATACCATCAATAATGATATGACTACACTACAGAACAACAAATGACAAAAACAATGAAATTGGAAAACATAAAAACATGCTGAAAACATATAAGATACAAAACATGATTAAGTCGCTAATTTTGTCCCTGCAGTCGAAACAGGTGAGTCTTGAGAGCACTCTTGAAAGGGACCACTGTGTCTTTGTGTCTAATTTCAATGGGCAATTCGTTCCACGTCGCCGGGCCCTGGTGTGCAAACGAGCGTTGTCCATATGACTTTGTTTTCACCTTGGGAACAATGAGTATACGATTATCAGAAGAAGAGCGTAAGGTCACTTCATTCATCAATTTAAATCGTCTAACGTGCGTATCGCCAGGGATCACAAACACTGTCAACATGATGGCGTTTCGAATCAAACCGAACTTTCTTTAGTAATATATATGGTCGAAAATATTACCAAGGACTGATCTATATTTTCAAGCAACAGATGTTATTTAGTGCACTGTCTTTAATAATCTATGTAAGTCCGGACATTTCCGAGTTCCGTCTCTTTGGACACATGTAAAAAAGATGTATTTATATTTGTTAAATCATTTTAGAATTATTAAATCTAGACATTGGAAAATGTTGGATTAAGACGACACAGTTTTTCCTGACACAGACTATTTTACACATTAGAAAAAGGCAGATAGCAATCTGTCTGCATATTTAGATTGAATGTTCCGTTTAGTTTCAGATGCGACTAAGATGCGAGTGTTAACAACCTCCTGGCGACGATTAGATCAAAACGTATAAATTGATAAATGAAATAACTTAAGTTGTTTGCTTGTTTGTATCCTTGATTCATTTCGTATTTAAAATTGGTATAAAGAAACGGGAGGGTGTGCGAATGCTGCATCATTTAACAATAGTTTAAAACTCATCTAGACCCACGCTCTTAGCGGTGCATTTTCCCTTCCATCCAACCCCCTTTGTTACCATAATACTACGTTGACAACTCTAAATTTGGCGGTATAATGCCACCTAAATAAAAAGATAAAAAACTGTAAGCCTTGACAAATGTTACACACCGAATTTAGATTGTATTTACTCTGATATTTTCGTTTCAATGGCTTTAGAGCAGACGTGAAAGAGTTTGCCTCATACGTAAGAGGAAAATGTCAGGCAGTCTTTATATGCAGTGATGGCTGACAATGCTACAATGTTGAACCGCCATATACAGTCTGGTTCTAAGTCAATAATCTGTCACAATATAAGGAAGATCGAATCCAGTCAACATGTTTGTGTGTTAATGCGTTGTAACGATTGATATGGGATCAGATAACCCAGAGGTAAAAAAGAAACCTTACCGCAGACGATTATGTACAGAAGAGCTTTTATTCTGTGAGGAGGATTGTCTAGATTTAATCTTTGTTAAATATGTTGTTGTTGTTGTGAGGTGGATGCACTGTAGTTTCGAATTTTAGATTAACACTGGTTACACGAAAGAAATCCCACAAATGCCCAGTGACATGGTTTTTTTTTCCATTTCCAATAAGTCAATGTTTTTTTTCTGCGTAAAATATTTAACCCCATACTCAATAAAATACATTTCTAGTGCAGTTTCATTACGTTTTAATTGCGTATCTCAGTCATAGAGCTGCATTTCATAATCGTCACGTTGATTATGATTATTCGACCTGTTGCTTGATTTTTCTAGAAATTCTAACCACTTGACATTTTTTTTTTTTTAACGTGGATAAGATTCTCAACCATCGGATTCAGTCATTTGTTTTTCTTGTCAAATTCAAAATATTCAGAATTATAACATCTGGTTTTATTAGATTAGACAATGTATTCAGTGTTGGTTAATTCAAGTAAAAAGAAACTGGTGTGATTCGGCCGGTTCCAGAAAGGTCACTGGCACTAAACATCCAGTTATGTCATGCAAAATCATTTATTTTAAGAAAATGCAGTATAACCGACGCTAATTGTTTAAATATGACCTGCCTGAGTTGGTGCATGACATGAAGAAGAGAGTCCTAATGCATTTGAACATAAATAGAATTGACTGGATTTAAATCCAAAATAAGGGGGAAAAAAAGAAATCTATACGTAAGATAATCAAAATAGCGATTCTTCACAAGAGTGTAGCCTATTTTATTTATTGCAGAGACGTCATCCGAATAAATTATTTAAAGTCTACTTTTAACTGTATTCATGTTGATTTTTCAAGAAAATATTCCAAAGGCACTCTTGATGCCTTAAATCTGTAAAGGGGTTTGTCATTATCTCGATTATTCAAAGTCTAAAATTGTGTCCAGCTTGCCCCCAGTGGTTTAAACCAATTACAGGTGGTTGCTGTCACGTCGATTGGTCAAGAAAAAAAATAAGTTACACAGCATAATTCCGATGGTTTAAATAAATGCCGGAGATAATCATTAAGACGAAGAAACCACAGAACATGGCAAAAACCATGACCACTTAATTATCAATATGCGTTTTTTTTCTATGAAACTGTTGGAATTACAGTATCTTGCCGGTCCGTTAGTGCATGCATACGTTCGCAATGTCCCCGTAACGTTGTCTTCCGATATATATTATAGCGGTATTTACTTGCGCTCGGTGTTTAAGAGTGTTTTGATGTCGAGAAAATACCCCTATACAAACTCTGAACACAATAAGTTAGTCAATACTTTGGTTGAAACGGTTTCTTTATGCGTTTTCACTCACATTGAAGCACATCTCGCTACACAGTCTTTCCGCTTTGGGAATTTTACAGGAAAAAGTGCACAAAAGGTATTTTTTAAGAAAGAATAGAAAATCAGTTATTGGATAATCATTTTACATTTATCCACTTGTTACCCAAGCACTAAACATAATAATGTAAACGCCAATTTAAAACGAGACGAATCCCGCAATCCTAAAGACATTTTATGCGTTGGTGTTGCTTAAAAATGTCATCCTAGGATAGCTTCAATTAGTGAATAAAAAAAGGGACTACTATGCCAAGCGTATGCTGTGTTTCCGCTAACTGCATGATTTAAATGATTAGCTAAACCCATTCAAGGTCACTAACAATTTTGCTTCCATATTTTACAACTGTTCGGTTCCGAGTTTTCGGTTATAGTGACTTTAAAGAATAATTTCAAACAGCAAGATAAAAATCCAATCGTCGTACGGTAAACGTTTTCACACTATAGTTACGGTATAACGTGTGAGTGTGTGTTTCAGAGATAAGCTGGAAGATTCACAAAACATAGAAATGAAGACAATTAAATTTTGTATATTTAGGAAATACATCTCATTCTGTTGAAGTAAATATTCTTTTCAAACCTACTGCAACCGAACAAAGCATCAAGAAGGTGTAATTAAAAAATACTCAAAATTATTAGGAATACTACTACTACTACTACTACTGCTACTACTACTAATAATAATAATACCTGCAAGAAGAATATCGGACATAAGGCCCTTGATGTAGTCATCCGTAAGCCATGTACTTCCGGTGAGCTCGTTCTCATCCATCTGGGTCTTGAAGCAAACGTCTAGAAGACCTCGAATTTTGCCGTGTTGATAGGTAGCCTGGAAGAATAAAACATCATTTTAGAGCAAAAAAAGGTTTGGTTTTGTGGGGTTTAGCGCTATTTTCTACACATGATAGAATATTCGTGGTAGATAGTAAGGCTGGCTGAGGAAAACGGGAACGACCCAGGGAAAAAGTACCGACCCATGGTGAACTACTAGCAAGTTTTGTCACATACCGACGTTGGTCGAGCTGAGACTCGAGCTTAAACTGGCAGAGGTGAGATGTGTGAATGATCTGTAAAGGTGTGTGCCATACACAGCTAGGCCATCCGTGGCCCATTAGTGCAAAACAAAGACTACTTTGAAATTAATTAGTTTTTTTTAACAAAACGATGACAATGGTGATGTTGCTGATGATGAAGATTATGATGATGATGATGACGATGATGATGATTGTTTTACAAATGGAAGGACTTTTAAACAACTGAAAAAATGACATTGATGGGCAATTCGCTATTACAATGTATATCGCTATCGATCATCTGGTGCCTACGTTTTCATATGACCAAAACATTAACCAACTTGCGTGTTTCAAAGCAAAATGTCACGCGTCTTTAATGTTGAATGTATTTTAGATGGGCGTTTAAATGATACAGAACGACTGTCTCAGATTGGAGTATTGCCTTAACGCGGTTTAAATTATTGAATTGTGTGATGTCGATGACGCTACCAGATAATAAGATCAAGATTTTTGAAGATAAATTTGAAAGGGTCTTACAATTAGGAATAATTTAAAGGTCAAAAGTTTAACAAGGGAGGCACAGAGCAAGAAAGTGAATTAACTTTAGTAGCCGTTTTTGATTCTGGTTTTAAAAACATTTTTCAGAGCCAGTTCATTCATTAGGACACTGTGTTGGACAAGGGTGGTAAAAAAAGCGACCATATAACCATCAGACAGACTGCTGATGATATTACAAACAGTCAAACCAGTATTGTAATTAAAAACTCTCTTTGACTTTGAGCTAGAATAATTCTTTCAACACATCTGCAAAGCACGTTTTCAATATTTGGCATGGTTCTAGAAAAAAAAAAACATTTTGACAAGTTTAACCAGTCTTTCAACGGTATTTATTATTTTCTCCCAGATGACTGATCCGTAACACCAGAAAATTACGACGTTCATATGACGTTAATATATTACTGTTCCAACTCTATGGTCAAAAACGAAGTAACAGAAAAAACAAAAATCACATGTTGTGTAAAACTTAACGAAAAATTTATGTTTAAAAATATAAGAGGAATTTACAGTACTATGAAGTGAATGAATCTAAAATGAGCCTGATAAAGCTCTTGTGAATGTCCAAATGAAGGAAAAGTTCCGTATAAATTTCAAACCAGAAATGTAGTGGTCCGGCAAGAATCGTAACATTGTCACGATGATGTCATCCAGAACCATTTTGAATAATTCACAATACTATAATAGTACTAGAATAATACTGTTGTCCAAAACATGGACCCTTTCTACTTCCACTGAACAGTCCATCCAAATATGTTTTCTCTCGAATAATATATAAGTAGAACATAAAACATCTCTGCAGACTTGCAACAGAAACACAAGAAATGGGATGACTCCAAAAAAGTAATGAATCCCATTGTTCAGTTCTCTCTTCATATATACCGTCTATTACGACCATATTTCACAAACTATTCTTCGTGACGGATCTGATTTCGTCTCGAAAACGCCTATTCATGTGACCTAGCCCAACAAATATGACTATACTGAATTCATCTAGAACAGTTTAAAAACAATAATCCAATGATAAATTAATCAAAAGGCGCCATCAAGTCATATTGTTAAGATTATTAGTATTTGTCAATGCATACGTCAGCATCTATATTGTACATCCTGTGCAATATTACGCTCTTAAAATAATCAGGTCACGTAGGCATAATCTAACTAAAGATATTTTTTACAATTTACGAAAGGAAAAAATAAAATCTACAAAAATTAAATAAAATTGTACACCAGGAGTTACAAAACATAGATAACAATAACCCATCCCCTCTTGAGGAAAATAAAGACTTATGCCATTCCTTTCTCATATTTTTTTAATACACAAAAAATAATAATAATAATAATAATAATAATAATAATAATAATAATACAATGGAAGACTTAAAATAAATATAACAAAATATATACAAAATAAAGTAAATAAAATTCATATACACGTGACAGCGAATCTGCGATTAAATTATTGTTTACCTTGTGCCGAGGGTCGATGTTGTATTTTTGTAAGATCAATTTCAATCGGAACTTTCTTTGATTTTTATTTTTCATTTTGTTGATGAAAGTAAGCGGGTTGTGATCACTGAATACATTTTTGAGTGAGTAAACTGGATTATATCTCGCTACTTTACAATCAAAGACATACTCATACATGCCAACCCCTGACGAGGAAATGGCGTAATCCAAGTGGTCAAAAAGCGGAATCCAGGCAGAATAAGCGTAATCCACATATAACATGCTAAAATTTCAATAAACAACGATTATTTTCCCTTTTCATCCTTTACTGTTTCAAGTTTTCATATGTAGCACTTTTAGCTTTACACACGTCGACTAGAAACCTTCTTAAGACGTTTAGCGCTAAATTTTAAAATTCTTTCGACACGGCCGGAAATAGATGTCACGTGATGCTGTACTCTATTTCTTAATATTTAGAGGATTCTGTTATATTTTGTTTCGGGGTTTTCGGTTGCCTTTTTCTAATTTATCTGGGAAACTTTTGAAAGGGATACTTTTGCTCACATAAATGCATGGAGTTAAATAAAATATACTTTTTAAGCGCTAAAATATACTTAGACTGGTTCTGCAAGAAATATGAATTAGAATATGGAATCTGCGAGTAAAGGTTAAATTTGGAAAACCAGTCTGCTATCTCCTCACTACGCATGCTGATTCTATAAATAGAATCGAGGTCAACAGTAGAACCAGGTTAGCTATAAATAGAACATGATACTGTTATGAAAGTTCACGGTCTAGCATACTCTTACATTGAAGTTACGTAAAAGCCGTCTTTTCTAAAATACGGCCTGTGGGATTAATGGAATTTTAATAATAACGAGAAAACAAATAATTGATTTTTTTGGGGAGGTGGATATACAGAAAAAGCGTAATCCATATACGTTTAAGCGTAACGCGTAATTTAGTGACAAAAAGCGTAATGATTACGCCAAAAGCGTAATGGTTGGCATGTATGCATACCATTTCTCTTTAAACAACTCAACTGGTCCATTGACAATACGTCTACAAGATAGTTCAAAAGACTAGCCAACTGACAAATAAAACAAGATCTACAATATTTGGAAACATCACATATAATTTCTGGCCAATAAAAATGATGTAAGGTTTTGTGGTGAGTCTTAATCCTATGTAACATTACTCTCTTAGCAGTCTCAGGTTACGTACGCAACATATAATATAAGTAATTCTGCACACGTGTACCTGCGATTTTGTCACACGCAAGACATTATTTCAAAACGATATAACTATCTTGCTATCATTTCTTAATTGTAAACGATTGCCGATATTTATCTTAAGGGTGAAGTGTTTGCTTTCTATAACTCTAAGGTGTTGCAGTCGGCGAACTTATTACAAAGTTAACGTCGTTGTCGTAATATTTTATTTTCATAATCCTTGTTTGTAACGTTATTATCATACTTATTTCATAGTTTTAATCGTCATCGTCATCTTAGTTTGTGTTATCGTTGTTGAAATTGATTATATTAAATATTCTTACTCTTACCTTGTGTTCATCAAAGATTATTCGGAACACCTTGTCTCTGGCTTCAATGGACTTCCTGTAAATATGGCCGCATTTCCCCGGAAGGAAGCGCAGAAAAGGGAACATGCGCAGTGTGCTGTCTACATTCGGATCAATCAATCGATAGAGCCAATCACAAAGGTCCCACATCATCCCGTGGTCGGGATCTGACTCCGGCAAAGTTTTTCCAATCAACTGAAATAACAGGAAATGTGTTGAACAACAACTCACACAAGGAATACAAACACAAAAGGGAAATAACAAAATGATAGATTTTATTACAGCTGAAAAAAATTCATCCTAGAAAGGCGAGAAAGAAGAAAGGAAAAAAGAAAAAATGTGAGAAGAACAACGAATGAATAAAGAAGCCCTATATAATGATGAAGATCTAGAATATATAGGAGATCTAGAATATGATATAAGGGAATTTATATAACACAATCAAGAAATCTCAACAAAAAAAAAATTAAAAAATACAATATATATAATATTAATATATACAAATACAACATACAACCCAATCCATAACTTACAAACAAAAAAAAGGAGGGCCTCCCAATAATGGTCTGTGAAGATCAGCGGGGAGAGCACCCTCCTTCCGCCCCCCCCCCCCAAAAAAAAAGAAGAAAGAAATATCAAGTAATTGATGTGTGCTACAAGAAATTACAGGTAAAGAGGACATGTTTAGCATTACTAATATCGAAAGAGTAAGTTACATTGCTAAAAGCCCAGTGTTGTAAAGCCTTTCTTCTCTTGGCTACTTGCAAATTACTTAACATCATGTCTCATGAAAACATGCACACAACTGAAGGATAAATGAACTGAAATAGGAGAACTTTGTGGCGCCGTCAAAGTATGTAGCATGTAACGTTGACTGTTGCCTGTTTGTTTCCCCCAACCTACCCCGGAGCGATATGCTTTGATCCGCTTCTGAATAGTGAACATATTATATATAACTCAATTGTTGGCCATTGGCGACTGAAACGGCAGTGCAGTGCAATAATATTTCTCGTTCTATCTACTATTTAATGATTCTTGAGCCAAGAAGCTTTATATTCTCGAGGCTTTAATGTTTGATTTCGTGTATTACTTCATGACCACCCGAACAGCTTATTCAAGCTGAGTGAAATACCTTGCCTAACACAGCATCAATGACCTAGTGGTTAGAGCGTTCGCCTCGGGCGTGGGGGCAAGAGGTACGAACCCTACCTGAGTCATACAAAAAACCTATAAAACTGCACTGACAACTGCCATGCTAGGGATTCAACATTAAAAGGTTAGGGTTATGACTGGTTGGCTTGATGGCTTGACATGGTATTACATGTCTGCGGCATGATGTCCCAGTGCTAGACATCACTATAAACTGCCACACTGCGGACATCGTATCGATTTGACTACAAAATAGCTTTGTTAAAAATCCAACTGACACACATAAATACACACACACACACACACACACACACACACACACACACACACAATTTGGCTGGAGACAAACCACGGTAGCCAATCTAGGCTAATACGGTGGTTGGTTGCCAACCCGGATCCTTTCGATTTTGAGCCTAACACGCTAACCACTGAACTAATGAATATTAGAAGCGTGATCTGCACTTTTAGTTCTCATTATATTTTGGGAATGCAGGGTCAGACATGATAACCCTTTTCTTCAACTTGTCAGTTACAAACTAATTTATTGCTGTGTGCAGGTATGTTGACTTTTCTTAATAGTACATGGATCATAAACCTAAATGTTTGAAATATAAAAGATGGCATGACATTTATTTGTATTTAGTGGCCGAAAACAGGGCTGGATTAAGGCTCGGTAGTTAAAATTAAGATAGTGTCCTCTTACAGAGCTACAAATACACATTAGAAGTAGTTTTTAAACAGTTCTTTGTATGTGTGTAATTATTATAGCTGTATTAGGCTACGTATTTGCAAGGTTTAGAGTTATATATGGTTTATTTAAACACATGTAATTTTATTCGCGTCAACGGGATCTCGGTGCAGGTGTCCCCTGACCTCTGCACCACCACTCCATAATACGGTCCTGGTTGAACATGACTCTAAAATAAATTGCGAATCTGCATGGTTCATTTTTAATCAAGAAATCTCTTTTAATGAAACAGAAAAGATCTGATCAGCAACGTAAACAAGAACAACATTTCCGCATCGTGAGGAGAAAAAAAAAAGATTATTTCGACTAGGAGTGTATAACCACATCCTTTACGGTCTGCCGATATTTGTAACATACATTTTTGTAAGTCAAAACGAAATGTACAGAATGTGTTACGTCTAGTACGGTCAAGGATAAACGTACTTAAGGCACAGTAGGGGATTGCATGCGATAGGCAGTATTAAGGGAATGTACGTGACAGACATTTTTACTAAGTGACAAAGAAATGTGCATAATTTTTTTTATCTCTAGTGCAATCAAGGTTAAAGGTACTTAATGCCCATTAGTGGAATGCGTGCAGTAAGGGGATAAACGGCAGGGGAATTACATGCGATAGGCAGTAAGGGGATGAACGGCAGGGGAATTACATGCGATAGGCTGTAAGGGGATGAACGGCAGGGGAATTACATGCGATAGGCTGTAAGGGGATAAACGGCAGGGAAATTACATGCGATAGGCAGTAAGGGGATGAACGGCAGAGGAATTACATGCGATAGGCAGTAAGGGGATAAACGGCAGGGAAATTACATGCGATAGGCAGTAAGGGGATGAACGGCAGAGGAATTACATGCGATAGGCAGTAAGGGGATAAACGGCAGGGGAATTACATGCGATAGACAGTAAGGGGATTCACGGCAGGGGAATTACATGCGATAGGCAGTAAGGGGAAAAACGGTAGGGGAATTACATGCGATAGGCTGTAAGGGGATGAACGGCAGAGGAATTACATGCGATAGGCAGTAAGGGGATAAACGGCAGAGGAATTACATGCGATAGACAGTAAGGGGATGAACGGCAGAGGAATTACATGCGATAGGCTGTAAGGGGATGAACGGCAGGGGAATTACATCCGATAGGCAGTAAGGGGATAAACGGCAGAGGAATTACATGCGATAGGCAGTAAGGGGATAAACGGCAGAGGAATTACATGCGATAGGCAGTAAGGGGATGAACGGCAGAGGAATTACATGCGATAGGCTGTAAGGGGATGAACGGCAGGGGAATTACATGCGATAGGCAGTAAGGGGATGAACGGCAGGGGAATTACATGCGATAGGCAGTAAGGGGATAAACGGCAGGGGAATTACATGCCATAGGCAGTAAGGGGATAAACGCCAGGGGAATTACATGCAATAGGCAGTATGGGGATAAACGGCAGGGGAATTACATGCGATAGGCTGTAAGGGGATGAACGGCAGAGGAATTACATGCGATAGGCAGTAAGGGGATAAACGGCAGGGTAATTACATGCGATAGGCAGTAAGGGGATGAACGGCAGGGGAATTACATGCGATAGGCTGTTAGGGGATGAACGGCAGGGGAATTACATGCGATAGGCTGTAAGGGGATAAACGGCAGGGGAATTACATGCGATAGGCTGTAAGGGGATGAACGGCAGGGGAATTACATGCGATAGGCTGTTAGGGGATGAATGGCAGGGGAATTACATGCGATAGGCTGTTAGGTGATGAACGGCAGGGGAATTACATGCGATAGGCTGTAAGGGGATGAACGGCAGGGGAATTACATGCGATAGGCTGTAAGGGGATTAACGGCAGGGGAATTACATGAAATAGGCTGTAAGGGGATGAACGGCAGGGGAATTACATGCGATAGTTTACAGTTATACAATTAGCAGCAGAGGTAGTGAGTGGATACACTGATTTCTTATTCCAACTACCGGCACATTAATCTATTAAATCTGCGACATTTGTACTTAGCATCGGAATTACATGTGAAATCGTTGATATTTATCTGGTGCATATTGTTAAATTGGTTATTAACTATAATATGAACGTTTAGTATAAACTATAAAGAAGTGACATTAGTTGCAGCTACACCCACTCTCCATTTCCATAGTTCTCTCTCTATGAATATGGGCTTATTAATAAACTGTTCCTGCCGCACATCTTCGGTCTACCATTGCATGCTCATTACGAGAAATGACAAGTCCCAAATTTGGAGACTGTTTCCTATAATTCTCACAAAAAATTCCACCGACATGCGAATACAACCACTCAGTAAAATGCACAACCCAAATAGAGATCTGTTCTGAAATGTAAGGTATATATACGAAGTTATACTTAAAAATCGACCCCTGCATACCAAACAGTAAAGGGTTTTACCCTAGATCTGACGCATTGTTATTGTGGGTATGCAGAGAACTCGCCCCATGGAGAACTCGCCCTGGGAGAACTCGCCCCATGGAGAACTCGCCCTGGGAGAACTCGCCCCAACGTATCTGGAGAAGTCGCCCCACTTCGTATGGAGAAGTCGCCCCAAATCCCAGATAATCTTTTTACAGCAGAATTAAAACATCCTTTACGTGATTCATTTTTAGATTTTTATTTAAACTCGATCACAAAAAAACAATATTATAGTAATATTTCTAAGACGAAATTCAGTTTGTATATAATCTAATGAATGACAACAGTATAGTGATTAAAAAGGATGATAAGTCAAACACTAATATTATTATGAATCAACAAGATTATTTTAAATAAGTTGAACGTCAATTAAATGATGAAAACTACTACAAACAGATTGGCGAAGATTCGTCAATGGAAATTAAATTTAAAAAAATCAACATGCATTAATGAGATGGTAAAATAAATAATTCCGTATATGAGGAATTTGATACTTTCTCTCTTAACATGCGTACACTTCAATTCTACATGTTTCCCAAAACTCATAATGATACAACAACTTTCATTAAAAAGTTGAAGTCTATTCCACAGCTAGGATTTCAATCCTGGTATTATTAGATGTAACATCACCATATATCAACTTTTCGCATACAGTCGGTATTGAAGCGTGTAAAAATTTTCTTGATTAGAATCCTAAGAATAGCCCACTATCTTGTGAAGATATTTTTATAATATTAAAACTTATCTTGGAAAATAATTATTTTGAATTTAATAATATGAAATACATATACATAATGGTTACGGCAATGTGTATTAATATGGCTCCTTCATATGCTTTCCTTTCATGGGTATATTTGAAAAGGACTTTCTTCAAAACGAAAAGTTTAACCCATCTCTTTGGTTCAGATTTTTCGATGACATATTTATAGCTGGAAGCAGTCAACTGAAGAAATGTAAAATTTTATTGATCGCCTAAATCATTTTTACCCGACAATTAAATTTACTTATACTGCATCTAGTACGCATGTTTCATTTTCAGATGTAAATGTGATATAAACTATTGATAACACTATCTCTGCAAATATTAATATCAAGTAAATTAATATCCACCAATATGTGGAATAATCTTCATGTCATCCCATGTCATGTAAAAACGGTATACCACATAGCCAGTCGAAAATAAACCAACGTATTATTTCAGATGATTGTCAATTACAAAATTCGTTGAATAAATTCCAGACATATTTACAAAACAGAAATTATCCTACACATATAATTGATTCTGCGCTGAACAAAGCCCGTAATAGTACTCAAGATTGGGCTTTAAACAAAGCAGTATGTGCAAGAGAGAGAGAGAGAGAGAGAGAGAGAGAGAGAGAGAGAGAGAGAGAGAGAGATGTAATTCATTTCATAATACAATCGAATCCTTCATTATCTAATCTACGTTGTATAATTAATTGTTGTATAATTAATAACTTTTAGTCTCCTAAATCTATCAAATAAATTTATCAATTTACCAGCGTAAAAACACTTTACAAAAATTAATCAATTATCGCTTAAAAAGGGCCCAAGAATTTGCAAACGATTTTTTTTATTAGTACTAAACAGACAGAAAAAGAAAAAAGAACATTTTCGTCATCTAAATGTAATATACACCGGTGCTCTTGATGTGCAAATTTCAGAGAAACTACTATGAATAATCATCGCTTTCATATATAAAATTATAGAGATCCTGTTTTCATATAATAAAATAAGTTCTACGTTTCTTTTAAAACATTTCGTACATGAAGACGCACAAATTAAATGCGAAATTATTCAACCGTTCATTTTGTTAAGAGTTGACTTCTTTTTTAAACTATTTTCAGTGGAATTTAAAAACAACAATAAATAAAGCCTTGACAAACATGTAGCGAAATTTCAGAATTATTATATATTATCCTTGGGGCGACTTCTCCAGGCAAAGTGGGGCGAGTTCTCCAACCACTATGGGGCGACTTCTTCTGACACCTGGGATGAGTTCTCCCAGGGCGAGTTCTCCATGGGGCGAGTTCTCCCAGGGCGTGTTCTCCATGGGGCGAGTTCTCCGCTATTCGTTATTGTGTATACGGATCCGCAGAGGATTAGGGCTGTCAACGGGTACCCGGGTAATCGGGTACCCGACCGTACTGAAATACCCGGGTATTGAAAAATAATCGCGGGTACCCGTTCACAAAAATAAATTGCCGCCAGACTCGCCAACACTCAAAATATCATATATCGTCAGCAGTACGCTTGTCTCAGTTACAGCTCCAGTCTATATTTAGGAGTATGACCACCCGTTATGCATCAGCAGCCCAC
The DNA here is from genome assembly GCA_029339505.1 of Unio delphinus. Lineage (NCBI taxonomy): Eukaryota > Metazoa > Mollusca > Bivalvia > Unionida > Unionidae > Unio > Unio delphinus. The sequence continues at coordinate 12,508,747 of JAQISU010000008.1, read as the reverse complement.
TACTAAATCGTTACACACGAAACCACTTCAAACAGGTGTGACAGTTATGGCTTTAATTAGAAACCAGATCCCTGCTTAATATAAATAAACAATACATCAGAGAGTCCGTTTGGATTAGTAAAATTCATTGGCATTGTGCAACAGGACAAACCCCTTATCCCTGAGGCATTATATGCCAAGATTAAAACATTGTTCTACAGGTAATAAACCTCTTTGTAGACGATAACTATTGATTGTGGGTGCAACGGGTACCAGGGTAAGTTTCTCGTGATTTTTGACAGCCCTACAGAGGATATCTACATGTCTAGAGTGGATATAATAAAATATTTCACAAGAAAAGTGGACATATTGTATTAATGTTTCAACTTCACAGTGATATATTTCCATATTTCTATTGAAACATTCGAAGATTTTTTCTTAATTATATGAAGCTGGTAAACATTGTCGAATTGTTTGGAGTTTTCAATTTCATTATGTGCCATTGTAATTAACGGCTTCATTACCAGATGGATAGAACTAAGAGTTAATGTATTCATCTGAAAATGAAAAGATATTATTTTCGTTAATTCATTCCTTGGCCAGCATGATACCGATGACATTGATAGGGTTAGATAAGTTTTCAACCATCAGGGATTAGTCGAAAGTCAAATCCTTCAGACCTCTGAGCATAGCATCTTTAAGCAAAGGTTTCAATGATCATGCGTTTACCTGTAATGCGATGGATTAATTAATTTTATTTCAGAATTCAAACGTGAATTATGTGTCATTAGAAAGCTTGCACCATATTTTGTTAAATGACGTGACACTCAAGTCTCGATATCACTTAATTTTGGTTTGCAATAAAAACTCAACTATCGCAAAATCAAAATATTTGTAAAAAAAACTTTTCAAACCATGTCTGTGAGTGCGATGGGAGTTGAAATCACAAATTAAACAATTTGAGTATTATATTTAAGCAGAAGTATTGCCCCAAAAATTATTCATTTAGGCATATATTATTCCTTTAGGCATATATTATTCCTTTAGGCATATATTATTCCTTCCTTTAGGCATATATTATTCCTTTAGGCATATATTATTCCTTTAGGTATATATTATTCCTTTAGGCATATATTATTCCTTTAGGCATATATTATTCATTTAGGCATATATTATTCCTTTAGGCATATATTATTCCTTCCTTTAGGCATATATTATTCCTTCCTTTAGGCATATATTATTCCTTTAGGCATATATTATTCCTTCCTTTAGGCATATATTATTAAATGCAGTGTGATAGTAATAATGAACAATCAACATAAACAGGCCATTTAAAGTTCACAACTTTGAAAAAGATGATACTTGAAACCTCCATCTTGTTGTTTGTAATTTGTTTTTTTTTTTTAAATTTCACATCCTCATTACTCTTACTAAAGTGTGAAGTCTTGGTGTACGTTATGGTCTCTACGTCCGATCTGTGCAAGAGAGAGAGAGAGAGAGAGAGAGAGAGAGAGAGAGAGAGAGAGAGAGAGAGAGAGAATGCATTAGGCCTAAATTTGGAATATAAGTTTCAATCACGTACAAAGGGCAGAGATATTTCCTAAATGGGTATATTAATTTGTGAAATTGCCATGGTGGCGATATTAATTTTTCTCACACTGATACAATACAATAACTCCTGCAATGTATATTAATATAAAAACTATATGAAATAAATTTATATAGAATGTCACAATTATAATCGAGCAAGTAAGATAGTTAAAACTCCTTCCAATCCATGCCTCTTGAGTGTTTTATATGTATATTGCTAAAATATAACCTGCGTCCATCAATCACAATTCACCTAAGGGCTTTGATTCTCTAAAACGGAGTCATTCAATCACCACCACGTACTTGATCTCGCTAAACGGTCGTAAGTATTAATAGTGTATTTAGATACCTTCAGTGCCTTCCTAGTACAACCGAATTGTCCATCTATATGTTCATCCGATCCTCCGTCCGTACATTCATTTATCCATATCCAGTTATCTTTTTTAATGATCACACATTTAATCTCTCTCTCTCTCTCTCTCTCTCTCTCTCTCTCTCTCTCTCTCTCTCTCTCTCTCTCTCTGCTTAAAATGCAAACAACATTGACGTTGATCTGGCGAATCTCTGCAAATTGTCGGATATAATTATGCCGTAATGATATATACTTACCATGGTGTATAATACATTGCTCAGATTCCTTTTAATTAATTCATGTGGGTTAAATGTGTTTCCGTTCGTGTCTTGAATACTGTTGTTACATCTCTGTAACACCTCGGAAAACGATGTTTCGAACTTGGACTTTCCAGTCAAATAGAAATGGACATCTCTTTGCAATATCATCCTTAAATGCAAAATTTCCTCCGAAAGATCAGCTCCCCCAACATGTTTGCGGTCCTTATAAAAGAATCTTGACGAGTTTACTGTCCGATCATTTGTATGTGATCTAACAAAGTTGGAATCAAGCACCTTTTGCATCCAATGTAAGGACGTCAGTACAGCTATTCGCTTTCCTGGTACGGCAAATTGGTAAATAGGTCCGTACTCCTTACTCCACTCCGTACACTGATGCGGCATCTTGTGCATGTCAATTTCAAGAATATTTCCAAATAGTGGCCAACCCTTGGGTCCCGGTAGGGGCTGGTATACTCCCTTTTTCTTCTTTGTCCCCTTGTATAACCACAGCAATGGTAAGGATAGCAGAACAATTAGTTCCCAGGTATATCCACTATCAAACATTCTGGGATCTCTTTGGCACTCGGGCGCCTTCAGCGAACCCTTCGTATGGGCAGTGCTTGCAATAAATGCTAACATTTGGATACCTTGTGTTTATATTACCGATATCTACGTCACAAACTACTGGGTACCTTTTATTACGTATGCCGTATTTTCCACACACAAAATATAACCAAATCAGGAACTCGTATAATTCAGTCGTTATCGTCCGAAGTCTCCAACTGAATACACTTGAGCATGCCGTACTTCCATCGCAACAAGCAATTTATAAAACTTCAGCTGTAGCGATAAAGACATTCCATTGGCCCGACCTACGATAAATTGTACTACAACGCCGACGCTCTAATTTGATTGGGGCACCAGGCAGTGTACGTGCACACTGTATGTTGGAAGATACGCATGATTAACACAACAAACGAGGTCGATCACAAGTAAATTTTAGATCGATTTTAAATGTTTCCATTACCTACATACCCCCCCCCCCCATTTTGTGTTCGGTACAAGTGATGTGGATTTATTAATTCCTTATGTGTGTTTCAAGCTATTTGGTTCTTCGCACAGTTAACTAATATATGGTATCACGGTACCAATTGTTTTTCCATAGACCTCAATGCTAATATTTGGAGAGATAAATATATTTTCTATCCTAATTTTGCGTGCATCTCACACACTGTTATAGAGAACAATGTTAGATTGTCAATTTGACGATGATAAAACCAGGTACTCTATTGCATTTAAGAGAGATAACTCTGCTGGAACTAGACAGGGGTATGAGTTATCTAGTCACAACATACATATTTTCAGTCATGTGTATTACATTTTCAAAAAATCATAACAAATACAAAATATGATATATATAGGAATTATCATAAATTCACATGTTGCCAAGAGGCTAAACATTTTTAAGCTTAACAGAAAGTACAACTTTTACATAATCCACCAATCATATCTAGTGTTGTTGTTTATTTCTGATTGCAATGTTCCCTACACTTTAAGCGCCACCCACTTGGACTTGCGCAATTGGTACCGTTATACCATATGCTGATCACCATATTTTTGATTATTTGATATTTTTCTCAGATTTTTGTTATAAACTTATGCTATTATGGTCCCAACATACAACACAACAGTTTACACCTTTTAAATTAATACATTCTATTACGTGGTCTTCAAGGGCGTATTAAACATTGAGCAAACTAAGTACGTGTTTAGGTCACCAGGGACAAAGGGGCACCACAAACTTGAAAAAAAGGCGAGGAAAAAAAAACGAATGAAGATTTGTAAAAAGAAATCGATAAAACTAGTGCAAATTGATCATAATGTTCTGTTTCTTGATCATGGTGCACCCCAGGGTTATCTTCCCACGTGTACCACAATGGGCACTGCTAGCACAGTGCACTCTGACCTGCTGGCACAGTGCACATTTTCACATTTTTTCCTCTTGTGGAATATTCTCGACTGACCTCTGTGCATCAGACATGATGTGTGCGATATCCTTGGAAATCTAAGACCACTGCACTGGTAAGATGTCATACAGCCTCAATGATCCGTTTGTACTGCTGCAATCTGCATTGTATATCTGGTCAGACAGGTCAACAACTAAAAATGACTGGGTCAACGTGGAAAGGAGGGGGGCACCAAGACTTGCCAGTGCTTAGGGCTCAAGTGAGCCTTAATCCTCCCCTGGTGGTATTGTTTATTTCTTTTTCTTTCTTTAGCTTTCTTTTTGTTCATCTTACTATACATTCAATCTGTTTTTACAGGTATTACCTAATGCAACATGAGCTTGATTAGCTCAGCGGGTGAGAAAACGGTTTTGTATTTGCGCATTCACTACCTTTTGACATTTTTTTTTTTTTGTGTAATAATTACAGGAAACTAAATAAATACTGCTTGTCAAACAATTAAATGAACAAAAGTTGAAGTTTCAAATATTTTGACGCATGTCTCTGATTTGAAATTGACTTTATGAGAATTGGTGATATTTGTTAAATACTGGTAAATCTGATATTTGAATATAATTCCTACTGTTTCTACATTTAAACCTTTTCTAATATACATATCTATCTACGTGTGTTATTTACACACATATATATATATATATATATATATATATATATATATATATATATATATATATATATATATATATATATATATATATATATATATATATATATATATATATATATATTATGTAGCATTAGCTATCGGAATATGGTTGTAAGGAGCCAACAGAGATACAATGGAAAGAAAAGTTTCCTGAAATATAGTGTAATTTCCTTAAAATGGAATATATTTTTTTACTATACACATGTACTCATGTTGGGATATTATTTTTGAATTATTAGTAAATTTGTTTACGGGACTTGGCATTTTTTCCACTGAACAGATCGGTCAGTATCTTACAAGAATTAAGTTAATTCCCATTAGATGGTTTAAACCATATATGGTTCATCAATGATATTGGAAATTTTTATTTATTATGGTAGTGTTTTAGCTCTTTTTTTGCCTGTATATAAATAAATAAATGATATGTTAACTTTTACCAATTTATTGGTTTCGCTTCTTTCTGTTTCTTAGTTCATGATTATAATTGTGAAATATAGAGACTTATTGGCGACATAATTTACAAAGATTTTCCCATCATGCTACGCAACGCTTGATTATGTGTGCCGACAAAAGTTTACCTGCAACATAAAAAACGAGTACTCTCCAGGCTAGAAGCAATATGGAGAAATTTACTTTCTTAAGTCGAGTATTTATATAACCAGGCTACGAAAGTGAGGTAAATTTATGAAAAGAAGGTGGGGTGAGCGTGTTGTACCGAAGAGTGAGTTTAATCTGTCAAAGTTCAACTCTGGAGCATGTCTGATATATATATATATATATATATATATATATATATATATATATATATATATATATATATATATATATATATATATATATATATATATATATATATATAATAAACAGCACAAACATTCCCGCCTAAATACCCGATATATTTCATCTCGTAGCATGAGCAGTTACGGTTACGAACAAACTATACATTTTAACTCGTGGCTTCTCCACTCGTTAAAATCTCATATTTTGGTACCATACGATGAAACACATCCAGCATCAACGCAGGATTATTATCGCATTCAATCGGAGCCATTAACACTAACCACACACACACACACACACACACACACACACACACATGCACAAACGCCCGTGCAATCTAGAGACATTGCAAAGTCCTTACCGACAATCGTCGCAAAATATTGGAAATAAATATTTGTTTTTCTGTACTTATCTTTAGCAGGAGATTATATTATGGTTTTTCAGATGGAAACTAGATTGCGTTTCTACAGACAGGTAAGCGCAAGTTTTCGAGGTATATGCGGTACAATAAAGCCCAATATAGGTGACGAATATGTCTTTTTATACGCACCTAAACATAAAATTGCATTCAATATCACAGTCTAGTACAAACTAAATCGAACTTTGTTATCTGTTTTAATCGCCGTATAGTTCACGAGGTCAGGGAAAGGTGGAAAGGTGGAAAGGTGAACGTATTCAGAATAATTCAAGTTTGGCAATATTTATTATTCTATACAGAGAACAGATTGAACATTTGAAACTGATATTTGCATTTTTGTGTAGAATCTTTAAATATGTCGGTAAATCTTATTTAAAACTTGTGACAATTTAGAAGAACAACACAATTATGAGAGAAAAACCACAGCGTTCAGTTGTCGTTCTAATAAGATGTCTTAAACTTTCCATCGTTATGTTAAACTTGAATAATCACATACAAACTTTATTGGATGGAATAACGTCATAATAAGCATCGTAGATATCCGCAGAAGTAGTTTTCTAATATGAGTTAAAATAAAATTAAATTGAGAGAGACAACCTCAAAGAAAACAAAAAGAAAGGAAAAAAAGTACGGAGATGTTGCCGAGTGCATTTAACGACCAATATTCTCAAGAGATCATTTTTTTCACTAAGCTTGTTAATAAAAATCAAAATATACCAACTGTGGCGTGACGGGTTGTTATGCCGCCGCTGTGGTAAGTGGGTTATTAAGGTTGGGTTGGGGTGCTCCCAATATATTATTTAAATTACTGTACAGGCTATATTTTGGTAGGAAGTGAAATTAGTGATAGAGTGACTAAACTATATCGGAAACCTGTCCTCTAAAAGCTTCCTGTGAAAACACAAGGACGTTAACATATTTCCTTAGCCATTTCGTCTCACATTAACCAATAATAAATCATTAGATAAAGGCTATTCACTTTTCGGTCACGCATTAGTGCACATCGAAATACTCATACGTTTTAGAATGGTAAACAACGGCGTAATAAAAGCAATGTATCAACTATTTATCATACAGACATACATAAAATGCGTCACATTAGTATATATATATATATATATATATATATATATATATATATATATATATATATATATATATATATATATATATATATATATATATATATATATATATTCTTAATTTCAGTATACTGAACAATAACAGAACAATCGGACGCATTGATGTAAATTACACTCCTAAGGAAGTCTACAAAAATATTCAAATATCCGTTCTCTGACATACCCTTTCAGCCATATTAACTAATTTTATATAATGTAACCATTTTCCAAAGTTACACATCAATTCAACAGTTGTAAAATCTAGAATATCACATGAATAAATGCACTTGTTTACTACGAAGAAACAAAATAATGAAATGAAATATTAATTCCGTCGACGAGCTAGCAATCTACATAAATCTTTACATAATCATAGCTCTTTTCTCAAATACGCATGTAAATTAAACACTACAAAGGTACTTCTAGGTAATAACGATTCTAGTATTGAAGTATACATATATACATACTGCACACGATCACAATTACAATGCCGTAATACTCTCAATAATCGATGAAATAACTTACTGACCTTTACGAATCTTTGTCTTTTATAGAATTTTCTAAGTTTCCCCGCCAAATTACGAGTGGCTTCACTGCTTTATAACTTTCCAGCAAGATGTTTGGATACTTACTAAGTTTCTATCGAATATATTAACTTAAATTTGGACTGAATAAGTTACCACACCTTCAATCAATTCCGATCGGATGTAGATTCTACCCTGTGTTTTTTAACTTAGCAGACAATGCCCCAGGCCGTCTGCCAACGTGGTGAGATTTACGACGCTTATAAGGATCCTTTGTACTTGAACAAAAGTTTAAACGTCCATGAGCAACTTCTCACACCCAAAAAAACTGGGTTCTCGTACCTTTACAAAGAGATCAACTATAGCCGCGGTGTCTTATATATATATATATATATATATATATATATATATATATATATATATATATATATATATATATATATATGTATGTGTGTGTGTGTGTGTGTGTGTGTGTGGCTTCTAACCATTTCTTTGTTCCCCTGCTTTACACAATCGCAGGCAGGGCAAAATGACACCCACACACCACTGAAATATCACGGGTACCGGCTACAATAACGGTAAACAGCTTGAACATAACCTCTGCTTCATCTTCTAGTTTATTTTTTAAGCTTTCAAACCTTGTTTCATTATGTCCTCTAAAATGGTACACGGACAGAATAGCGACGAACCAAATGGTAAGCGGACTAAACTGCAATTCTATTCATACCATAAATACCATATAAAGAAATGGCGATATTTTAGAGCCATAGGTCTGAAAGGCTGTGTCTTATTTTCAGAATGAAACGTTTATAGAAAATTGAAACCATGAGTAAAGCTTAAATCGGATTGTCACGGAATACATTTTAAATATGAATCAAACCTAATATGAAACAAACCATTTATTAACATTATATATTGCAAAATAAATATGATTCTTGTTACTTTTAAGTAGCAGCAGAGAGGGTGAGCCGGACAACATTTTTAGACAAGTTTTCACTGAAATCACACTTAAAAACAATGAAACCAATGACATCAGGTCCAAAATGTGTGTGTGAATCTGATATCGTTTCATGGATTAGGATCAAATAAAAAAAACAACATTTTCAATGAAATCAGTTCCAAAAAAAATCAATGAAATCAATGAAATCCTCCATCGATTTTTTGGGAAAAAGGGACTACAACGTCGTTGTCACTCACCCTCTCTGTTGCTGGAACTTTCAGTTCTGGGTTAACCGAATATTTGATCCAGTCCGATACGATATCGTGTTCGAGGGTCATGTAAATCACTACGACGAAAATCACTACGATTTCACAAATAGACTAATCGCTAACACCTCCTCTTGTAAATCAATCAGATTATTAGACTGGTCAGTGAGTTTGAAATTAATTCTGGTTAATGAATTATTATGACATCGCATATAGACTGGATTCACCGGGGATTCAATTATTAAAAACCCTGGAGGGGCTATTGGTGCAAATGAATACAAAATATATCCCTGCTGAGCTTGATTTGATCGTTCTAAATTTATTTGATAGCTTCCTTCGATCACATCACACACTAAATTGAGCGAAATCACCGTTGAAATATTCACATTGAACGGAGCAATATGTCTGCCACCACCATCTGGGTCATTATTGTGTGTCAGGATAGTTGTTTCCGGTGATGTTGTTTTTTTCCACGTATCATGAATTATTTTAAAACCGACATCGATGGCATCACTGAGAGATTTTTGTAGTTCTAAGAGATTATATCCTGGTAGATTGAATTCGGAAATATTTTCTACGCTTATATGATATTTTGTCGTAAATTCTATTTTCGTGTTAGGGTGTCTGGCAAGGGCTACCTCTCGTATAATTAGTGAATGAAATATATAAATGTCACTGAGGATTCTGTTACATGTTTCTATGACGCTGATAAATTCATCTCGGGTGAGAGAGCCGGATTTAAGGGATATTAACAACAACGAAATATCGTTATTGAACGCTGTGAAGTTTTCAGTGATTTTATCCTGTCGAGTTATGTAGTATTTCTCCCCTCCCTTATCTATCTTTTCAGTGAAAAAATTTAATTTGTCATAATCGCTATAGCTTTTTACTGGATTGTCAAGTTTTGTCCTGTCGGTGATATAATCAGTTTTTTGTGGTTCTGGTAATTTAACGGTTTTTTCTCGGGGTGGGATTTCAGGCCATCCTAGTACGGTTCTAATAGAACTTTGATAGATATCTACGACATAACCCTCTGTGCTTATTTCAATGGCAGATGATAGTGTTGGTTCATGAACTGTTATAGCTATTTTTGACTCTACTCCAGTAATCGATTTTATTCTACGCGCGAATTCATTATTGATTTGTTCAATTTGGTATGATCCGGTTGGTATGGAAACAACATTCCAGTCTGGGGTACCGTCGGGTTTATTCTTATTTACAAATACCAGTGAATTATTGGGTTGTTGACCACCAAATGATTTTGACCTAATATTTGGCCAACTGTGATACACTCGTAATTTTGCTAGCGCTATCTCCTTCACTGGGACCGGAGAGGGGAAATTCACACTGAATTCTGGATTCGTTGAGGTTATTGAGATCATGCTTGTTTGTACTGGGTTCGTGTTCTCCACTATTTGTTGAAATAATTCCATCTGTGTTGTCATTGTTATTATACTCATGTTGTATTTCTAATTTTGACATCGCAGAATCATATATATCTACCATCGCTGAAAACTCACTCTCTGATATAATTGTATCATCGAGCGATGACGATATCAATGAGGATAATTGCGAGTATGCAGTGGACACAACATGAAATTGAATTATGTAGTCTTGTAGTTTCCGTTGGCTGCATGATGATATTTTTTTTGTGATTATTGAAATTATTCCAGCGATTGTTGTTGCCGCAGAAATGCAAATTGGAACAGCTATCGGGGCCATCATTGTCACTGAAGACAGTATAATACCGGCTCCGGTGATTACACCACTCACTGAATACACAGTAATATCAATTGCGGTAATTCTCCTGCGATATTTTTTAATTTTCATTGCATACTCCTCAGACAGGGTTTTGAGTCTATTCTGAAATTCTCTGACCTGATCATAGCGATATTGCGATGATGAAATCATTTTTTATTTTAACAACGCTAGCGTTTTCAATTGTGAAATCCTTTCAATTTATTTACTTAAATCCGCTACGAATTCCACATACCAGGTTACTGAAGCCTTAGTCAAACTTTTATTAGTAGTTGTTAACGTGAACTGTTCAGTTGTATCCTTGTCGATGATCGTTGAAATCGTATTATTGACCCCGGATGAACTCGACGATGATATATTAAATTTAGTTAATGGTGTTACTAGTGTTAATCGATAAATACCCTTAACGGTTGCAGTGATATCTAATTTGTTGTTTGTAGATGTCCACTCAAATGATCCGTGTTGGATTGTGTATACCACGTTGTTGGTTTTCTCATGAGGAATTTTTGTTTTTTCAATGATTGTTATCATCCTCGAAAAATCACCTTTGACGGCTTCGATGAAAGTTTTCGTCTCATCGATGGATTTTTTAATATCAGGGAGTTTTAGTTCAATTTTATCGAATGTAGTTCCAATAAATTTATCAATGATATTTCTACGAAATGCGGTAAACTGTTTTATGTGTTCTTCGGTTTTAGATTGAAGTGTTGCTAGTTCTAACGCAGAATCGTTGAGAGTTTTAAATCGATCTGTAATCGTCGAAAAAAGTACACCTGGTTTCAATTTACCCTGATCGGAAAATAGCGCGATAGTATTCTCGATTGCGTTTCGTTGTTTAACTAAAATATCATCCAACGACACATCACTGGATTTCAATTTACCCTGTTTGTCCTGAAATACAACTATTTCATTAGGATCAACACTTGTTAAGTTCAACGTCTCAGCGATTTCATCTTTAATTTTTTTTGTTATATCACCGGTTGCAGTGTCATCGGGTTTGGGTTTCAAAGATCTCCCCCAAATATCAATCATGTTATTGTAAAACTCTTTCTCTCTCTAAAAAGCGATTGCTGGTGTAGTCATTTACGACAATGTGTGGTGGTTTTCTAGATGCTGAAATAGCGTCAAGGACATTTAATACTTCACTGCCGCATATTGGTGGGTCATTGATTTGTTGTGTTGGTAGCGTAGAATACCAAGTCTTCATTGGAAGGGTTTTTATATACCGCATAAACTCTTTTGGTGGGGCTAATCCATATGAATCAAAATAGACAATCCCACGTGGATCAATAGCGTATGCAACCCAGTGAGTTCCAGGTCCGGTGCTGTTATCGAGATTAATAATACCTGTTTCAGTTTTGTTTGGTTGATGTGGTAATTGATCTTTCATAAAAACACCTCTGAAATTTTTAATCACTAGTTTTTTAGCAGCATCCATTAAATCAAAATTGGACATTGGAACCATCGAAGATTTCTGAATTAATAAACCGTTCCTGGTAGTCTCAGGCCTGATCCGTGAACGGATCTCCCGCTGTACCATGAATACGGGGTTCCTGGTAGCCTTAGACCTTTTCCGCTGTACCATGAATACGGGGTTCCTGGTAGTCTTAGACCCAATCCGTGAACGGATCGTCCCTTTTTTATATCCTTTTCCAGTTGCTTTCTTTAGTGCCATTCCTGCTGCAGTACCAACGGCTCCTAACGCCGCTGCTTTAGCCACTGCTGGGGCTGCTGCTGCAATCAATGCTGGTATTGCAGCTAACAACGGGAATATACCGCCTGTTTTAATCATATTTTTGATAGCAGCCGCAGAAAGAGTAATCTGAACCCCTTTTTTGGCTGCAAGTGCATCATTGAAATGTTTTATTTGACGAGTTGTCAGCGATAATTTATTTGCACCACCAGTCATTTGATTAGGTTTCAACGTGATTGTGGTTCCACATTTTTTAGCCGATTCTGATTGCAATTTTTTGATTTGACCAGGAGTTAACGCAACACTAATAACACTATATGACATTATACATAATAGATTGATTCTAATGGAAAAATCCTTCGGATTTTCAATTACATGTTTTCCACTGGGGCATCTACCACTCTCATTCTTCCTCCAACACCTTCAAGTAACATTGGTTTATCACTGAGAATGACAGCAACCGCTCTATAATTCGGGATAAGGATAGGAAGTACCCCACCAACTGGTGGACCAGTCGGACGGGTTACACGGGCTCTAAAGTGTATATCAACAACTGACTGTCTTGTCAAATCGAGATGTTCCAGTGAGAAGTAATAGATCGGATACAGATTTTTAAAATCATATTGTGATATTTGCAAACCGGTATCCACATTTAGATCACGTGCCATAAATGACAACAGGTTATGATAGACACGTGCAATATGATTCTGACCGTAATCAAGTTGTATATCCTCGGATGGTTCCTGCTGTCCGTTTATTCTCAGCGAGACTTCATTAACACCTAACTGATCAAATATCATATGACTTCGTTCTTGATTACCAACTCGCGTAGCATTCTGTAACGCAATAAATATATGACGTGGAGCTGAAACACCTTGTTTTGATGCCAGGTGCCATGTGAATGTACCATCAACACTGTCTTGTTTAATATCCGTGGTCACTGATAACCAACTTAACAACGACTTTCCTCCTTGGTCCATAAATGATAGTAGTCGTTGTTCTTCGGTGATTGATGGAGTTAACACTGGCATCCATAATGATAGTTTTGTTAAAATAACTTTACCGGCAGCAACCCCAGCATTACGCCAGATTGCATCATCATCAGTACCCTTTCTCACGAGTGCTATTGTGTGTTTGGCTCCATAAATAACTTTTCGGACGTTTCTACAGAATCCAAATATGTGATGCAGTGGAATTGCACATGAAAATCGTCGACGCTGCCCATGCAACATTGCTACGCGTGTTGCAAATCCTAAATTGAGATTATTATTAACGCCTCCGAGAATATCAAACGCAGCTCCGGGTCTAGTTCGACGTTCTGGATTAGCTGCTTCTTGTTGATTGCCTTCTGCAGTAGCCTGCGCTGTTAACACTTTAATGAATTGAAGGTGATCAGCGTTATCAGAGGTATCCTTTGCAAACATCATAGATGGACCCGCTGATCTTGTATAATCATCAGAATATCTCGCTAACCCTATGATTGTTGTGGCCATATCAACTTCACGGTCAATGGATTCAATTTCTTTTCCATCAATGAGATATCTAGCGCTTTCAAATAACGCCATTATGCCGTTATTAACAAAACCAACTCGGACATTTGAGTTAATGTCATATGGTGGATCATTATGTGCAGCATCATTTGTTACAAGTTCTCCTTCTACTTCAATAAACGCTTCACAAGGCAAAAAGTATTTACTGGTATCATGAACTTGAAGTTCAATTCGTGATCGGAGATCGGGTTGTATTGCGTGATAAGAATAAAATTGAAAATCGCGTACAGAATCATCTTTACGCACTGGGGCATCCATATCAAATGCTGGACCAGATGACCTTTTGAACATTTTATTCTATTTATCAGAGTCTAAATCGTGATTTTCCATTTCATCGTGAAAAACGCTAGCGTGAAAATCCATAGGATTTCATCGACGTGGTTTTTTAAAGCCACTTCCCGCTATCATGTTTGCAATATTGCTTTGGTCTCCTTGATTTACCATCGACGCTAATTTTTCATCTACTGCGTTATTTATAATTTTACTAACACTTGCAGGCATTTCTTCTGTAGACGGTAACAGTTTCTTTTTTCGTGATTTTACTAATGATGTTATTTTATCCTTCGCAGTTGAAAACGCTTTCCCGGCAAGATCTCCAACAGTACTAATACCCTTATCACGAATAACATCAATGGCTTTCATTGATAACTGTTTAGCTAACGGCATCACTTTTGGGGCCATTCTTGAAAAGAATCCTAAAATGGTATTGCCGAGGCCATCTCCATAGTATGCTTTATAAACTGGAAACCGTGAATTAACTACATAGACGAGGGTTGGTTTATCATGATTGTAGTGTACGATCATTATTATAAAAACAATAGTGTTTTCAATTGTTATTTAATCACTATGATACCCATTTGCTAACTCGTCAATGAAATCTCGATATGTTTTGATATCCATGATACCGCCGGCAAATAACCGTCTACAGATATCAGCTGCTTCATTAATTATTTCTGGAGAGTTATTTCCAGCTCGGAACCCTCCTACAAGAACATCTAATCGTGATATATCATTGATAACACTATCAGGACAAGTGTTTCCAATCCTTGGATTTCCTAATCCACTTCCGCTATAACCAGTTGCTTCATCTAGTTTTTCTAAATTCGTTTCTTGTAAATAATCATCATCATCATCATCATCATCATCATCATCACGTGGTAGTTGTTGTTTTTTAGGAGAGAAAGAAATTTTCTTTGCAGGCTGCTGTCGCCGCCTTTGCGGTTTTTGCGGTTTTTGTTGTTGTTTAAACTCTTCGTATTGATTATACACGTGATCCACCATCCTGATATATTCAATGTATGATGCACTATCTGTCTTTTTTTGACTTTTTCCAGTTTTGATTTTATAGAATATATCAGCCCAGTGAGTGAAATTCTTAACAAACTTATGATGTTCTGGTTTCAACATTTTTTTTCTGTCTTCATAGGACGTAACAACAAGCGTAGGAATTTCTGTTGGATCAGTCTCATCAATTGCTGCTAACCCTTCTTCGTTAAATCTCATGCGTAAGTCCTCTACTGTTCTTTTTGATTCTATTTGTTTTGTTTGTTCAGTTTTTGCTGCTATTTTTTCAAGTTCACCAATAACAGATTTCCCCGTCTCGGGAACATCTCCCAGTAAAGCACGCTCTACCCCTTTCGTTGCTGTGGTTACTGGTTTAAACAACTCTTCAGAGCCTAAAGCAAAATCAGTTTGTAAACTCTGTCGTTGTTGCAGTTTATTCCTTACAGAGTCACGAATTGGTATAAATCTCTTAATTGCATCTAATCGTTCACGAGCCAATCGGGTTGTTAATGCCTCATTGACCATTATTTGAAATCAGAAACCATTTTTCAATTGCAAAACACTTGACATGTCGGATGATTTTTTAACACAGTCATGGAAGTGTTATTTCATCGTGAGACACCTTCTATCAATGATGGAGCAGGTGTCATAATTGTATATAAAATAAATAATACTGACACTTGCTCCATTCTATTTTGACATCAATGACATGTCGGATGATTTTTGATACCACCGTGGAAGTGTTATTTGATTGTTTTAACGGCTCTATCATTGATGAGGAAAGTGTCATAATTGTATATAAAATAAATAATACTGACAGTTTCCTCATTCTATTTTTGACATTCCCGTTGAGGGTCGGCTAAAAAAAATGAGAGTCGATAATGATAAATGGTCAATGATAAGGGGGTTAGGCAATCAATGGTCGGGTAATCAATTTTCTTGAATTAATGCTCGTAGGTTTCTAATTTTAGAGTTGACTTCTTTTTTCAATTCGTATTCGTACCCCAATTCTTTTCGTATTCCCTCTACGATAGTATACAACGGAACGAACACACTGATGTCACTGGAAAATGAAAGAGAGTCTTTAATAGAATTCTGAATTCTTTTGATGAGTGCATATTTCTTGGGTAGCATATACTTGTTAGTGCTAACCCCGTATTCTATATCCTGAAAATCAGACACAATTTGATCAGGATTTAACCCATCTGATAGTTTGATATCCTGATTTTTCAATTTTGCTATTTCAACTATGATGCTATTCATGTTTTCAGAATTCATTATTCTATAAGAATGACATATCTCTAATTGGAAATTATGACGCATTAGACATAACTAAATTGAACTTTTTGCCCCGTCTTTTTTGAAATAGCCGTCTTGGTTATTCCCGATGCAACGAATCGTACTGAAGTTCTACAAATATTGAAATACTTACCGGCTTCATATAATGATTTAAATATTTTCTCTTCGTTAGTTGTTGTATTAAAAGATTTCACTGGTCTCGCTTTTGAACAAGTGTCAGTCCTTCCTCGTTTGATATTCTCACTTTGTGTGATAGCTTGCAGATTGGATAAAGAATTGTTCCTTGGATTAGAATCAATGTGATCAATAACAAAACCATCTTTGATCAATCCATTAAAACATTCAAATACGAAACGATGATTGCGAAATGTCTTCCTTCCAACATTAAACACCAAATACCCCATACCATTATCCCACCCAATTGGGTTCTTCAGTCTACAGTGTCTTACAACACCATCACTGGATGCTTCGTAATTTTTAATCACTGGGTGTAGTCTGAATTCTTGGGTCATTATATACTACACTATTGTCTAATTCAATGACTGACCCATTTGCAGTGATTGATTATACATAAATCTTTCATTTAGACACCTGTTTTTAATATAGCATGAAGGAGTTCAAGAGATTGACTTCGAAAAATGCTAAATTCAATACCGATAGAGAGTTCAAGAGATTATTGAAAATCAATCCTAGATTTAATCTCGATAGACCCAAAAAACGTATAGTAGACGGAAACATGAAAGAGTTTAAGAGATTATTGAAAATCAATCCTAGATTTAATCGCGATAGACCCCAAAAACGTTTAGTAAACAGAAACAAACGTAACAAACGTCCAAGAGACGGAAACATGAAGGAGTTTAAGAGATTATTGAAAATTAACCCTAAATTTAATATCGATAAACCCAAAAAACGTAACAAACGTCCAATAGACGGAAACATGAAAGAGTTTAAGAGATTATTGAAAATCAATCCTAGATTTAATCGCGATAGACCCAAAAAACGTAACAAACGTCCAAGAGACGGAAACATGAGATCACCATGGAAGGATGCTCAATTCAATCTTGATATAGTTTCTAATACACCCAAGAATAAAATTCTTGATAAACCCATCAGAGACTGTTTTAATGAATTCAAGCGTGATGGAGCACCTTATTGCTGGTCAACATTTCGAATTGATGGTGTTGTTGACGCTACCATGAATGATGAAAAAGCAGCAGTGATCATTTCACGTATTGGGGAAAAAAGTCATTTTTTCCGAATCAAATTCATTATCCGTGAGGATGGCAAATGGATTATTAGGGATAAATTTGAACCCATTCTCAGGGGCAAAAAAACTGTCACCGTGAATCAGGATTCAAAACCGGGAATTTTGACTGGAATTGATAAACCCTACTACGAAAGATCTTATCCTGTCACAGCAGTTGTTTACGGGATCTATCCGCTCAATGAAAAACCTGATATTTCAAAACTAGCACCCATGAAATATTCGACAGGGCTCAATTGTGTAGCAGAACGAATAATAGAACACTTCACAAATGCGTCCCGGGGGAATAAACTAACTGATCTAAGACGAAAAAAAATAACCGAGTGGGAGTTCACGGTAAAAGAGCATGGGGCAACAATTCAGGATATAACTAAATTAGAAACATCATTGAGATTTCCAATATCGGTAAGGACAATCACCGGTGAAGTATTAAAAGAACCGAAATATCAATCAAAAAAAGGAAACCCCATTGAAATTATTGATCATAACGCACACGCGTGGTCATCTGCAGTAACAATATTCCCACGGGATAGAACCGTAAAATATCTATCCCAAACCGAAGAGTTTTTTTCAGAGCAGAAATTATTTGATGCTATTTACCATTTGAGTAAAAACGATCCTGTGTCAGTGTGGCTATTTCATAGTACTTCAGACGAAGAATGTAGATTTGATCAGTTTGTAAGGCCCAACGGAGAATTATACCGTACTGAAGAGCTGCAGAATCAAATGAAACAACTAGTTAGTGAGTTTTCTGAGGACGGAGAAGACAACGATCCATTATTAGCAAACTGTTTCACAGTACCATCCATTGCAGCACATTTTGCTAGAAAGAAAAACGCGTGGAAACCAACACGAAGTGAGTTTTTATCAGATGTCAAATTGTCCTGTCTTGAATACAGCCACGGCGGATTATGGAACACAAAATACACCGCTGATACCGTTATTTCAGTTGATATGATTGCGTGTTATCCAGGAAGTTTTCTTGGGTATGGAGAGTGTGAGAAATATTTCAAACGATTTGGACACCCTACACACGAAATGACCCGTGTTGCTATTAATGGACCACTTCCTGATTTTGATTTAACCGGATTCGCTTGTGTAGTATCATTTGAAATGGCTACAGGACTTCATCCGTGTAGTTATCTTTGGATTGGTAAACACATGTCTGAAAAACACTGGATGCCAATAGTGTTATTACGGTATATGCTTGATTGTAAGATGTTAAAATCATTAATTGTCAGTGAAGCAATTATATCCTATCGAGCACAGAAATCAGTCTGGTTACCACAACCTGATCTAGAAAAAATAATTAGCGAAGAACGAAAACTGTTTCCTGATTTTAATGAACAACAAATTATGGATTGGTCCAGACAGTTATTTGAAATCAGAAACAATGAAGCAAAAAATCTTGGACGAAGAATAATCGGTAAATTTACCCAAGGTGGCAAAGATGATAATACGAAATATTCTTCACGATTGATTATAGACAACGCTGAATACGATTTTGCAATCGCGGATCTAACGAATAGGGGCTTATATGTCAATCGTAAGGACGCATTTATGTCCGATGGAACCAAATTGGGTACAATTGTTACTTACACTGATAGATACCATCTGCAGTACACACACTTAAGAGCTTCTATGCTCGGTTATGCTTCTATTAATCTGTTTTCGATGATCAATAAATTTCCTAACACCGCAGTTAGAGTTGCCACTGACTCATTTTACATAAATAGCAAAATGGCTGATTTTAAGGCTACTGGCAACGAGAAATGGGGATCATGGAGAATTAAGAAAGAAATGATTCATGATTATATTCAATCAGCAGATGTTACCATTGAAAATAATTACTTAGAAAGCAATCAGTGTTCAGAATTTTCTAGTGCACCACCGATTTCTGATCCAATCTGTAGATATAAAACAGTTTATTTAAACGGTTGTGGCGGGTCAGGAAAAACAACCCGGGCAATTGAGTTATTCCGTGGGAAAAATCCTACGGATTTCACAAAAATGATTGTGCTAACACCAACTCATAGACTTGCAAGAAAAATGATACAGAGAGGGGTAAATGCTTGCACTTATCATAGTTTCTTTAGATGGAAGGGAGATAAATGGACTCCTGAGCGCATGGGAGAGAAATTTATTCCTGAAATCATGATTTGGGATGAAATAGACACAGTGTCAGAAGATGTCTTAAAAATATTTCTTGAGTGGTTGTTATTGAAGAATACAAAAGTCGTCATGTGCGGTGATCACGGCCAACCACCACCATTTGTCGGTGCATCTCCACATGAATGGCTAAAGGGTTTTGTAGACTATTATGAAGAAATTGATACTGATCATAGATCACTTGATAATGAATTAAAAGAATTGAAGAAACTAATTAGATTACAACCGGATAGAATCCAGTGTGAAATAGCCCGTGAAATAATTTCGGAAACTCCCATGAATGAGTTTTGGGAAGCGTGGAGACCAAACGATTTGATCATTGCAAGTAGAAAAATAGTCAGGGACACACTTCAGATGAAGTTATTTGAATTGCATAAACAAAAATTTGCAACACTTCCAGTGCCCCTCTGTTATAGGCCATCGGATACACGAAAACAGAACATCGAAGTTGATATTCCAGGACAGAGTGAAAAGCAGATTCTCGTATTAAATGATATTGTGCTGGTTGATATCAATGTCGTTGAAGATGCATTGCGTGCTAATAAATCCCCATGGACGCTAGGATACGCAGCGACGATACATTCTTCACAGGGATTGACTATATCGGATACAATTGTTTGGATGGTAGATAATCGCATAGAATGGTCGAATTTAGTCTATCTTTCAGTATCCAGAGTACGAAAAATAAATCAACTTCGAAGAATTGTCTTCGTTGATGAAATCATTGGCGATGATAATGACACCACAATAGATGATATTATTGATAAAAAACTCTCCGGTTACAAACAACAAGACAAAAAAAAAACAACGAGAATTTGATATTGATGCTGAATTAATAATTGCGTTGAAGCAACAACAAAATAATCACTGCGCAAGTTGCAATTGTATAATGCGTTGGCAGTATTCGGATAAAGACCCTCGCCAATTCACCGTAGACAGAAAAAATAACAATCTCGGTCATGTCAGAAATAATGTGATGTTGACTTGTCTTGAGTGCAATAGACGCAAGGGTGCTAGTTAAGACCATGGGGTGGCAATTGAGTATCCTCGGGTATCACTTGTAATTGTTGTCTAGTAAAACCCCGTTGATGGGCAGTTGAATCCAGTTTATAGATTGGAGGTCTACCCGTAGATCGTGTTATATTAGATATCTTGTGTGCAGTAACACTCCAAATAGGATCAGTAGCCCTTTTTGTGCCACCCTCAAGCTCTCCTGGTTCGTATAAGTACCTCACAATGACATTACTACCAAGAATTGGTTGGGAAACGCTAAAATCCTTTTGTGGTTTTTCAGGTATCGACTTCTTTTTAATCGCGTTGATAGGTTTCATGTTGATGGTTCTAGTAATCTCGTTATTCAGTGCGGTAACTACACCTGGTAATCTCTTAACCCATTCACGGGATCTTTTTTCTTGGATGAATTCTTTTGCGTATTGATATCCAAATAACCGTTCAGCAAGAATCCGATTAAATCGTTCTACAATGGCCTGATCACGATGCAGTGCAGTATGCCCTCGTCTGATAGCGACATTGTGATATTTCATTGTAGATAACACTGCACCCTGAAATTCCTTGCCCGGATCAACTTGTAACAGATTTGGCCAGTGCAGAGGACTCCTTCGATAAATCCTTTCAAATGCAGAAGCCACTTCAGTGGCCGATTTTGTTTTTAACGGTTCTGCTTCTTTGTATCGACTTGCAATATCAACTACAGTTAACGCATATTTGTAACCACGATCATGTGGCAGAAATAATATATCAGCCTGATGAACTTCATTAGGAAAGGTCACATCAAAATGCGAGAATTGAATTTGTTTAGGCGGTGGTAGATAAATTTGCCATAGTGCCTGTTTGGATAACCAATGAGCCGCAGTGGTTTTTTTTCTTCACTTTTACCCTTCCAGTATCCTCTTGGGGAATAATAAATAGATTCCATGTTGCTAATAATTACCAGCACCTAACATCAATTTGCTTTTCATTGCCGATTTTATCAAAAATGAAGCCAATTTTTCTTTGAAGGATTTATCAGGAATGGCATTCAACGCATGAATTAATTTCACATCTGCTAGATGCCTGTGTTGCAAATTGCTGCTTTTATAAGCAACATCATGAAGGTGACAGGCCTTATCAATAGCGTTTATTGGTTCCTCACCGGGTCGGGGCTGATTTTGATCATTGAGTCTGATATCAAGTCTTGTTCCCGGTCCACAATAACTATACCCTGGAAGGTGTTTTTCTCCGGGGTATTTTGCCCATGGGGTTCCAGGGAGTTTTGCTAATTTGGCAGCGATATCACCTCCTCGTTTTTTTTTAAAGGTTCCTTGGGTTCCTTGGGTTCCTTGGGTTTGGAAACAAATCTAAATTTCTTTGTACTACACTGTACGCATTTACCAGAAAGCGCTGATCGGTTATTTTTAGTTGTAATCGTCGTCAAGTCATCTGTGCCAGTACGCGCCTTACACTTCACACAATATAGATCCATAATTTATGTATAGAGATATGAATATAATTGATTTTTCAGCGACTAAAACAAGAGAACCAGTTAAGCATCATGCAGCGCTACCAAACTCTATCCGCGCAATTATAATCGGGCCATCTGGATCCGGTAAAACGCAATTGTTGCTCAATTTAATAATGAGATGGATGAAGTGGGATAAGTTGTATTTAATTGCCCCTAGCGTAGATGACCAACGATGCTATGAAGTACTAAAAGATTTTAATGAAAACGCTTCAGAGATTGCCGGCGAGGATGTTATTGAATTTATAACCGATATTGACGAAGCACCATCCGTGAATGACCTCGATGGAAGTATCAACAATTTAGTTGTATACGACGATGTCATGTTAGATAAACAAAAAAATCCAGCCAGAATATTTTCCAGAGGCAGGCATAAAAACACGGACGTGATTTATGTCACTCAACGATACACTCAGATTCCAAAAGTGATTAGAGATAACTGTAATATGCTTGCTGTATTCAACGGCGTTGATACACATACGCTACGAAATATTTGGCAGACATGGTGCTCCGATATGGACTTCAATCAATTTAGAAATTTCTTTAGTCATGCTCAGTCTGCCCCACACGGATTTGTAACAATAAATTTACATGACCCTCGAACACGATATCGTATCGGACTGGATCAAATATTCGGTTAACCCAGAACTGAAAGTTCCAGCAGCAGAGAGGGTGAGTGACAACGACGTTGTAGTCCCTTTTTCCCAAAAACTCGATGGAGGATTTCATTGATTTCATTGATTTTTTTTGGACCTGATTTCATTGAAAATGTTGTTTTTTTTATTTGATCCTAATCCATGAAACGATATCAGATTCACACACACATTTTGGACCTGATGTCATTGGTTTCATTGTTTTTAAGTGTGATTTCAGTGAAAACTTGTCTAAAAATGTTGTCCGGCTCACCCTCTCTGCTGCTTAAGTGACCATTTTGTGTTTAGAATTTGCCTGTCGAACAAAATGAACGTTGTTGATAATACTAAGACATCATTACCTATTAATGTGCTTTTAGCTTTCCATTTCTTGCAGAAAGAAATACTTTAACTGATGAATTAAATCATACTTTACAAAAAATTCAACCAAATGATGTTTCGGCTGCTCTAAAACTTCTTTTTTCTTCTTTTTTCTTTCTTCTCAATCAGACAAGTTATTTATTTACATTGATGCAAGAAAACGCCACTCCTGTCTTTATTCGTTTGGTACGGTATCTGAATCAATGTAAAGTACAGCTAGTCAAAACACGCAAAGTAGAGAAGTGACACATACCACAAGTATGTGTCACTTCTCTACTTTGCGTGTTTTGATTAGCCGTATATATTGTTCAAAGAAACCGCGCTAATATCATTACATCTTTGTGTAGTATCTACATTACCGGCCATTTACTTTGTTATGTATTTTGAATTTGCATTGTTTGTAAGGATTATTTTATTAACTATATGCAGTGTGTAAATTGTATTTTGGACTTGAACTTGTCCGAAATCAAGTTAGTTTTTGTGTTTGTAAACATGTTTATCTCAATCGGAGTCTGTAATATAGGAACTTCCCCGTGAAATGTCGGGTCTACCTATTGTTAACACATATCGTATTATATGTTTGGAAACAGATAACTTTATTTATTTAATTAGATAACATTATAACTAATGTTTTGACTTAGCTAATGCATTTTTAAACAAAAAGTAGATTGTGACCTGATGTAAAGGGTAAAGTAGAGAACTATAAAAAAATCTTGAAATTAGTCAAGCTTGCTGGAAGATCTGAGCAAAATTCGTTTTTATATTGTATGTGTCCAGTATATTATTTGGGCTGGAATAATGTTATTCTTCTCTGCAAATGCCAAGAGCTCAAACATAACATTCTAGGAAATAGAGACTTGGATTTATAGTGAAATTAAAATAAGGATGTATACTTGTATTGTATTATTGTCCATCAACAACAAAGCTATTGACACTTCACGACGACACATGCCACCACTGGCAGCTCAACACCTCTAGAGTTGGATATTCTTTTGAATATTTAGTTTATTTCAGAACTTTAAATATTAGGACTTGTGTTAGAAATTCTATACTTTTCTGGGATTTTATTCGAAATACCCTATGCTATAAACATTTCAACTTTATATTCTAGAGAAATAAATTACTCACTGAATTTAAAAAGCTTGTCGCTTCTCGCTCTTTTCTATTAGTGTAATAAAACCATATAGTCATTATAAATTGCATTGTATTTCCTCATTTCATACTGCGAATTAATTGTATTGTTTTCATTACATATACGCTACACACACGTTGCATATACGTTGCATATACGTTACATATACGTTACATATACGTTACATATACGTTGCATATACGTTACAAATACGTTACATATACGTTACAAATACGTTTGCGTTACATATATTAATGAGAAAAAAAAAGAAGGAACGCTATTTTAGTTACAGTATTGTTTATAATTTAGTAAAAATAAAAGCTTTGACGCATAATTGTTAACAATATAAGTACTAAAACTTTAACACACTTTACTTAAAATAAACTTTTATCGACAGTCTATAAATACGATATTGTCATTTTGTCCCATGGTCCTATAAGCTCATCGCCACTCTGTCCATCTATAGTATTGCATACACTTATTAAACTTATACAGGTGAGGAACAATTGTCCCATCAATTGCAACTGCTGACGAAAATGTGAAACTGTCATTAACTGTACTGTCCTGCGTATAATACTGTGGAGCATGCTTGTGTCGAACCATTTTACAATAACATCTAAAATAATTATAAACCTTAAAGGAAATGGGAACAAAATTGCTAGCTTTTGAACACAGTAATAAACTATTCTTCTTCTATTCGCAAGTACATAAATGTAACGAGAAAGTTTTACAATCGATTAAACTGTCTTAGTTGTTTCTTTGGCTCTCATTGCATTTTTAATACATTATTTGTCACATCATATCCAGAAAATGGGAGTTAAGTTCTTTTCCCACGGAAACAATGAGGCAGCTTACATGGATAGCACACGACCCATACATTAGGATCTTTACCCTCTACCAACAGACCTGTTGCGGATACCTTTTAAAGTTCTACACATGGGAAATGGGGTTAACGGGTGCACATGACCCAACCAACTATAATACTCACTTTTTTTAATCACCTTTCTTGTATACATAAGTAATGAATGAAACTTGTTGAATGGCAATTCTCAATTATCTCTTTCGTTCCTCGGATATAAATTAACACTGTGATTATAAATCCCAGGTTGGTTTTATTAAAATATGTATGTCAACACGTTCGTTCTATCTACGTTGCTTTAAGTTTGTTGCTAGAATTTTACAGCTTTATTTTCTTTTTCTTTCTATCCATTTAACATTTTTATTTTCTTCTCGTATTTTTTAAATTATGTTGTTCATTGTTATGGCTTTTTGTAGTATTTAAAATGAAATCAATACAATGGTAGTAACTTCTATTAAAGTACACGTGGTGTGACAAAAATACGTGCAAATCAACGCTTGTTTTCTTTACATTATAGATTCCTCGCCATCCAGGGTAATTCATGAGAGGAGGCCATTTATCAGAGGAATGTTAACACCCCAGATGTCACTCATTTTGGGATAGACGCCGAATATCGTCTTTATCGTGAACAGGCCTCTGGGCGCGGACAGTGGACAGGGTTATTTAAGAAACACGGAAATAGTGAAAAATACTTGTTATTGTTTGATTCAACAACGACAGGTTCAAAGTACTATAACACTGGAAACTGTAGACATGCACTGCATAACTTTTAATCTGTGTACGAATTGAGACAAAGTTTGCCTGACATGTACTGTGGTATTCAAGTATGCTACATGCAGTCTGTTCTGCGAAAACATGAGATAATAAGCGAACAAAGCACTGATCAAAGACTCGTTCATGTCCCTGAACCAACTAACAAATTCATTATTATAATAATTATCCAACTAACAAACTACACCAATCCATCCTGCTATCATTCCGGTCGTACATGAATACTTACATACTGCTTACAAACCCATATCTAACACGAAATTCAAGATTTTCCCTGTCCGGTACACAATTGATTCGACGCAATTTGGTAAGCACTTGAGCCTGTCTGGTACACAAATAATTCAAAACAATTTGGTACAAACCTGAGCCTGTCCGGGATACGATTGATTCCGTTAAATTTCGTACGTTTATTAAGCCTATCCGGTACAGAAATTATTAACAGAATTGGTACACACTTGGGTCTGTTCGGTACACAAGCATCAAAATTTGGTACGTATATGAGCCTGACGGGACATGACTGATTCAGCGAATTTTGGTAAAAACTTTAGCCTGTCCGGGTCACAGTTGATTCGACACAATTTGCTACGCACTTAAGTATGTACCAGGACACAACTGATTCAAAAGTATTTGATACGCAATTAAGCCTATCGGTACGGATATTTTATTTTAAAAATGGTACGCAATTGAGCCTGTCCGGCCCACAAATAATTTAACAAATTTCGTACGCACCTGAGCCTGTCCGGGAGATAACTGATTTGACATTTCGTACACGCTAGAGCATGTACCGGAACACAAATGATTGGACAGAATTTGGTACACGCTAGAAGCTGTACCGGGACAAATAATTGGACAGAATTTGGTACACGCTAGAGCCTGTACCGGGACACAAATGATTGGACAGAATTTGGTACACGCTAGAAGCTGTACCAGGACAAATGATTGGACAGAATTTGGTACACGCTAGAGCCTGTACCGGAACACAAATGATTGGACAGAATTTGGTACACGCTAGAAGCTGTACCGGGACAAATGATTGGACAGAATTTGGTACACGCTAGAAGCTGTACCGGAACACAAATGATTGGACAGAATTTGGTACACGCTAGAAGCTGTACCGGGACAATTGATTGGACAGAATTTGGTACACGCTAGAGCCTGTACCGGGAAACTATTGATTCGATAACATTTCAAACACGCTAGAGCCTGTAATAGGACACTATTAATTCGACATTTCGTACACACTAGAGCCTGTACAGGGACACAAATGATTGGACAAAATTTGGTACACGCTAGAGCATGTACCGTACGATTTACAATAATCGCCATAACCACTGAATAAGTTAGGAAAGAAATTTCCTAGCAGAGGAAGTTTTCTAATTTGTTACGTCAAATTAAATTGCTAAAACTTTTATGACAAAATGTAGTGATGTAATTAAAAGAATATCTTAAATTTTCATTATCATGAACACATGTAACAAAATACTTGTAGCTGCATCACAGCGAGGAAAGATGATTGATATATTGAACATGTAGTCATAACGAAGAAGGATGCTCATCATTTAAAGAACATAAATCTTACACTTCAAATAAGGAAACAATAGATCTCCGTGGTATATATTCTGTGTGAAAAGGTACTAACTTGTACTACCTTGCTTTATTATACTGTACTCAGCGTACTTTGTTAATGCATGAATGCAGCAACAGGTGATGCACTATTTACGCCAATGGAAGTGGCAAGTGGAACAACCGTCCCAGGCCCCACTCTTAAGGTGGCCCCGCGCTTCAGGGCATAGATTGTCCTTATATACATAATGAGTGAAAGTTTGCAGTAGCAAACCAATCGAAGTACCAATACGCTGATCCCGGGCGCTCATGGTCGGCCCTAGGTCCTAACACCGCCTCTGTCACTATATCTACAGTTTTAGAACACACACACACACACACACACACACACACACACACATTATCATAATCACGTTATACCTAGCAACGTACATGGTTAATTCCCTGTTTACTAGCGTTCGTATTTACTGTCTTTCCTCTGAACATATATCCATGGATCTATATTGTACATCTATCTATATATCCATCCATGCATACAAGCTGACACCTCGCAGCTGGTAGCGTATACGTCTTTAAAATCTAATTTGTAACATAAAACAGATTACATTGCACCCCCATATTGCTCGGCATCCACCCGCCCACTACCATTGTCCACCGATATTACCAGAACTTTTCTTTATGGTGTGCGAATATACTGATACCGGTAATTTTAAAATTACTTAGGTTTTTCCCCAAATCTGATAAAAAAATCTAATCTTCTAACTCTACTGCCATTTGTCGCGTCGTAGCTGATTTCAATCAAATTAATTTCAACCAAACCGACCTGTCAAGTATTGTTGACCAGGCATTTATCATAGCGATGAATTCGTGCCTGACTCAGAGTAGTAATAATTTCATTTCTAACAATCTTCAAAACAGTTACAAATCGTCTGCTATTAGATACGTTGTTATTTTTTTTTTTTTTCTCGTAAACTGTTGCATTTGAGATCATTTTGTAATTTGAGAGAATAGTGATAGCAACAGTATATCAATGGTTGCGATGTTAGCGATGATTTTTATGATGTGTTTGGTGGTGATGATTGTAGTAGTAGTAGTAGTAGTAGTAGTAATTCAAATAGTATTAATAGGAGTAGCAGAAACAGCACCAGTAGCCGTAGCAGTTGCCGATTTTGAACTAGTGGCAGTAGACTTCAAGCACTCGCTTCACAGTTCAGTTTTTAAAAATAATTCTGAAAATGTTTATTGTCACAGCTAATAAAATTGGATTTCATTTATAAAATATTTATCATTTATAACTAACACAAGCATTACAAAATATTTAAACCCCAAACATAGACCAAGAATGGGAAAAGTTCAAAATTATTAGCTCTAGTTTGAAACCCCATCTACAGATCAAGTTGTATATTCTGCGAGACATGCGCCTGGAAACAGAGAACCAGCCATCTGATGAACAATGACGTGGATGCGTGGGAATTCTCAAATCAAGGGGACATCCTGCAGCAGGATAAACCGGTAGATATTCTGGAGATAAAAAAAATACTGCAACATCTGTACATAAAGAAAGAAAGAGCAGGAAACAGAGCTCCGGACACTGGTCTCAGGTGGAGAATCAATTCCCGAAAAATGAAAAACGCTCAAAAAGACTACTAAAACCCTAATCACGATCTTAAGCAACACGAAAAGGAAAAAAATCCCAGGGCGACAACTCACGACAGAACTTGGATAGCACAAGCATAGAATCTGAAACAACAGAAAAGGGAATTACGAGCGAGGACGATGAACAGGACAGTACAGACGGACAAAGTGTAGAAAGATTAGCAGACAGATTCAAAGGGAAACGTAATTAGGATGAGAACGAAAAAAGCGAGGAAAATTTGAAAGATGGCGTGGCCCGAACCGGTTGTGACTAATAAAAAAACAACAATAACGATTTTAAATTAATGGTTCAGATTTGTGCTCCAATTTCCATGAACAAATGGAAGGAAGAAACGCTCGAGCAGCGAGTATAAACCTAAATGGAATAAACGAGGATTAAATTATTAAATATAAAATAATTGAATTTGAATGTAATGAATATGATGTCATTTTACTACAAGATAAGCATAACATGAGTAATGAGATCAAGACCTTAATAAGAAGAAAACTTAAATGCAATAGTTCGACCTAGTAATAGCAAAAAAAACTAAAAGCAGGAGTAGCAACTGTCATTAAAAAATGAATCAAAACTACAGTGGGAGACAGTAACTATAAATGACTATTTCTAGTGTAGGCTGCAATACATTAAATGTAATGAATATGATATTTTGAACGTTTATATTCCTTCGCAGCACAATGTTAGAAAAATCGACTTTATAGAAACATTAACGATATTTAAAATTATACTACGGAAAATTTATTTTGGAAGGTGATTTTAATTAGGCGCACGATGAGGCTGATATAATCACGGGTTTCACAACAAAAGACTTCCTACTTAATGAATAATGAAGAAAAAACGATAATTAATTGATGGTTATAGAGCAGTATATTAAGGACAGAATATACATATGAGTTTGGGGGAAAAATCAAATAAGCAGGCTATACAAATTTTATATATCCACTGATGGAGTGAAACACGTGATCGATATCATAATTACGTCTAATAAAATATTTTATCACAATATTATAGATATAAACTTGTCAGTCAAAGTACGAGAAAAATGTGGACGGAAAGAGTAAGTGGAAGTTAAACATTCCATATTTCTAGATAAAGAATAAACATATACTAAAAACAGAAGTATCAACATTCATGTATCCGCCGATCTTAAACGTTCGGCAGGACTGGGGAAAGCTAAAAATGAAAATTACAAAGACAATTAAAGCTAGTATAAACCAAGGAAAGAACAAAAAAAAAAATAGATAACATGTAATAAGAACTATTGATGAAAAATGCAGCTGCTAATTAAGGTAGCAGACGCAGTAAAAAAGCAAAACACGAAACGGGAGTTGAGAAAACAGAAGCTGAGGAAAATCGTGGAAGGAAAAGACGGGCCCGGAATTTTTCGGAAATATAAGAAAAAGCCAATGGTTTGTATAAATAGAAGAGATCAAAGGGGGCAAGGAAAAAGTGTTGACAAATTAAAGGAAGGGAATAGTATGAATTCGGGATAGGACGAACTTTTAGACAAAAATAATTTTTAACAGCAAACTGTATACGTCACAAAATTAGATATAGAAAACACAACTAATTATATAAATAATGTGTCACATTTGCTAAAGCCCCAGTTAGTAAATGGTGTATAAACTAACGTATTGATGTATAAACGTTGCCGCATGCTAGAGTTAATCTTTTACGCAAGGTCACCGTGACCTGCAGGATGACCGGAAATAGGAATTGGCATAGGCAAAGATTTTGTAGCCACCACACCTTGGTGTTAATAGTTAGTCTGGTTCCCTGCTTAGTATGCTTCCCGCGGTGCACTCACCAAAATATACTAAGCCGGGAACCAGACTGATAGTCTAAGTTCAAAAGGAACTCGCAAGGGAGAACGGGGCGTTTTCTAAACTCGTTCCCGCGATGACAGACGGCGAGAAGGTCATCGTCTGCTAAGTTGATTTGATCAGGTCACAGCTACACACCAAATCAGAACTGAGCATAGAGGATGTGGTAACAATTTAGACCAGAATAGTAGGAATCACGGTATTAATTAAAATCCCATAATAAACATGTGGAAACACCGCCATATTTAAAATTCAATAACTTCAAATTTCTGGGTGCTAATGATCAGACCTATATTTTTCCATGCACAACTAACCTTGGTGCAAGCTTCTTTATGGTGAACGACATATGAGCCGCGGCATTTTTTTTTATATCTACATGTGCACGAAACTCATGTTATTGATTCTGTACCAAATCAATCAGGTGCTACTGTCACTATTGAGTATTCCTAAGTCAAGCCTGTAAAAATACTAAAATTGCATCAATAGAATATTGTCCATATTATTTTAAATTACAGATAGGATAAGCTCTCAAAAGATATTAGTTTATACTAAACTTTTACTTTTCATTATTAACCAATTATGGATCACCAAAATTATACACTAGTATTTGTTCACCAATTTCTAGACTGGTTCACAGTTCTTTCATATAATTAGTACAGTGAATCCTATAACTTCTAATGAGCAAACAAAAATTTAGTCTTGCCTAGGGAGATTGCCAAAGCAATATAGGGTTACTCAGGGGAAGCCACTCGCATAATAGCGGTAAACCTTTAGAGAGAAATTTAGAAAACAAATGCGTCTCATTGTTGCGATATCGCTTAGTATAATGGGATTAGGTGTATGTACTAATGTGACGCAATTTATCGACGTATGTCTGAGAAGTAATTGACAGTTTTCGTTTTATTATGATGTTGTTTTACCATGTGATGTGATGTGAATGTATGCGTGACCAAAGAAACTTGATAGCCGTTATCTGATGATAGGCCGGGTGCTGGGTGAGATGAGAGGACTAAGGAAAATATTGTACCGTCCTTGTATTTTCACAGGAAGCTGTTTTTTCGGGTACATAACTTCCGGTTCATTGGAGTCGTGAGTCGCTAAGAAAAGAGACGGAAGTGAGACTGGTAGAGCAGTCGGAGTCGACAAAGTCTCTTCAGGAAAGAGTCGAGGAGGAGGAGGAGGAAAAGTAGTCGAGAAGGCGAAAATGGAGGAGAAGTATAGAGAAGTCGAGAGGTGAAAGAATTTGGAGCAAGTCGGGAGGAGGAGACAGATTTCAATTTTGACGTTCACTGTCCTCGAAACACATACACGTAAAAACTCCTAGATTCTATTCATGTTTTCAACCTAAAACATGTAGTTAACCAACCCACCCATAAACATGGTCACATTTGAGACTGGATTCTTCATAGACCTGATGATAATATTCTGCAATCCACCCTTGTATCCAACAAACTTTCTTCGGATCAGCTCTGCATTATATGCCATATCAGTCCTTAACCCTCCACCTTTTCTTACTACTAAGTGAAACCTCCGTATGATAAATAGAACCAAACTAATGCATGACATTCAAGAAAACCATACAGCTTGCTTACCTCCTACAGCATAACAACTCGATAACTGCCTGCATTCATTGCTTGAAACATATGCCCCATCCACCAAGTGTAAAGTATCAATAAAAAAGCAGTGTTAGCGACCAGATTCGCACTGCGAAAAGACATCGCCGTAAAGCAGAGAGGCTTTGGTTTTCCACCAGACTCATAAATAAATTCATAAATAAATCTATGTAGCCGCTAAGAAGAACGTCATAAACATAGTCTATTTAGTCAAATTAACCCACTATAGTACTAAGATCACCGAGAGTTCCAGCTGAAAAGAGCTCTTCGAGATAACTAAGAAACTAATGTCAAGGAACAAATGTACACCGCTTCCAACAACCTTCTCTCCAGTAGACCTTCTGGACTTATTTGCAGATTTCTTCCCTGACAAAGAACAAACCATTAGAGATACGCTTGACATCACAATTTCAATTGACTCGTTGTCACCATACAGTTACGATACATAATTTTAGCGACAACCATTAGGAGCCTTTGAACCTGTCTCGATAGAATTAATACGGAAAATCGTGAATAAAGAGTGCATGTGAACTTGATTCGATTCCAACACCACTGCTGCTTAAGTGCTTAGACCCAATATTGCTTTCACTAACTGATGTTATTTATATCTCTCTCTCATCCGGGGAATGTCCCATCATGTTTCAAAACTGCCACCGTAAAGCCTATGCTGAAGAAACCAACACTTGACCGTAACGATTTAAAGAAATACCGCCCAGTTTTTAATCTTCTATTTATATATAAAAAATCTTAGAAAAAGTTGTTCTAACCCAACGTGTATCTCATTTGAATTCAAACAGTCTTTTTAGCAATGTACAGTCTGCATATCACCTTTGCCACAGTGCTGAAACTACTATTCTCTAAGTATTTAAGGACATTCTATCTGCTTTGGATAGCGGAAAGATTACAGTCGTCACCCTTCTTGACTTGTCTGCAGCATTTGACATAATATACAATGATGTATTACTTCACCGTCTCTAGCAAGTATTTTGCTTTCACAATTGAGAATACAGCCTTAGAGTGGTTCAAGTCCTCCCTTGTCAACAGGACACAACTTGTATCTGCAAATGGAATCAACTTCAGCCTAGTTGATCTATGTTTTGCTGTTCTACAGGGGTCTGTTCTTGAACCTGTTGTTTTCATTCTATACACTCAGCCGCTCTTAAGTGCCATAAATCATCACCCAGTGTCTCACCAATTGTACGTTGATGACACCCAAATATATGTCTAGCCACCCAACTGAGGCTGATGCTACCATCCAAAGAGTAGAGAGGTGCATTTATGATTTGAAATCATAGATGACATGTAACAAGCTGCAGATGAATGATGATATAACTTAAGCCATTCTGATCACAACACAAAGACTTTCTCATTCACATCCTTTACCTCAAACAAAAAATATCAGCAACACCAACATTAAATTTACACAGTCAGTACGAAACCTAGGTGTTACTCTAGACAGTACTCTACAGGCTGCATATCTTGAACTGAGAAGCATCAGCACCATTAGCTAATATCTTTCAGTTGATGCCACTAAAAATATTGTGTGTTCATTAGTAGTTTCATTACTAGACTATTGTAACACAATTCTGTCTGGTTCGTAACAACATCTACTCTTGAAACGTCAAAAAGTTTAAAACAATGCTGCTCGCATCATCTTTAGAGTACCACTATCAGAGACCCCCCCCCCCCACTGCTCTGTACCCTACACTGGCCATCCATTCGATCCAGAATCAAACAGAAAGTTTGTTCTCTGTGTTACGTTTCACTGAAGGACACCAGTCCAACATACCTATCCGGCCTCACCCATGTGTGCACGCTAGAAAGATACTTGCTATCATCTTCTGACATTCGTATACTCATTGTTCCCCCTATGAAAACAAAGTCATATGGACAACGTTCTTTTGCATACCAGGGCCCAGCAATGTGGAACGAATTGTCCATTGAAATTAGATGAAATTAAACACAAAGACACAGTGATCCCTGTCAAGAGTGTTCTGAAAACTTACCATTTTCGACTGCAAGAATACACTTAAAGACCTAATAATGTTTCGTACCTTAAATATTTTCAGCATTTGTTTATCTTTTTCAATTTCATGTTTTTTCTTCTCTTTTTTCTGTAGTGATATCATTAAAGATGCTGTAATGCGCTTAGAGCTTCTAAAAATTAGGCACTATACAAAGTCCTCATTATTATTATTTTTATTATTATTATTATTATTATTATTTTTATTATTATTATTATTATTATTATTATTATTATTAGTATTATTATTATTATTATTATTATTTTTATTATTATTATTATTATTATTGTACAAGACTCGGGATTACCCAGCTGTGCTGGATGGGTCTTTACTACTGCATGTGAAATCTTCAACTCTCAACTATATAATTTCGAGACATTATTTAATTTATTTAACATTGAAACATACTATTATGTGTTGAGACTTTTTATTGAAATGATATAGGAACAAGACAACATTATCTAATTGTTACCATACAAGTGTGCGAAGAACTATGTTTGCTTGCAAGAGTATATTTGTTTTATTCCAATTAATATTATGTACTGGTGACAGCGTTCCAGCTTCGTAGTTGTTTTACACTTATGAAGCATTTTTTTTACTTTAGTGTTGAGTGGAATTTTTTCAATGAACCCTCCCTAGCAGACAGGACGGTATATATACCTACCTTTAATTGCCCTTTGTTAAACAATCCTGTCATTTTGATTAACCTTATTCTCAAGCACCAGTGCGATTGTCTACCTCTTTTGATCATTTATTGGTTTTTTTTTATGGTTTAACGCCATTTTTCAACACAATATAGGCTATACACGGCGGCCAGTATTAATGGTGGTTTGATCATTTACATTAGTAACTAATTACTAAACCATTAAACTAGTATGAACCTGAACGCTTGATTCATAAAGATTACAAGCATAGCTGTTTTTCAATATCTTCCGTCGTCGTTGTATTACTTCAAAACTAAAGGCCTGTGTAAATAATGACAATTTCAAATGAAATCGATCATGTGATAGTTTGACTCGTATATGCCCAATTATTAGCAACTGGTTCGGTCTTTTTGGCACGATAAGGAAAATGACCGCAAATTATTTGTATTGGAATGTTGATAATGATGATGATCATCATCGTCGTCATGGTCATCATTATGATCATCGTCGTCGTCATCTCCTTGATGCAGTTTTGTTGTAGTTATTAATGTCGCATAGTTCTTTACCGTTATCAATGCAATCGTTTCTGCTAATTTCAACAACATCTGAACTTCTCTAGCTGGATTTGGTGATGTACAACTATATAAATACATTATAGCTGTGTAACATGGTAACTTTCCCAATTGCAAAGAAATAACTTTAAACGATATCTATTTACGATGTTACCGTGTGTTAGTTGCGTTGTGACATTTTTTCTTTCGAGCTTTTCAGTAATTGTAAAGCTCAAGAACGCCAGCCAATTAGAAGTATCAAATGCCTATTAATAGCCTTGTAATCACGAAGCATCACACACTGCACAACAGGAAGCCAGACGTCGGAAATCAGATATGTAAAAGCATGCGATGTATATGGATTAGCCACTAACCTCTGAATAATGGACAATCGCAAAAATACATGTTTTGGTCGAGGCAAACAATTAATTGTCTATGACTGCTTATTTCCTTCCATTGAATTCTCTTAACAATCCAAATAATCGAGCAGGAAATAAGTTTAGAGTTGAGTTTCATCAGATGAAACTAACTTTGTGGAATGTTCTTATCAAATGTTACCGAATACGATTTTTCCAATACTTGCATAAGCAAAAGAAAAATAATTGACCCACCCACGTTGTCTCTAATTAGTTTCAGAAGAAAGCGCGAAGAACCTTCCAACATATTGAAAATGTCTTTAAAATTTGACTAGGTTTCGTTTGTTTTCCGGTAATTGGAGAAACCAGCATTTTGTTCTGATACACTATTTCATTTCTAATAGTGCGCAATTGTGGGAGCGACTGGTGGAACGCTATCAAGCAGAGACACAAGAATGAACCATTGCGCCATGTCGTTTTAATCTGACCAAGTCCGTATCTCCAACTGGTTCTTTTCTATTGATCTCAAAGATTATTCGCTGTTCCCCTCAAGAGCCTATATAATTTTGGAAATTGGGGGGATATTTGGAGGAAAATAGGGAATAAATATCAACGTATGGAAAAGTGCAGTTGTGATTAACAAATACCAGTTTCCATGGTTCTATTTGAAACCAGGGGTAGGACAGTAACGCGCGCTATCCTCCTTTTCTATCTGATATTTACAGGCGAAGTGCTAGAGAACCCAAAAAATATCAAACTAGGGCGTAAAATTGGAAGTTTAGATTGCAGATGCCCTACGCTTGACTATGATCTCACATATATATCAAATTCTCCAGATAACTTAGCTAAAATGCTAGAGATTGTTCTTGAATATTCTAAAGAAAATGGAACTAAAAACTAAGTCATATATTATAACATTTGGCAAGAGATGAAATTCCGATTATAAACTGTGCCTAATATGTGTTGAAGAAATTAAAAAAAATACAACTAACTCTGACTTGGAAGTTCACGTCGTTTCCGTGTCCGCAAAGTTTTCAGAAGGGAACAAAGAAAGTAGTTTTGGACTTGTAAACGTTAGGGTGGGTGCCCGTAAACAAAAACCCCATGTCACGTTGTGGAACAATTTGCTGATACTTAATCTTCTTATAGTTACTTTGTAGTTAAGAACACATTGGTTAATGCCAATACGTATTATGTATGATTAGGACAGTATAACATATTCTGGACACAAAGTAAATGCCTGCCTATTGTTAAACCATTAAGCAGCAACCCATCTACGGTAAATAAAAAAGGGTATTCTACAATCCACAAAATGAGGTAGAGACTCCGATGTTTATTTTGAAATATTTCTGTGATATCATGACCGACTTGAAAGCGATTTTAGGCTTTCGGAGTAACATAGACAAAGGTAACACTCTCACTGAAGACCTTCAATTTCATGTGATGGAATAATAATTGGCAGCTATTAATTGGACATTGGTTGTATTTGTTCGAAAGAAATTGCGATTGATAAATTTATCTAGGAAATTATTAAATACATTTGTTATATTTTATTAAACTGTAACATTTTTCACCTAAGTTATTTATACACATAGATTGTCGGCATTAGATACTGGGGGCTTGCAGCTATTTCATTTGTAATCGTCCACCATTTCTCATATAGCCCATTATAATTAATACCGTAGGGGGTATGTGACACCCCACCAAAACATTCGCCAGTTTATATAAAAAAATCGTGACGCCAAGCAGACCCTACTGGTGCGCATTTGGAGTGAACTTCGTAAAGGCGATCTGTTGGATCATAGTAAGTTGCAACACTTATTTTCCTCAAATAATTCAAAGATTCCAGCTGCATAACTCTGTTGCTAAACAATCAAGATATTAGTGGGTTTTTTTTATTATCTCGCAACGTTACAGACCTCTCATCACGGTTTAGCTATTCGGAAAATTAGTCCATGACTTTGCTTTCGGCACATTACTCAATGCTTTTCAGCATGAGATACAATCATATGATTGAAAACAAAAAGCAAATCGCTACGATAGCATGAGTGTGGCATATTATAGTGATGTTTAGCAATGGGGCATCATGCCGCAGACATGTAGCATGATATCCACCCCATTCACATTATCATGACACCAAGTAGACCATTGGAATCATCATCACGAGTCTCTTGACCTAGTGTGAACGTCGAAGCACTGTGCTGCTGAACATCTGATCAGTTTCCTTCACTTGTCTCGATCATGTGCCAATGCCTGTGTCTCCGAAAATCTTTTCCTGGTCCATTCTGTAATGTTGTCAGTCCAATTAAGTCTCTCTTTACCTTTATGTCACCCTGGACTCTGCCCTGCAGTACTGTTGTGGATAGACTGTTGGTTCTAGTGACATGGCCATACCATTTCAGCTTTCTTTTTTTGACGGTGGCGAGAAGGTCTTCATATGGGCCCACTTTGTGCCTGATGGTGATACGTTCTTCTTGATTTGTGATGTGGTCAATGTAAGAGATGCCAAGGAAGGATTCGGTAGAATCTTATTTTAAGTGCCTGGATTATACGTTGTAATTCTGCTGTCAGGGTCCAGGCCTCACATGACTAAAAAATATTGAGATGACTAGTGCTCTCAATAGTCTGATTTTAGTTTTCAGAGAGATATTCTTGTTTCTCCAGGTGGATCTTATCATTGACATCGTTGCTGTTGTTTGTGCTGCTCGTGAGCCTCTTGGGTGATTATGAAACCAAGATATTTGAACTGGCCCACTGTTTCCAGTTCCTGTCCTGTGACTTTGATCTTGGCTGAGATTTATTTGCCACAATTTGTC
Source organism: Unio delphinus (assembly GCA_029339505.1). Taxonomy (NCBI): domain Eukaryota; kingdom Metazoa; phylum Mollusca; class Bivalvia; order Unionida; family Unionidae; genus Unio; species Unio delphinus. Next base: position 12,469,490 of record JAQISU010000008.1, on the reverse strand, counting down.
ATCAGCTTGTCTACTCAACGTTTGTATCCATGTCAAATCTGGAAGATGTTTCATCCAGGTTCTTCATTAAGGTGGCAAGCTCTTCTTCACGTCCTGCCAGTCAATCAATGTCGTCTGCAAAGCGGAAATTTGGTGATGCTATGCCCTCCAGTGCTGACTGTCCCACACTGGTTTAATTTTTTAAAGTGCTTCGCTCATGATTCGCTCTAAGTTCATGTTGAAATGTTTAGGTGATAGGAGGCAGCATCGACGTACTCCCAAGTGTTGTTTGGAACCAGTCCCCCGCCCCCTCTACAGAACTTTGAGCAATTACTGATCTGGTAGTCTTGACGTTTTGAAATCTACAAACACATGATAGATGTCTTGTTGATGTTGCGAGTATGTTTAACACAGAACCCTAATATTGAATATTTGTTCTTTTGAGATTCTTCCGCTCCAGAACCCTGCCTGTTCTTCAGCAATTATTTCTTATGCTTGTGTTTTCACTCTATTCAAGATGTCTTGAGCATCATCTTACCAGCATGGCTGATCAAACTGATAGTTTTGTAATTTTGACACAGCTGGAGATAGCTTTTGAGGTGTGTGTGTGTGTGTGTGTGTGTGTGTGTGTGTGTGTGTGTGTGTGTTATAATCAGTGACTAGGTCCACTGTGTTGGCCATTCACCTGTCTGCTAGATCTTGTCGCAGATTTTTGTTGTTAGTAGCTCATTCACTGCCCCCACCCCATTCTTAATAAGTTCAGCTGGGATGTAGTCAACTCCAGCTGCCTTCCCATTCTCCAGTGTTTTTATTGCTGACGCCACCTCTTCTTTGAGAATGGGAAAACCATGCGGAGTTTGTAACTTCAAGGACCTCTGTGTCTCTTGTGGATTAATGGTTGTTTAGTCCTTTACAAAACTCAGTCCATTGTTTTGCAATGTCACTCGCTTATGTGAGGTATTTTCCATTTTCGTCTTAAATGGTACTGATTCTTGTTTGGTTCTGTCTGGTGATTTTTTTCACAATTTGGAATGCCCTTTTGCTGTTTTTCTTTGTCCGACTTCTCTCTATTTCTGTGCACCTTTATCCATTTCAATCTTATTTTGCTTTCTGCGATGATTGTTTCTGATATTCTTGTTTATTTCTCGGTACTCCATTGCCCTTGTTGCATGTCTGGTGTTTTTGAGGTCTGTTAGAGCTTCAAGCAAATTTAGAATCTCTTCTATAACCCAGGGTTTTTCCTTTGGGCGATGGAGGTCAATGATGTCCTTGACAGTTATTGTCATGACTGTGTTGACAGTATCTGTCAGCACTTTAACATCAACATCCTTCACAAGGAGTGGAGCAAAGTTTCCTCGAATTGTGGCTCGGAGTGATCTGAAGATGTTAGGGTCTTTCAGTTGTTCAAGGTAGAATTTGAGCCTGATGTGCTTTTGAGTATACATTTTCTCCAGTCTCACTCGGAAGTTCATAATGACGAGGTCTTGATTACTCCCAACATCATCACCTGGGAGCGTTCTTGTTTTCGCTCTATTGATGCCAGATCGTAACGGTTTTGAACCAGTATGTAGTCTATCTGGTTATGATGGGTTCCATTTGGTACGTGTCATGTCCAGCATCGTGAATTCTTATGTTTGCCCAGGGTGTTGTGCTGAAACACTGAACTGGAACATTAGTCCATGACTTTTCTTTTCGGCCTGAGATACAATTCTATGATTTTTTCAAATAAAAAAATAATATTGCTGCGGTGATTGAGTTGAGGACGAACTCTGGAAAATCTCAGGAAAATCACTGAACAGCGAGAAACTACTCACATGATTTCGCATTTGTCCACAGTGGCCGAAACAGAGACTCGAACCCACGCAGACAGGTGAGATGGGTTAGATCACTCGGCCGCCTGAGGACCCAGTATCAGTAGTAATTGTAGTACTCGTTGTGATTTGTTTTTCGAAACTCTTGATTGTATTTTTTCTGCTTTCTGTTATCGGAATTTTATTTCATCTGACACAGAAATGGATTACTTTGACTCTTTAAAATATAAACTAAGTATTACTTACTTGAGGGTCCGTCAACACACTATGGCTAAATGGTGGCATTTTAAATTGTTTTATGACAAGAATGCAGGGGAGTCAGTTATTACGTTTTACTGATGCAGGCCAAACTATGTTTAGAGGTCAAATCCTAGGGATAGGGAAGAGCCTATGTCAGAATAGAAGATTATTTGTGCGCATGAGAGAGAGAGAGAGAGAGAGAGAGAGAGAGAGAGAGAGAGAGAGAGAGAGAGAGAGAGAGAGAGAGAATGGCAGAATAGAAGATTATTTGTGCGCATGAGAGAGAGAGAGAGAGAGAGAGAGAGAGAGAGAGAGAGAGAGAGAGAGAGAGAGAATGGCAGAATAGAAGATTATTTGTGCGCATGAGAGAGAGAGAGAGAGAGAGAGAGAGAGAGAGAGAGAGAGAGAGAGAGAGAGAGAGAGAGAGAGAGAGAGAGAATGGCAGAATAGAAGATTATTTGTGCGCATGAGAGAGAGAGAGAGAGAGAGAGAGAGAGAGAGAGAGAGAGAGAGAGAGAGAGAATGGCAGAATAGAAGATTATTTGTGCGCATGAGAGAGAGAGAGAGAGAGAGAGAGAGAGAGAGAGAGAGAGAGAGAGAGAGAGAGAATGGCAGAATAGAAGATTATTTGTGCGCATGAGAGAGAGAGAGAGAGAGAGAGAGAGAGAGAGAGAGAGAGAGAGAGAGAGAGAGAATGGCAGAATAGAAGATTATTTGTGCGCATATGAGAGAGAGAGAGACAGACCGACAGACAGAGAGACAGACAGAATGGCAGAATAGAAGATTATGTGTGCGCATGAGAGAGAGAAGGAGAGACAGACAGACATAACAAAGACAGACAGACATAACAAAATACTAAAGATGGGTAAAATTTGTATATACAATCTCTTTCCGTCTTTCGGTCTCTTGAAGACGATGCATTTTAAATCCTTCTGCATACATGTAGAACGTTAACCTTGACAATATCAAATTGTTTTACTATCATTTAAAAACGAAATCCCAAACTTTTTCTCACTTCACAAATTTTTCTGAAGCAATAAGTGCATGTGTGTAGATCAAAGTACTTCTTGTAATTATTTATTTTATTACTAACTTTTAAGAAGAGTATTTACTATAAAAAAAAAGAATCAGTATTGTTGATTTATAAATACACAGTGAGAACTTAACAATGTTATCCGCTTTCCAATACCTTAGTAAGGCATTGTTCTATTGCTGGCATGAAATAATGGCAACACCCAGAAAAAACAATAATGTGACAGATTGGAAAATTACTGCAAAATAATGTATGGATGATCTATTACAATTATTATTATTATTATTATTATTATTATTTTTTATTATTATTATTATTATTATTATTATTATTATTATTATTGGGGCCCCGAGTGGCCGAGTGGTCTAAAAGCGCTGTCCGTTACGGACCACTGCCATCTCACCTCTGTCTGCGTGTGTTCGAGTCTAAGATTCGGCAAATGTAGTTATGTGAGAAAAGCTTGCCAGTAGCTACTCGTGGGTCGGTGGTTCTTTCCGGGGTTTGTCCGGTTTCTTCCTCCACCATTAATACTGGCCGCCATGTATAGCCTATATTGTGCTGAAAATGGCGTTAAACCATAAAAAAACAAAAACAAACAAATTATTATTATTATTATTATTTCGACTCTCCGACACACACGCGCTTTGACAGACATTAGTGCGGACTGCAACATATCGGTAATCTAGATGTCGCATAAAAAGTCATGTATTTAATATTCTGCTCAAGTAAAGAATTACCTTGCATGACATATTCGTCAGCTGATCATCATATTTTGTGGTTGACTGTATCTACTTATTGCATACCAATGGTGAATTCTTTAACAGGTTTGTATGGATCTGCAGATCTGACGGTAAAGGCGTCTCTCAATATAGCGATACGGTGTTCTATTGAATATATTAATAAAGCATTTTCAAATGCTGTATGTCTTTGGCAAACAAAAATGTAAAAAGATAAAAAGAATATTCGGGTGATTCAAGAAACAGAATAATCTAAATTTTGCATGTACAGTAATAGGTCCTTGTTTGAAATGTTTACAATATGTGCAATGTCGACTTTTTACGACTTTAAGGAAATTTATGCATTTTACTTGATTTGAGGAAGGAAATGGCCTCCATTTTATGTTATGTAGAAAATAGAAAAATGAGTATTGAACTTACCAGTTGAAAGCAGTCACAAATAAATGTCTTCATAGGAACATCCGGGTTGAAGTTTCTTCCTTTCGTCTTCACAATATCTGTGTAAAACGTTTTCATCACACAGCTTACTCCCTGTCTGGTCACTTCGCAAAAGTCCGGTGTTTTATACATAACATTCAAAAGTAGTTCCTTTAACTTTTGCCGGTGTTCATCAAAATCACCAAAAGCTAAGTCCTGTCCACTAAAGATGTTTTTAGAAAAAAAGTAGTTTGGTCTATTCACGCATTGCTCCTCATTTTCAAAAACTTCATGCAGGATCCGCGGACACTGAATCACAACGATAGTTTTACCTAAAATCTGTAATTGAAACATGGATCCATAAGCATCGCCGATTTCTTTGAGATATTGTGGAAAAATCTCCGGTTTCAAACCTACATTTCCTACAATTGGCCATCCCTTTGGCCCTGGTATGGCTTTAAATCTGCGAGAGCCTCTTTTCTCTTTGATTTTGAGAGATATTATAAGAAGTACCAAAGAAACACTTATTACTACAAAGACACACATTATTTATGCAGCTGTCCTTCTGTTATTGCATGACGAAGTCTTTTGATAACAACTGAAATTCACTCTACAGTTTCCCTTTCATATTTGAAGTATTTCCATCTGTTTGTTTTTTCTTCCTTCGTTTTCCATTGTGTACACTTGGTTGTACTTGATTTTCACAGAAGTAAGCCACGAAAGCGAATCACGTTATCATCAGCCTGACAAGTTGTCTTAAATGTCTGTTCGTAAGATCCTGAAAAATAAATGTGAAGCTTTGATTACACCTTATATACTTTAAACTAAATTCCATTTAGTATGAATTAAAGTAACTTTATGTAATTATTTCGTGTTAAACACCGATAATGTCATATTATAGCCGCAATCGGAACGTTCTCAGTTTTTCCATCATAAGCAAGAATAAATCTCGAATGTAAATAATGGCCTTTTTGGACTGTCCTGGTTCATCGTAGTTGTCATTATTTCATAAAAACTTTATTAACATCACAATGACGTCACTAGATGATGTATCATTGCTAAAAGCACCGTAGTTAAAGCGAATTGTTTTTCAATTTTGCTCATTACAAAGTTGCACGAATAATATTAAAAATAAAATGAGCAGACATTATTATTGATTGTTGAAATGTCGTCACTTGTTACCTTAACCTCTGTCGTTTTATAATTATAGGTTACTGAATTTGTATGGGAAAATATCAACGAGTTTCTCAGATTACTGTACGACCTCGGGAGTGCATGTAAATGCATCCGGCTAAACGAGTTCATATTTTCCCCATACAAAAGCAGTAACCGTATTTATTATAAGCTCATTTCCTAATTCTACCTAAGGTTTAATTATATAAGTATATAAAAAGTAACTAAACGTATTACGTATTCAAAACTAAGTACACAAGCGCAGATTCGTCATTACACAACAACATTATTAACTCCGCCCAGATAAATTTGAACTTAGTCGTGCACTAGACGTAACTTTCAAAAGAAAATGGCATTTTAGTCGAATTAAAATTGAAAGTTGGAGTCATATTGCGAATGAATGCGCATCGCAACAACTTTTCCATTTGATCTAGAATTAATAGAATAGAGTATTTTGTCCATTTTACGAACTTTCATAATTATGGACTGGATTTATCTGTGCAAATTTTACATACAATACATCGAATGGAAGCACCAAGGGAGAAGCGTGTTGACATCTGCAAGTATTTTTCGGTTCTGTCAATGAATGTTTGAAATCATTATGTGGGAAAAATATAACGTCTTTCAGTTACAATTACAAAATGAGAATGAGTACACATATTTTCGCGAACGTGAAAACTTTACCAGCAACCACGTCACAACTACAATCAGGTGACCATTCTCCTCACAGTGTCTATAATAATGTGACCAATTATGGACCTGCTGAAATCACAGTCTGGTATTGGGGCCCAGATTAGGATTATGCCTTCATGGAAGTCAAGCAGCTGACATCCACACCAGTCTTAGCATTTTGTGACCCTGGCAATTTAACAGTTGTCAGCGCTGATGTCAGCAGTTATGGAATTGGTGGGGCAATATTCCAACAACATGGAGAGAAACTCAGTCCAGTTGCTTTTTGTTCCATAACACTCATCCCTGCAGAGATTAAATATACACAGATAGAGAATGAGTGCCATACGGTGCTGCTTGCGCACGTGAAAAGAAGTTTCTGAATTTATTTATATCCATATCTCCGCTACACCTGGTCTGATTAATATTTCTTAGCGTGTGTGTATCAATTCAATTAAATACAGCTAAAATATTACAATTATCTCGGAATTTGTGTATACCGCTGAGTTACATAAATAACATCGGTATTTTTATGCCGTCCTCGAGAAAATATTCTTGCCGGATTTGATTGTTTATCTAGCATTACGTCATCATACACAACTAAATTATTAACGAATCCATCGAGATCATCGACAGATCGTTCTTCATCAATATCGGTTATAAAATCAATAATATCATTACTGCTCAGCAATCGTGCGTTTTCATTAAATTCCTTAAGTACTTCGTAGCATCTCTGATCATCTACAGATGGTGCAACTAAATACAATTTATTCCATTTCAACCATCTCATTATCAAATTAAGTTATAGTTGTGTTTTACCAGATCCAGACGGGCCTATTAATATCATTCTAATCGAATTTGGTAACGCTGGATAACGTTTTACCTATTCTCGTTTCCATGTCGCTGAAAAATCAATTACATCCATAATATTATATTTTATCATGGATTTATATTGTTTACGCTGTAAGGTAAAAACTTCAACTACTGATTTATCTACGGTTGCAACAAAGCATAAAAGAATAGCATACAGTAGAAAATGTTCCGTATGTGGCCGAAAGAAATTTCCAGGAACTCTGTGGGCTAAATATCCAGGAGAAAAACATCTTCCAGGATATAATTACTGCGGTGCTGACACTTGACTTGATATCAGACTTGATGAAGAAGATCAACCAAAATCCGGTGAATATACGGTAAATGCAATCGATAAAGCGTGTCACGTTCATGATGTAGCTTATAAAAGTAAAGATCTAGAACAGCGACATATCGCAGATGTGAAATTGATTCATGCATTGAATTCCATAAAAAATAAAAATCTCAAGGAGGAATTAGCCAATTGGTTAGTAAAATCTGCGATGAAAACCAAATTAGCAATAAGCGCTGGGTAATTGATTATAATGCAATCAATTTATTACAGCCCAATAGCACGTTCTACCGTCGCAGCGTGGTTAGCACGACACACAATATGGCAAATTTATCTGCCACCGCCTAAACGAATCGAGTACGCACATTTTGATGTTAATGTTCCTAATGAAGTTCATCTGGCTGATATTATGTTTTTACCTCATCATCGTATACGTAGAGTAATATTTAAATACGCATTAACCGTTTATGATGTTTCAAGTCGATATAAAGAAGCAGAACCATTGTCAAATAAAACAGCTACTGAAGTTGCATCTGCCTTCGAGCGAATTTATCGACGAGGACCCTTGCGATGGCCACAACTATTACAAGTTGATCCTGGCAAAGAATTTATCTGTGCAGTATCATCATTAATGAAGCGACATAATGTTAAAATACGACGAGGACATACTGAAATTCATCGTGATCAAGCGATCGTAGAACGATTTAATAGAACACTTGCTGAAAGATTATTTGGAGATCAATACGCGAAGGAGTTCATTCAGGATACCAGATCTCGTGAATAGGTTGCAAGATTACCAAGTGTGATAGCTGCATTAAACAATGAGGTTACTCGAACAACTGCCATGAAACCTATTAATGCGATTACAAGGAAATATATCCCAATACAGCATAATGTTTCTCCACATTCAATATTAGGTAATGTCATCGTAACGTATTTATATGAACCCGGTGAACTTGAAACAGGAAAAAAAGAGCAACAGATCCAATTTGGAGTTTTACTACACACAAGATATCCAGAGTGGTACGATCCACAGGTAGACCTCCAATCTACAGAATAGATTCAACTGCTCCTCAACGTGGATTTACACGTGAACAATTACAGGTAATTTCCGAGGATACACAATTACCACCACATTCACATAACTAGCACCTCTACGCCGATTACATTCAAGACAAGTTAACATCACATTATCACGTGTATGACCAAGACTGTTATCTTTTCTATCTACGGTAAATTGTTTTGGGTTTTTACTCACGAATTTATGATTCGAATCATGGTGGGATATATATATATATATATATATATATATATATATATATATATATATGAACATCGAAAATATTAGTGCTATAATATCTGCAGTAAAAAATTATATAATGAAAATATAAATATACAACTCGATCCAGAAAAAATAATTTGTGATTTTGAGTCAAGCCATCAACGAAACCTTGAAGGTGGTTGAACACTTTCAACGGAGTATAGGCTGATAAAGAACATAAGTCTATAATGTTCCAGTCCTTGTCAATGGTAAAAGATACAGATGTAGATAAGTTTGTACCACTTTCTATCGCAGTAGAACATATTAAATCAAAACTGTCTCACGAATATGAAACGAACAACATTATTAGCACACGCGTGAGACAACTAAAATAATTATAAATGAAAACGCTGTTACCGATGACAGCTTGGATTAATTCCTCTATAGTTATGTTGTTTTATTCTGTTATAATATCTTTTTTTATTCTGTTATATTTTTTTAATTCTGTTATATATCCTTTTTATTATGTTATATTTTGTTGTTTTTTTTCAGTTACATATCCTTTTTTTATTCTGTTATATTTTTTTTATTCTGTTATAATATCCTTTTTTATTCTGTTATAATATCTTTTTCTATTCAGATTTGTAAGTTTTGATGCATTTCACCCTTTCATTTTACCCATTTTAGTCGAAATATCATAGAAAATCTGTCAAAATTGTAATATTTGTAGGGTAAAACCCCGAGCCATTCTCTAAATGATTTATCGATAAATCGGTAAATTTGCCGTGTTTTGTTCATAAATCAACTAAAATCGAATATATTTTTTACGAGAATATACAAAAACAGACCAGAAAAAGATGAAATTAGCGATAAATCGATAAATCATTTAGAAAATGGCTCGAGGTTTTACCCTACAAAAATCAGAAATCTGTCAGATTTTCTACGATAAAATTGAATAAAATGAGTAAAAAAAAGATGAAATTTATCAAATCTGTAAAGAAATATTCTGTTTTACTCAAATCAGATTTTATTGAGAACAATATAATATTTTTTTAAGTTCATCAAGTTTAATGCAGGAACGCGCGTAGTTTATATTTTGATCTCGGTCACACGTGATCATAATTCTAGTCGCAATCTATCTAACTGTTCTTGCGTCAGTAAAAAAATCTTTGTCACCGAACCCATCAATGACTATATCAACGATGTTGAATGAAGACTGTGTAAATATTAATTTGATTGCATTTTCAAGTGCTTCCTTGTCGTGTATAAAACCTTAACGTGCTGGTACATATATAATATTTATCCGATTAATTCGTGAATCAAGATCATAAAGTCGTTTACGATTTCACATTGAGGTTTATCAGTAAAACCTGGCCACGTAAATCAATCAAGTGTACACTCTGGTCCGTGAGTTTAAAATTAATTCTTGACAAATATTGATTATGCGTGCGTAGATACATCGAATTGATTGGTACCTGTACGATCAAGGATCCAGGAGGAACCATTGGAGTTGGAGTCAATGTGTAAAGAATGTACCCTTGTTGAGCTTGATTCGATATCCCAAGATCTGTTTGATAACTACCATCAATTACATCACTTACAAGACTGATTGCAATCGTTGACGTTATATTTAAAATTTCTGGTGAAATATGCCTGCCTTCAGCATCTGGATTATTGTCAAATCTGAGAACATCATCAGGATATGGTGGAGTTCTATCAGGCCATCCTAGAACTTTTTTTTATCAATGATAGATAAATATCTACGACGTATTTGGCAGATTTTACTTCAATCACAGATGATAATGTTGGTTTGTGAACAGTAATAGTTACTTTTTATTCTATTTTTGTTGCTGATTTTATTCTGCGCTGGAATTCATCGTTGATCTGTTCAATCTGATAACTACCTGTGGGGATATAAACAACAAAGAAATCTGGGGTTCCATCCGGTTTTTTTTTTGTTTGCAAGTACAAGCGAATTATTTGGAGGTAATCCACAAAACGGTTCAGATCTGATATTTGGCCAACTATGATATACTCGTAGTTGCGCAAGTGCAATCTCCCTTGCTGAAATTGCAGTTGGAAAATTAATACTGAATTCAGGATTGGTTGTGCTCACTGATATCATAATGGTTTTTATCGGTGTTGTGTTCGTGGCAATCTGTTGCAATAGTTCCTGTGCCGACATTTTTCTATTTATCTGTAACTTTAATGGGTGTAGCTTCTATCACAGTCATTGCTTCGGAGAATATTTTAGTCATTAATGCAAATTCAGAATCGGATATTGAAGCATCATTGAGGCTTTCAGATATTAACTGAGTTTAGAATACGACGCCGTTGTCGCGTGTAACTTCACCGCATAATCGGATAAGTTTTCATTCGTGCACGTCGATATCTTTTTTGTGATTATATTAAAAACTCCAGCGATCGCAGATGACGCTGAAACACAGATCATTATGACCGCAGGTGATGTCATTGTTACCTCGGACAATAATAGACCAGCTCAGCAACAACCGCGGAGACTGAGTATACAATTATATCAATGACAATTACACGTCTGTGATACTTTTTTGTACTATTATCGTGTAAGTATCAACGATAGATTTTAATTTATCTTGCCACTCACGCGCTTGATTGTATCTATAGTCCATATTATTTACGCTGTAAATGAGGTGTTTCGGCAACAAATTCCAAACACCATCAAAATGTTGCTGCAGTTAATTTATTGTCGGATGCAACCAGGATAAATGTTTCCTCGTCCCCACGGTTTAGTATAACAGATAAGGTTCCAGAGAACTTATCCGTTGAGTGACGCCATGGATACGTGGTAAATATCTCGAATTTCGCTCTACTAAACACAGACAATCTGTACACGCCAGTAACTTCCGCGGTATGTTTGATATTATTTTATTGAGACCATGTTATTGATCCTGATGATATTGTGTATACGACGTTGTTAATCTACCTGTGGAGACTTTTACCCTGATATTTTTTACGGAGACCAATTTTATTGATAATATCACAAGCATCACTCACAACATCTTCCTGTGTTCTCTTAATCGTATTGATTGAAGTTTTAATATCAGAAAGTTTTGTATCAACGATAAATGGTTTTCCGAAGAACCCGTCTGCAATTTCATCGATCTTTCTGAAATTTCGACGGAGATGTGTAAACGCACCTACGTGAACGTCATACGGGGCTCTCAGCAAAGATAATTTTCCGTCTACGGTATTGTGATCGTTCATGTGAAGTTCGTATCCGGATTTTAACGTGGATAATGTACCACTAACGGCATCATGTTCGGTTTTTAACGTAGATAATTTACCATCAACAGTGTCAACGTATCTTTTTGTTGCCGAATCTTCATCTGTTGTTGGATCTCTCAAGACAGTTTTTTTTTTCAATTCATGGAAAGCTCTCCTGTTAATACACCACCTGACGTTGATAATCGTTTTTGAACATGTTTTATAATTTCTCTCCTGATATATTCTAGCGATGTTCCTGAATCTCGCATATTTCCGCTGTCGGTAAATACCGGAATATTATCCATAGCAGCGTCAAGAACCCTACGAACTATATCATTCCACTTAATATTACTTGTTTTCAAAACACCGTGTTTGTCCTTAAAAATAACTACTTCATCTCGGTCAAGCCCAGCTAGGTTCATAATATCATCAAGGTCATCATACTGTTGCATATTTTGATGCGTCGAAATCTTTATCGGTTCCTTTCTCGTTTTTCTGATCAAAGGTCTTCCGTAAATATCGACCATTCTATATGTGTACAATTTTAAATACCTGTCCAACGATTACTTGTGTATTCATGTACAACTTTATGAGGTGGTTAAGTTGATTTTGATATCGCATCAATTACAGCGATGGATTCACGACCACATATCGGTGGGTCTGTCATTGTCCGTGTCTGTAACGTTGAATACCAAATTCTGGCAGGTAACTGATTAATATAATTTAAAAACTCAACTGTTGGTGATAGTCCATACGAATCAAAATAAACAATTCCACGTGGATCAATCGCATATGTAACCCAGTGAGTTCCTGGACCTGAATTCGAATCGAGATTGATGATACTGGTTTCAACGTGATGTGGTTTTATCGGTAATTGATCGTGCATAAACAGTTCTCTAAAATGTTCTATTTTTAATCTTTTAGCATCATGTATCAGATCAAAATTTGACATCGGTATTATATTCCTGGAAGTCTCAGTCCCTTTCCTAGATAAATCCCCGGAAGTCTGAGACCGCGCCCCTTTTTTATACCCTTTTCCTGTTGTTTTCTTTATAGCCATTCCAGCGGCGGTTCCCACAGCACATAACGCAGCCGCTTTTGCAACTGTAGGTTCGGCCACAGCAATTAATGCTGGTATTGCTGCATGAAGTGGAAATATATCTCCTAATTTAATCATATCTTTGATGGCACTTGAAGAAAATTCAAGTTGAACTCCAGTTTTTGATACCAGAGCTTTATTGAAACGTTTAAGCTGATTACCGATTAACGATAATTTATTTGGACCAACACTCATTTGTTTTTTCTTTAATGTTATTTTTGACCCACATTGATTTGCGTTCTTTGATTGTAATTTCTTTTATCTGACTTTGAGTCAGACTTGCGTTAACATGACTATACGACATTTTTATATTTACTCGAATGATTTTAATTACATGTTCACTACGGGTACATCAACGACTCACATTCGTCCACCAACACCCTCGAGTAATACTGCTCTGTCGCTAAGTATAACAGCGATCGCTCTGAAACCAGCAGGAACAGTAGGTGGAACACCAGGAGGAAAATAACCAACTTGAGCTCGAAAATATATATCAACAACAGATTGTCTAAATAAATCAAAATGTTCCAGTGAAAATTAATAGATCGGAAATAATGTTGTAAAATCTTTTGGTGATATTTGCAAACCGGTATCTACATTTAGATCGCGCCCCATAAATGTCATTAAACTATGATATGCACATGCAACTTTATTCCGTCCAAAATTCAAAGGAACTTCCTCGGCAGGTTCTTGATGTCCATTTATTCACAAACTAACCTCAGTAACATCAAGTGTGTCAAATACCATCGGATTTCTTTCCTGATTATTTTCTCGTACGTTTGCTTGAAATGCGATAAAAATATCTCGTGGTGCTTAAACCCCTTGTTGTGCTGATATATGCCATGTAAATAAACCAGCAGCATTACCTTGATTACTATCTGTAGTCATTGTTTTCCATGATAGCAGTGATTTACCACCTTGATTCATGAAAGAAAGTAATTTATTTTCTTCTGTGCTAGATGGAACCATTACTGGCATCCATAATGATAATTTTGTTATTACTACTTTACCAGCATCACGTCTGGCTCGCCAGATTGCATCATTGTCGGATTCTTTTCTGCTAAGTACCACAGTGTGTTTAGCACCGAACATAACCTTCCTAACATCTCGGCAAAATCCAAAAATATGAGATAACGGAATCGCACATGAAAACATCTCGTTTCGTTTAATATTAATCTACGTGCTGCGAATCCGAGATTGAAATTTTCATTCATTGACGCAACTTCAGTTCCAGCTGCATTCATCGTTACATTTCTGTTTTCTGGATGATCATTTGTATCCTTTGTAAACATAACTGATGGACAGGCTGATCTTGAATAGTCATCGGAATATCTAGCTAGACCAAGTATCGTCGTAGCAATATCAACATTTTCCAGGCATGATTCGATGTGTTTTCCATCGATCATATAGGCAGCACTGCTGAATAACGCAATGATACCGTTACTGACAAAACCGACTCTGTCACCGATTCCATAATCTGTATCATTTGCTTTTATAAGTCGACCTTGGGTTGGGTCAAGCTAGGTGTAGTCATTGAACTGACTTCGATGTTAGTCACCATTAGTTGATTTGGTAATCAAAAAAGGGTAGATAGAGAGAGAGAGAGAGAGAGAGAGAGAGAGAGAGAGAGAGAGAGAGAGAGAGAGAGAGAGAGAGAGAGAGAGAGAGAGAGAGAGAGAGAAGGCATGCAGACCAATTTCCGATTTGAAATTAGAACAAATAAAAGAAAGTTACAGGAGTGATCACCATCTGTAGACTGCAATGACTTTCACCAGCAATGGATGGCCGGATAAGAAAAAATAGCTGTCTCCTAGATGTACATTCATACTTTGCGGTACGCAGTGAACTCTCAATTTAGAACGACCTATTTCTCTTCAGGGACAGATTAATCATACCTACAGTCTTAAGGCCCGGAATTCTTGATAACATTCACGAGGGTCATCAGTGATTAGCCAAATGTCGTGAGAGAGCCAAAAAAATTGTGTATGATGGCCTGGAATCGCGAGACAGATAGCAAGACAAAATAGATAAATATGAATTTTGTCAGATTAGGAAACCAGCATTTAAGAGGGAACCACTCAAGACAACCTCTCTACCAGACAGACCATGACCTAAAATTGCAATTGATATTTGTGAAGTCAAACAAGAAATATACCTTGTAGCTATTGACTACATTTCACGCTATTTGGAAATTATGCATCTAACAAAAAGAACCTCTCAGCAGGTAATCTTAAGAGCACATTTGCACGATGGGGAATCCAAGAAATTGTTGTTTAGTGTTCCATTTCTGAATTATTGCAATAGAATTTGACTATTAGCTTCC
Organism: Unio delphinus; assembly: GCA_029339505.1. NCBI lineage: Eukaryota > Metazoa > Mollusca > Bivalvia > Unionida > Unionidae > Unio > Unio delphinus. The sequence continues at coordinate 12,454,364 of JAQISU010000008.1, read as the reverse complement.
TATAGTATTAGAATCAGGGCTATTCCGTGCAAGTTTACAGTAACCTATTAGCAGCAGAGGGGGTGGATCAGACATCTCTAATTGGGTTTGGATTTTAAGCAAAACATTTTAAGTCTCCTTTTGCCAAATGGAGCCTTAACGAGTTTAGAGCCCTATTTGTCAAATTAGGGGTTTCTCAAAACAGGGATAAAAGGGGTTATGAGATCACTTCATATTTCTTTTTTTAGAGACCTTGGAAGCTTCTATGATGGCCTTTTTGTACAGTAATAACGGGAATGGGATACTTATTTCACGAAATCAATATGTCTACTGACGACGAGACTAACGGCGTCTATTCAGTCCTCAGAGACGCCATCACCCCCTCTGCTGCTATGGGTTAACCGAATATTTTATCAAGTCCGACACGATATCGCGTTCGAGGATCTGCTAAATTTATCGTCACAAATCTGTGTGGGATTGACTGAGTGTGACTAAAGAAACTTCTAAATCGATTATGATCCATATCACCGCAGCACCAAGTTTGCCAAATATTTCGTAGCATATGAGTATCAACTCCGTTAAACACACACAATAAATTGCAGTTATCTCTGATCACTTTTGGTATTTGAGTGTATCGTTCAGTAACATATATCACATCAGTAACTTTATGCCTGCCTCTGGAAAATATCCTAGCAGGATTCTTTTGATTGTCTAACATCACATCATCATATACGAATAAGTTGTTAGTACTTCCATCGATATCATCAATACTCGGTGCTTCTTCGATATCGTTATAAATTCAATAATACCATCGCCGTTGATTGCTATTGCTCTTTCGTTGTAATCCTTTAACATTTCGTAACATCTCTGATCGTCTACACTCGGAGCTACTACATACAATTTATCCCATTTCATCCATCTCGTTATCAGATTAGGTAAAAATTGTTTCTTCCCGCTTCCAGATGGTCCGATTATAATCATTCTAATTGAATTCGGCAACATCGCATTGTGTTTAATAGGTTCCCGTCGTCGGGTAGCTGAATAATACATTACATTCATGTTATTATATATAAATTATGGATCTATATTGTGTGAAGTGTAAAAAACGTACTGGCACAAACGACTTGACGACAATTACAACTAAAAATAACCGATCAGCACTTTCTGGTAAATGCGTACAATGCAGTACAAAGAAATTTAGATTTGTTTCTAAGAATTTAAAAAAAAAACGAGGAGGTGATATTGCAGCCAAGCTAACTAAACTCCCGGGAACACCATGGGCAAAGTATCCAGGAGAAAAACATCTTCCACGGTATAGTTATTGTGGACCAGGGACTAGACTCGATATCAGACTCGATGATCAAAACCAACCTCGACGTGGTGAAGAACCAATAAACGCTATTGATAAGGAGTGTCATGCTCATGATGATGCTTATAAAAGCAGCAATCTGCAACACAGACATATCGCAGATGTAAAATTGATTCATGCGTTGAATTCTATCACTGATAAATCCTTCAAAGAAAAATTGGCTTCATGGTTGATAAAATCGGCGATGAAAGGTAAATTGATGTTAGGTGCCGGTAATTAATAACAACATGGAATCTATTTATTATTTTCCAAAAGGATACTGGAGGGGTAAAGCAGCAATTGGTAAACTCGCTAACGCCGCGAAGGTGAAATATACCACTGCAGCGGATTGGTTATCTAAACAGGCGGTATGGCAAATTTATCTACCACCGCCTAAACAAATTAACTACTCATATTTTGATGTGACCGTTCCTAATGAAGTTCATCAGGCTGATATATTATTTCTGCCACATGATGGTGGTTACAAATACGCGTTAACCGTAGTTGATGTTGCGAATCGATACAAACAAGCAGAACCGCTAAAGACAAAAGCATCAATTGAAGTGGCTTCTGCATTTGAAAGGATTTATTGAAGGGGTCCTCTGCGCTGGCCAAATCTGTTACAAGTTGATCCTGGCAAGGAATTTCAGGGTGTAGTGTTATCAACAACGAAGCATCATAATCTCACTATCAGACGAGGGTATACTGCACTACATCGCGATCAGGCAATTGTTGGACAGTTGAATCGGACAATTGCTGAGCGGTTATTTGGATATCAATACGCAAAGGAATTTATTCAGGACAAACGATCTCGTGAATGGGTCAAGAGATTACCAGCTGTGATTACCGCGCTGAATAATGAGATTACTCGAACAATCAACATGAAACCTTGCAACGCCATTAAAAAGAAGTATATACCCGTACAACCGCAAAAAGATTTTTCAAAACAACCAATACTCGGCAATGTCACTGTTAGATATTTATACGAACCAGGAGAGCTCGAAGGTGGTAAAAAAAAGGGCTTCTGATCCTATTTGGAGTGTCATCGCGCATAAAATATCTAGTATAACACGATCCACGGGTAGACCAGCAATTTATAGACTGGATTTGACCGCTCCTCAGCGTGGGTTTACTCGTGAACAACTGCAAGTGATACCCGAGGACACTCAATTACCACCGCGTGGTCTTAACTAGCACCTCTTCGTCTGTTGCATTCAAGACAAGTAAGCATCACATTATCACTAGTATGACCTACGCTGCTATCTTTTCTGTCTACGGTAAATTGGCGAGGATCTTTATCCGACCAACACCAATTCATTATACAATTGCAACTCGTGCAGTGATTATTCTGTTGTTGCTTCAGCGTAATTATTAATTCAGTATCAATATCAAATTCTCTGTTATTTTTTTTATCCTGCTGTTTATAACCAGCGAGTTTTTTTCTGATTATGTCCTTGACGTTGTCAACGCTGACAATATCACTTATTGTAGTGTCATAATCATCTAAAACAACTCTTCGAAGTTGATTTATTCTTCGTACTCTGGATACTGCGAGATAAACTAAATTTGACCACTCGATGTGATTATCCACCATCCAAACAATTGTATCGGATATAGTTAATCCCTGTGAAGAATGTATCGTCGCTGTGTAACCTAGCGTCCATGGGGGTTTATCAGCGCGCAATGCATCTTCGACGACGTTGATATCAACCAGCACAATATCATTTAGCACTAAATTCTGCTTTCTTGACTCTGTCAAGCCTGGAATATCAACTTCAATATTCTGTTTTCGTGATTCCGAAGGCCTATAACACAACGGTACTGGAAGCGTTGCAAATTTTTCTTTATGCAATTCAAATAACTTCATCTGAAGTGTGTCTCTGACTATCTTTCTACTTGCTACTATCAAATCGTTTGGTCTCCACGTTTCCCAGAAATCTTTTAATGGTGTTTCTGAAATTATTTCACGCGCTATCTCACATTGGATTCTATCCGGTTGTAATCTAGTTAGTTTCTTGAACTCGCGTAATTGTTCATCAAGTGCTCTATGATCGGTGTTAATTTCTTCATAATAGTCTACAAAATTCTTCAACAAATCATGCGGCGATAAACCGACAAATGGTGGTGGTTGACCATGATCGCCGCACATTATTACTTTTGTGTTCGCGTGCAATAACCAATCGAGAAATCTTTGTAATACATCTAACGACACCGTGCATATCTCATCCCAAATAATAACTTCAGTAATAAATTTCTCACCCATTCGTTGAAGAGTCCATTCATCGCCTTTCCATCGCAAGAAACTGATAAGTACAAGCATTTACCTCTCGCTCTTTCATTTTTCTTGCAAGTCTGTGTGTCGGTGTTAGCACAATCATGTTTGATTTCCCACGAAATAACTCAATCGCATGAGTCGTCTTTCCTGACCCGCCAAATCCGTTTAAATCAGCTGTTTTATATCTACATATTGGATCAGATATCTGCGGTGCATTAGATAGTTCTGATATCTGGTTATTTTTCAAGTAATTGTTTTCAATCGTAACACCTACTGATTTGGAAGAATCACACGGTATTTCTTTTCTAATTCTCCATGATCCCTAACTCTCGTCGGAATTAATAAATTCAGCCACTACTTCGCTGTGTTTCGCGTCTATATAAAACGAATCAGTGGCTACTCTAACTGCGGTGTCAGGAAATCTATTTATCATCGAAAATAAATTCATAGAAGCATAAGCTAGCATAGATGCTCTCAAATGTGTATACTGAAGATTTTTTTCCATCGTTGTAAGTAACAATTGTACCCAATTTGGTTCCATCGGACAAGAAAGCATCTTTACGATCGACATATATTCCCTTAGATGTTATATCCGTGATTATAAAATCGTATTTGACGTTATCTATAATCAATCGTGAAGAATATCTGTTATTGTCGTATTTTCCACCCTGAGTGAATTTACCAATTATTCTTCTACCGAGATCTTTTGCGTCTTTATTCCTAACTTCAAATAGCTGTTTGGACCATTTCACGATATTTTCTGCGTCAAGATCGGGAATCTGTTTTCGTTATTCGCTGATTATACTATCTAGACTGGGTTGTGGTAACCAGACTTCAGTCTGAGCTCGATATGATATAATCGCTTCACTGACAATCAGCGATATCAGCATTTTAGAATCAATCATATACCGTAATAGCACTATTGGTATCCAGTGTTTTTCAGAGATATGTCTTCAAATCCAAACGTAACACCACGGATGAAGTCCTGTAGCCAATTCAAATGATACCACACGAGCGAATCCGGTTAAATCAAAATCAGGCAGTGGCCCATTAATCGCAACACGGGTCATCTCGTGTGTGGGATGTCCAAATCGCTTGAAGTATTCAGCGCATTCTCCGTACCCGAGAAAACTCGCCGGATAACACGCGACTATACCAACTGAAATAATATTTTTGGGGTCGTATTTTGTATTCCATAATCCACCGTGGTTATATTCTGTACAACTTGATTTGATGTCTGTGAGAAATTCAGTTCTTGTTGGTTTCCATGTGTTTCTCTTTCTGGCAAAATGAGCTGCAACCGACGGAATTGTAAAACAGTTTGTTAGTAATTGTTCGTCGTCGAAACTCTTCGAGAAACTACTAGCTAGTTTTTTCATCTTGTCATGGAGTGCTTCGTTACGGTATAATTCTCCATTGGGTCTTACAAACTGATCGAATCCACCCTCGGGGTTTTCAGCGCTGTGAAGTAACCACACTGACACAGGGTCGTTTTTACTCAACTGGTGAATAAAATCGAAAAAATTTTCTCAGAGAATTCCGTGGGTATAAACTTTATGGTTCTATCCCGCGGAAATATTGTTACTGCAGATGTCCATGCGTGTTCATTATGATCAATAATTTTGATTGGAGCTCCTTGTGATTTATATTTCGGTTTGTATAATATCTCGCCGGTTATCGTCGTTACTGATATTGGGAATCTTAATGATGTTTCCAATTTGGCTATATCCTGGATCGTTGGCCCTCGCTCCTTCACTGTTAATCCCCACTCGGTTATTCTTTTGCATCTTAGATCAGTCAATTTGTTTCCACGCAACGCATTTGTGAAGTGTTCTATTATTCGTTCTGCTACACAATTCAGCGATGATAGTTTCATGGATTTTAGTTTTTCAATACTCGGTTTATCATTTAACGGATATATCCCATAAACAACTGCTGTTACAGGATAAGATCTTTCGTAGTACGGTTTGTCAATTCCAGTCAGAATTCCTGGTTTGGAATCTCGACTAACAGTGACAGTTCTTTTATCCTTCAAGATGGGTTCAAATTTATCCCTGATAATCCAATCTCCCGTGTCTGAGCGGATAATAAATTTCACTCTAAAAAAATACCTTTTCCGCGTAAGATGTGAAATTATCACTGCCGCTGTTATCGATCATGGTAGCATCAACTTCACCATTGATTCGAAATGTCGACCAACAGTGAGATGCTCCATCACGCTTGAATTCATTAAAACAATCACGAATTTTACTCTTTGGCTTACCAGAGACTCTATCAACATTGAATTTAGCACTTTTCCTAGGCGTGATTTTCAATAATCTCACGAACTCCTTCATGTTATAATTAAAACAAGTATTTAAATAGAGAATATATTGTACAATGGATCATTGCAAATGGCTTATGATTGGATCAGTAACCCCGTGTAACAAATCATGCCGAAAAGAGTTCTGTGGATTCGACGTGGAAGTCTTGGTCCGATCCCTTGTATACGATGTGGGGTAGAGGTACGAGGAAAATCACAGTTGTGTCTCGGTTGCGGTGGCAAGCGATATAGGGAGTTGAAGCGTTACTATGATAAGAAAGCTAAGAACTCCATCAATGACACTGACAAAATCATAAGAACCCCTCAAGACTACATCGGAAGATTTCCAAATGTTATCATTAGACCAAACAATGAATTATACAAATAGTATTATGTATATAAATGAACCAAGAATTCCGACCACATCCCGTGATCAGCAACTATGAGGCATCCAGTGATGGTATTGTCAGACACCGCAGGCTGAAGAAACCAGTTGGTTCTCACAATGGTATGGGGTGATTGAAGTTTACTGCTGGAGGGAAAATACGTCTTAATCACAGAAAAATATATGTATGTTTCCATGGATTGATCAAGGATGGTTTTGTTATCGATCACATTGATTCCAATCCTAAGAACAATTCTTTTTCAAATCTGCAGGCTGTTACACAAAGCGAAAATCTAAAAAGAGGAAAGACTGGACAATACTCGAAAAAGCGAGACCTGTAAGATCTTTTAATACAACAAATAACGAAGAAATAGTATTTCAATAATAGCTAAGGCTGGTAAGTATTTCGATATTTGTCCACCTTCTGTTCAATGCGTTGCAGAGGGAATTTATCGATCTGCAATTTCAAAAAAGACCGGACAAAAAATTCAATTCGTTTATGCATAGACACCCATCTCTGGAAATATATTTTTCATATTAGAAGTATATAATTATCAGTAATATGAATTCTCAAAATATCAATGATGTTATAACCGAAATTTTAGTTTTGAAATCTCAAGGGATTTACATATCAGATAATTTAGACTGCGATCAAATTATGTCCGACTTCCAGGATATTGAATACGGTGCTATGAATAACAAATATGTACTACCCAAACAATATGCACTTATAAAACGAATTCAGAATTCAATTCTCGATTTCCTTCTATGCTGTGACGACGTCAGTAAGTTTGTCCGTTTATTTACTATCGTGGAAAAAATAAGAAAGGAATTAGGGAAGGAATATGAAATAAAAAGAGTAATTAATTAAAAAATCAGAAATATAAGATTGTTAATCGAACAAAATGAAAAACCCCTTTCGGATAATTGTTAGGTAAAATACTTCTGTTAAAATTCTTACTACAAACATGTATAAATAATCCATGGACGGTATCGTAAGTGATTTACTACAAGGAAGTTGTAAAATTTCGAAGTAAAATACTTTTTTATTACTGAAATAAATTTTCATAATAAATATTTTTTTTAGTCATTATTGACTGATTTTGGCCGTTTTTGACTGATTTTTGGGCTATTTTTTGACTGATTTTGGCTATTTTTTGACTGATTTTAAGCGGTTTCAGTCGGGTCAAATGGTCGATTTTCTATGTTAATTCTCGTAGACTTTTTCCACCTAAAATTATTTTGATGTATTTTTGGACTAAAAACTGACCAAAATCGGTCAAAAATGAACAAAAAACGACAAAAAACGACCAAAAATGACTGTTGTTTTCAGTCGGGTCAAATGATCGATTTTGCATGGGATTTCTCGTAGACTTTTTCCCCCTAAAATTATTTTCGGGTGACAAAATCACTGCATTAAGATTGAAATCTCTTCGTACACTAATTGGAAAATTGTTTACGATTTCAATAATGGTAAATGAAGCATTAACAACCCGATTGACTCGTGAGAGACTGGCCACGATCAAAAAGTAAATACCAATCTGCGACTCTGTCAGGAATAAACTGCAAGCTAGACAGAGTTTACAAACGGATTTTGCTGTGGGATCTGAAGAGTTGTTTAAACCAATAGCCACAGCAGCGAAGGGGGTAGAGCGTGCTATATGGGGGGATGTTCACGAGACAGGGGAAAAAAGAAAAGAAAAACCTCTTATTGGTGAACTTGAAAAAAAAAGCAACGGAAACAGAAAAAAAAGCAAGAAGATCCAAACAAACAAAAAATCTTTAAAAACACTTCCTGGTGATATAATAACTGCTGTAAGACAACAAGAACAACAAGAACGAGAATTTCTTGAAGAAAAACTTGCTAGTAGACCACCACTTATCACACCACCTGAACCTCAAGCACCACCTAAACCTCAACAAGAAGAAAAGGGTAAAAAAAAAGAAAGAGTTTCATTCAAAGATAAATTTATTCCGGATTAACTCGATGAATTAAAAAACAAAAGATTTTCCAGTATGGAAGAAATAGCTAAATTCGCCGTTGACAGTTTTAATTACAGACAACAATATATCGGCGATCATTATAGAACCGTAGACAAGAAAACATGGAAAGATGGATTATTCCGTGTGTTTGCAAAAAAAGAACAAATAAGAGATAAGAATAAAAATGATATATATCAGGATTATATCAAAACAATGGAAAAGTTGAAAAAAAGTAGAAAAAGATCCTGGATTTCTTCATTTACCACAACAATCAAAACTTCTTGATATAACACAAGGCGCAACTGGTATCAATGGCGAAAAAAAACAATCAGGACATGGATATTCCAGTAGCCCAAGAGGGATTTCAGGTAGTGTTCTTATTCAATGCCCTGGTAATGTTATCAGCGATATATCACGATTAGAAGTTCTCATCGGAGAGAAACGAGCTGGAAATAACTCACCGGAAGTAATTAATGAAGCAGTTGATATCTGCAGGCGGTTATTTCAAGGCGGTATCATGGATATTGGTCTATATCGAGATTTCATTGATGAGTTAGTGGAAAATCATACGGATTATTACAGCGACTGAAAATCCTTTGGATTTTTCATCTGATGACGTAGTCATCGCATTAGATAAATATCATTTAAATAATATGATCATACATTACAGCCATGACAAACCAGCCAGCGTCTATGTAGTTAATTCACGGTTTCCAGTTTATAACGCGTACTATGGTGATGGTCTCGGTGATACAATTGCAGGGTTATTTGCAAGAATGGCTCCAAAACTAGCACCGTTGGCAAAACAATTATCGATGAAAGATATTGATGTTATTCGTGATTAGGGTATTAGTGCTGTTGGAGATCTTGCCGGGAAAGCGTTTTCAACCGCTCGGGATAAACTAACAGCGCTAGTTCGGCTGTGAAGGAAACCGGGACCACTGCCATCTACAGCTGATATGCCCACGAGTGTTAGTAAAATTATAAATAATGCAGTAGATAAAAAACTAGCGTCGCTGATGACTCCGTCATTGGCAGCAAGTGACCAAGATAACATAACCGCAAATATGATAGCGGGAAGTGGCTTAAAAAAACCACGACGACGTCGACGATGATGAAAATCCTACGAATTTTACGATTTAGATCAATGAATATAGAATAAAATCTTCAAACGATCACCTGATACAGCTTTTGATATGGACACCCCAGTACTCAAGGATGATTCCGTACGTGATTATCAATTTTATGCCTATCACGCAATACAACCAAATCTTCGATCAAGAATCGAACTTCAAGTTCATGATAATAGTGAATACTTTTTACCCTGCGGAGCGTTTATTGAAGTAGAAGGAGAACTTGTAACAGATGTCGTAGCTAATACACCATATGCAGATAACCCATTTATCCGAGTGGGTTTTGTCAATAATGGGATCATGGCGTTATTTACTAGCGCTAGATATCTCATCGATGGAAAAGAAATTGAAACCATTGAGAATGATGTTGATGTTGCCACAACAATAATCGGGTTAGCGAGATATTCCGACGATTATACAAGATCGGCAGGTCCATCTATGATGTTCGCTAAGGATATTACTGATCACCCTAATCACTCTCCGTATATTAAAATACGGACACCGCAAGATACTGCAGTTGCTGCACATTACCCCGATACATATAAACACAGAGGAGGTAGACCAGGTGCTGCGTTTGATATTGTCTGAAGCGCTAATTCCGCATACAATCTAGGATATGAAACACGTAAATCAATGCTACAAGGAGAGCGTCGACGATTTTCATGCGCGATTCCACTACATCATATATTTGGATTCTGCAGAAATGTCCGAAAAGTCATCTATGGAGCAAAGCATACGGTAGTACTCGTGCGTAAGGGTACTGATAATGATGCAATCTGGCGTGGTGATGATGCTGCTGCCGATAAAGTTATTTTATATAAACTATCGCTATGGATGACAGTGTTGACTCCATCAATTACCACGGAGGAGCAATTACTATCATTTATGGACCAAGGAGGAAAATCACTGATAAGCTGGTTATTAGTGTCCACCGATACTATAGATTCTGATATTAATGGTACATTTACATGGCACCTGGCAGCGCGACAAGGTGTTTCAAGTCCGCGTCATACATTTATTGCGCTACAGGATAGAAATCGATTAGACTCTCAAGAACGCACCATATAATATTTGATAAATTAGGCGTTAGTGAAGTCTCGCTGAGATTAAATGGCCAAAAGGAACCATCCGAGGATATACAACTTGATTACGACAACAATCATATTGCACGCGTATATCACAGGTTGTTGACTTATATGGCACGCGATCAAAATGTTGATACTGGTCTGCAAATATCACAGCATGATTTTAAAAATCTATATCCGATCTATTACTTTTCGTTAGAACATCTTGATTTAACAAGACAGTCCGTCGTTGATATACACTTTAGAGCTCGTGTAACCCCTGCTGGTGTTGGTTATAGAGCGATTGCTGTCATTCTCAGTGATAAATCAATGCTACTCGAAGGTGTTGGCGGAAGAATGAGAGTAATTGATGCACCAGTGGAAAATATATAACAATTAGATCAATCTGTTATTGTATAATGAAATACAGTCATATTAGTGTTGCGTTAACTCCCGATCAACTCAAGAAATTGCAATCGGAATCGGCTAAAAAATGCGGAACTAGAATAACACTGAAACCCAACCAGATGACTGGCGGGGTGAATAAATTGTCGCTGACAACTCGTAAAGTAAAACAATTCAATGATGCTTTCAAGGATATAAAAAAGGGAAAGGGTCTAAGACTACCAGGAACCCCGTATTCATGGTACAGCGGAAAAGGTCTGAGAATCCCAGGAACAGTTTACTAACTCGGGAATCTTCGATTCCTATGTCCAATTTTGATTTACTCGATACTGCTAAAAAACTTGCGATTAAAAACATCAGAGGTGTCTTTATGAAAGATCAGTTACCGCCACAACCAAACAACAATGAAACCGGTATAATTAATCTCGATAACAGCACAGGACCCGGAGCCCACTGGGTTGCATACGCGAATGATCCACGTGCAATTATTTATTTCGATTTATATGGATTAGCGCCGCCGAAGGAATTTATGCGTTATATAAACCGCTTAAAAACTCCTCGTTAGTATTCCACGCTACCAACACAACAACTAAATGATCCACCAATATGCGGTAACGAAGTATTAAATGTCCTTGACGCTATTTCATCATCTGGAAAACCACCACATGTCGTAAATGAATACACTAGTAGTCGCTGGTAACGACAAAGTCGTCAACGAAAAGATTTTAGAAAGAGATTATATAGAATAACATGATTGATATTTTGGGGAGATCTTTATCAGCGCTGAAGAAATCAACCACAGAAATATCTGCAACCGGTGATATAAAAAAAATAATCGAAGATGAAATAGCTGAGACGTTGAATTTAGCAAGTGTTGATCCTAATGAAATAGTTGTATTTCAAGATCGTCAGGGTAAATTGAAAACTATTAATGTTTCCCTGGATGATATTTTAGTTAAACAACGAGACGCAGTAGAGGATACTATCGCGTTATTTTCCGATCAGGGTAAACTCAAACCCGACATACTCGTTTCGACTATTACAGATAGATTAAAAACTCTCAACGATGAGTTAAAATTCATACTAAGTTTTTTTGGTGATCCAGCGACAACATCACCGAATTTATCATTAATAAAAATCTCTATGGACAATATTAAAATTGTCAACGATGAATTAAAATCGATTATGGCTTTCTTCGGCGAACCAGAGGTAATATCACCGAAGCTCACGGAGATAAAAAATTCTATGTTGGAACTAGCAACACTTCAATCTAGAATTGAAGAATACGAAAAACAGTTTTCAGTTTTTCGTAAAAATATTATAGATAAATTTCTTGGAACCACGTTGGATAAAATTGAAATAAAACTCCCTGATTTTAAAAAATCCATCGATGAGACGAAAAACTTCATCGAGGCAATCAAAACTGATTTTCCGACGATGATAACAATCATTGAAAAAACAAAAATTCCTCATGAGAAAACCAACAACGTAGTATACACGATCCAACACGGATCATTTGCGTGGACTCCTACAGACAATATACTAAGTATCACTGCAACCGTCAAAGGCATTTATCGATTAACACAAGTAAAACCGACTCAATTTAATATATAATCGTCGAGTTCATCTGGATTCAACAATACGATATCAACGATCATCGACAAGGATACAACTGAACAGTTCACGATAGCATCCACTGATAAAAATTTGGTTAGGGTTTCACTATCATGGTATATGGAATTTGTAGCGGATTTGAGTAAATAATTAAACCGCTAACGGTTTCAATTGAAATCGTAAACTGATTTGGAAATAAAATGTCGTCATCGGTATCTCAATATCGCTATGATCAGGGCAGAGAGTTTCAGACTAAACTCAAAACACTCACTGAGGAGTATCAAACAAAAATAAAAAAATACCGACGAAGAATCACCACAGTTGATGTTACCGTGTAAACTGTGAGTGGTGTAATCACCGGAGCTGGTATAATACTATCCTCGGTGACAATGATTGCTCCGATAGCTGTTCCAATTTGTATATCTGCAGCGACAACAATCGCGGGAATAATTTCGATAATAACAAAAAAAAATATCATCATGCTGTCAACGCAAACTGCAAGACTACATAATTAAATTTCATGTTGTATCAACCGCGTACTCGCAATTATCCTCGTTGATATCGTCGTCACTCGATGATACATTTATATCCGATAGTGAGTTCTCAGCGATGGTAAGTATTTATGATTCCGCGATGTCAAAATTAGAAATACAACATGAGTATAATAACAAAAACAACACCGCAGGAATTACTTCAACGAATAGTGGAGAACACAAACCCAGTACAAACCAGCATGATCTCAATAACATCGACGAATCCTGAATTCAGTGTGAATTTCCCTATTTCGATTCCCGTGAAGGAGATATCGCTAGCAAAACTACGAGTGTATCACAGTTGGCCTAATGTTAGGTCGGTAGCATTTGGCGGTCAACAACCGAATAATTCCTTGGTGTTCGCATATAAGAATCGCGAAGACGGAACTCCAGACTGGAACGTTGTTTCGCTGCCATCTGGGTCTTACCAAATCGAACAAATCAATGCTGAATTAACGCGTAGAATAAAATCCATTACTGGAGCAGAATCGAAAATCGCTATAACAGTTCATGAACCAACACTATCATCTGCGATCGAGATAAACTCGCCTAGTTATGTCGTAGATATCTATCAGAGTTCTATAAAAACCGTACTAGGATGGCCTGAAACACCACCTCCACCTAAAAAATCTGATTATGTCACGGACAAACAATCATACCACGAAATTACCACATCATATCGAGAAACTCTCAGTGATATAAAAAAGTCATCACTGCCGGGTAGTCATTTTATATTTCTATCCACCAGAGATTCCGCCGTTTGGAATATTAAGGCTGAAGAGACTCCAGAAGTAACTACATACAAAAATATATCACATAACGACCTCGTTGAATACTTTATAGAAATCAATCAAAAACACAGTCAACAACTGCAACGAGTTTCCAATAAGTCTAATCGGAACGAAATCATTAAACAAATTGAAATATTAAATCAACTTGCATCCGATATGGCATATATCAACCAGCGATTAATTCAAGTAATAATTGATCATGACGATTTTGATCACTCTAAACGAAAATTTCTAACTGCATACAATATAACAGAAGATGATCTACCGAATTTCAAGTATCCTGGGTATAACGCAAACGAACTAAAAAAAAACATGTTAACGATTTTATCAATGAAAAATTTACTGTAGCAGTCATAGCATGGAGACAGCAATACAAGGGTCCAACTATCCTCAAACATAATAACGACCCAGACGGAGGCGGCAGACATATTGCTCCTCAAAATGTGAATATATCCTCAGTGATTGCATTGAATTTAGTATGTGATGTTATCGAAGGAAGCTATCAAATAAATCTCGAGCGATCAAATCAAGCTCAGCAGGGATATATTCTATATTCATTTGCACTAACAGCTCCTCCAGGATTTATAATCATTGAGGATCCAACTAATCCAGTCTATATGCGATGTCATAATAATTCATTAACGAGAATTAATTTCAGACTCACTGACTAGTCTAATAATCTAATTGATTTACGAGGTGAGGTTCTACAAATTAGTCTGTTTGTGAAATCGTAGCCATCATAGAAGCTTCCAAGGTCTCTAAAAAAAGAAATATGAAGTGATCTCATAACTCCTTTTATCCCTGTTTTGAGAAACCCCTAATTTGACAAATAGTGCTCTAAAATCGTTAAGGCTCCATTTGGCAAAAGGAGACTTAAAATGTTTTGCTTAAAATCCAACCCAATTAGAGATGTCTGATCCACCCCCTCTGCTGCTCTATTATATAAGCCAATTCCGTTAAATTCTTTCAGTGGACAGTTCATATATGAAGGCAGTAAATTCACTGCTTACTTGTTTAATTGTTCGTATTGGCGGAATTGATTCATTGTTTTCCTATCTACTCATAAGCAAAATCTTATGTTCAGATAAAGAGGTGAGATGTGACATACCGTAGTTTACTTGCTGGTTGTAACTAATAACTACTCCCCTTAGTAGCTGCAACATTAGATTGGGATTGCTCCCGTAGGCAGGGGGCTCCGCGATCCATACTCAGAATGTGTGTGAATAAATACTATTTGTGTAACAACTTGAGACTCCCTCATTTCATGACAATGGCAGAGATGCTTTTATGCTGCTCATCCGAATATTACAGTTTTGAGTCTAACTAGCTGAAAATAATAGTTGTTTTTAAGACCTGACGAAACGTCGATGCTTAAGTTCATGACAAAACGAAAGTGAGCATGATGATTGATTTATTGGCAAGTACGATGCGCACTTAAATGTTTGAGACGTATTTCGTTTCTATAACCTAAGCGACATGCAATCCGTCATGACGCACGCTAGGAGCGTGCCTGGGAATATTGTCCATGATACCAATTCATAAGCACAACATAAGCAATTATACTACGCGATCACTTTAATAATAAACGAACTAACTATGACATACCCTCAAAGTTACCGACCCTAAAAAAAATACATAAACAATCAAATAAATAAATCAATAAGAACAGTTGAACAACAACTGCAAAAAATACCACCAAAGATCATTAGCCTATCTGACATTCTTTTTGTTCAAAAGCCGCTTTTATAGTTAACTTATTTATTGTTCCACAATTTATTCTGCAAGGATTTGTAAGGATCTGGTTAGAAAAAAATCTTCAGGTTTCTGCCTCGTTTGTAGCTACTATCTCACTCTTAAAAATGCACTTTACGCTTCTGTTGATTTGCATAAAGAGACGATTGACGCATGGACGAAACAAATTACAAGATATGGAATACCTGACACGAAAGGCAACACCATACAATATCATGTAATAGTTCTATTAACATATATCTAAACATTTAGTTAACCAATATAAGTTTCCAATAGCAAATTTTAGTTAACCATTGAACGATTTTCCTGTGAAGGGTTATAAATGAAAAATACATAAAAAAAGAAAATGCAAACGAGGTCAATGTCATATTTTGATCACAGCTGACGTATGATTCATTGCATATGCATTTAGGACGAAAGGCCAGCCGTATTACCTTGTAACCTGATCTAGAAAGATTTAATAAGAAAAGTTCATCAACTTATCTTTCTAACTATCTGAAACAGAGAGGAACGAGACTGTAACGTATACGGAAAAGAAAAGTGAAGAATAAGGAAACTTGGGTTTATTTTATGATAATCTATATTTATTGGAAACTAAACTATGAATATTTTGTATTTATTAAGTGCAATTATTCATCATGTATGAGTGAATATAATATAGATGTAACGGCTTCTTTTATTGTTATTATATTAATGCTATCATTATTATTTCTTATCTGGGTATTCTGATTGTCTGATAGAACATATGTCATTTAAAGGTTTGTCGTTATCAGTCTTCTATGTAGCCAATATCAGTGTTCTATGTAGCCAATATCAGTGTTCTATGTAGCCAATATCAGTGTTAGATGTAGCCAATATCAGTGTTCTATGTAGCCAATAGCAGTGTTCTATGTAGCCAATAAGTGTTATATGTAGCCAATAGCAGTGTTCTATGTAGCCAATAGCAGTGTTCTATGTAGCCAATAGCAGTGTTCTATGTAGTCAATAGCAGTGTTCTATGTAGCCAATACTGTTTCTGATAATATCTAGAGCACACACACACACCCATACACATACGCACACACAATCGGTATCTATAAATAGTAACTCAAAACAAAGAAAGGAAAATAAAAAAACGATAAACAGGCAAATACTAACATCCGACAAAATATGATATCATTTCAGAATTTAATAATCTGAGATGAATGTCTTGGAGTTAAAATGGAATGCATTTATACGGTCTAGTTTAAACAACGTGAAAGGCATTCGTATTGCGTATCCTAAATTGTTTCATGACAAAAAAAAATTCCATACACATGTACATTGATGACCTTACACAATAACATCAGGAATGAATTACGCATTATAGAATTATAATTTTCGCCAGATTAAAATTGGGATACGAAGACCAACACAGAACAATGACCCGTACTTTCGGTCACATAAGATACATTAATTTTACCCCTCTCAGATATCAACAATACATACCAGTATCAGATATCACAGGTTTCTGTTTACATGCTAAAGAAATAGTCACGATTAAATTAGAGCTGTTCTTAAGTTCAGTAAGATTTATTTGACAGCAGTGTCCTATCGTGTTGTAAATTTATGATAATTTTGTTTATCATTCCATGCCATTGTGTGTTCCTTATACACCACGTTACACATGTTGTTCGGAGGGGGATTACCGCCATAATTCTATCGATGTATTTTCTAATTTTCCTTGATGCATTGTTGTAAATGACGTTTTGCAAGTGCCAGTTTCATAATTACGTTTATGTAAATTATTTTCTTCATTGATGCAAATAGTACGTGGCAAAGTGATACTTTCCTTCTTTATTGCTGTAAATGGATACTTGCACGTGCTACATTCATAATTCTAGTCATGACATTTCTATTCTTCATTGAGGTAAGCAAGTGCTTACATCTACTTTCCTTCTGCTCCATTGTATCTTGCAATTTGCCAACTATAGTTTTTTTTATTGTACGGCAAATGCTGTGTCAAGTTATTACAAGTTGTAATATTCGATGTATAAACTTGATATATCACACGTTACACAGATTGCACCTTCTAAACAGAGGTGTAGCTGGGGCGTGGGGTGACAGATGTCTCCAGGCGCCAGACTAGTGGGGGCGCCCAAATGGGCTATGAATTAGGTTGTATGTGGAATAATGTGTTTCAGAATTAAGGGGAGGGGGCTTGTTAAACTGAATCTTGTCCCCAGACTCCAAACACTCTAGCTACGCCAGTAGTAATAGGGGGCACTATAGCCTCAATGGAAAATCCAGTCAAAAACAGTTTGGGGCACTATAGCCTCAAGATTTATAGCCTCAAGGGAAAATCCAGTCAAAAACAGCTTGGGGCACTATAGCCTCAAAACAGCTTGGGGCACTATAGCCTCAAGGGAAATTGAACATGGGTCTGTATAGCGTCAAGGGAAATTGAACATAGTGGGTCTATATAGCCTCAAGGGAAATGGAACATAGTGGGCCTATCTAGCCTCAAGGGAAATATAACATGGGAAATAAAACAAGGGAAAAAAAGGGTGACAATGAAAGCTACTATCTTTTCGAGACCTATGAGTGGCCCTGAAAAGGGCCGTTATGTGTAATGTTAACGTTGTCTTGTTAACACAGAGGACATCTCACAGATCTTCTTCTCTTCCTTAAACTTCTCCTTACTGTGGGTCCATAGAAGAGAACTCTCTTCAAGCAACCTTGTCTTTCCAAATAGACTCTTCTCTTCCAATAGGCTGTCTCCGTCCTATGAATGACACTCCATGATGATCTGACATACATGGGTATGTCAGTCCTAAACAGCATACTTGACACAAGGGTTGACGATTCAACATTAGTCCACATCTTCTGATGAGAACAGGTGAATCGAATGCCGTGTACTGCGGTTATTTATAGGGGAAGAGCGGATTGAAACGGATTGAGTGTATCCACCAATCCAAAGAGAGCAGTCTGTGACGTCACCTTTTCTATATAGAGGTACTAGCGCCTGTGCGCAGTCAATCGATTCAAGAGAGTTGTCAATCATGGCGGACAGTAAGAAGACAATGAATTGGAGTGAGACAGGAGTAGAGACAGCAAGTCATGGACCAACAGTGACTACTAAAGTCATGACAAATCTACATCCAGAAGAAGTTGATTTTAACTGGGATATTGTGGATTTTTTAACATCGCAAGAATTTATTCCGGAACCTTCGTTGCCTTCTGTATCTTCTTATGGACACGTCGATGATTTTAAACAAAGACAAAAGAAGCATTGGAGCGATTTTTACAACAACAGAAAGTAGAAGAACAAGCTTTTCTTATGCAACAGCAGGAAGAAGAAGAAGCAAGAAGAAAACACCAGGAAGAAACAGTAGCAGCAGCAGCAGCAACGGAGAAGAATGAAGACCAAGGACAGAAAGAAAATAGTGAAAATCAAACGGTTACGACGGTACTTTTAGATATTTTAGCTGAGTTAAGGAGTCTGAAACAAATGTATCAGACTTCTTTATCACGACCGAAGAGAAAAAGACCTTCTCGAGCGAAACAACCCGATCTCTCTGTGACTACGTCTACCTTACCACCGTTAGTGATTTCTACCAAATCATTGACAGGAACCACCAGTCCCGAAGTAGGCCTTGGCCGTGGCAAAAGCTTAAGACAGCTCAAGAGGATTTCATCCCGTTTCTGAGTTTGTTTTGTTTTAAACACACAAAACACCAACGGTCCTTTTCAGGACCACTCCAATTATTTCGAAAAGAAATACTATGTCAATTGCCTATTTCAATGAAAACTCAAAAGTCCTTTATTTTTTTAAAAACCCATGATGTACGTGTGAGTGAATGAATGTGTGAGTGTAGGTAATTATACTATCAAATCAAAACCAAGAGACACTTACGTTTTTTCTCTTTAGTTTATTCTAGTACAAACGTCACAATTCAAAATCACAACATAACATAACACAAGACCACTTTAAAAAAGTTCATAGGTTTTCTTCTGTTTCACTCTTTCTGTTTTTTCATTTTCTTTACTGTCACAGCTTTTTTTTCTTCCTCTTCACTTTCGTTTCGTCTTCTTTTCTTGTGAACGTGACGGAGTTCTTCCTTGGGGGAGGGTACCTCTTCCTCCTCCTGTTCAGAATTTCTTTCCTCCTCCTCCTTCTCCTCCTCCTCCTGTTCCTGTTGTTTCTTAGGGCAGTTTGGAGACCAATGTCCTTTCTTTTTACAATAATAACAGGTATCTTGACTTTTGTCTCTATTGTAGCCTTTTTTTTTTTGTTACGATCTGAACATTCTGTAGCCCAATGTCCTTTCTTCTTACAGATATAGCAAGTATCTTGACTTTTATCTCGATAGGAGGGAGAGTAGGCTGTCGGCTGGTCTGACGAAAACTTTCGTATGACCCCACGTAAAGCTCTGATGAGAAGTTCCACTTGTGTAGGTTCTTCCATCGTTCTGGTCAATGTGAGAGTGAAAGGAATACTGAAAGGTTAGACACTAACCCTTTATATATATATATGCACGGATCGAACATGAATATATAGGGGTTATGGTCTTTAAAAGGTAGTCATTTGACTTTTTGCAGACAAGATGAAAAGACCACATCATGCTGTGGAGAAAGGAAAAGACAGTAAGAGACAGAAACGTAATGTATCGCCTAACACAGTAGCTGAAGTCTTGGCTCAAATTCATGCCAGTGATTTTGAAGATGACATGAGTGAGCCCGAATCCACACCCAGACAATCGACGTCCAAGCAAAGTGCACCACCCTTAGTAAACCCTGAAAATTACTATTACATTCGAGAGACAGAAAAGCGTTCCTCTCGAAAATTTAGAACAACGGCTTACACGTATGCTGTAAAGTTTAAAGATTTCAAGGCCAATGTACCTTTGGAGAATACAGAAGGGTTCATTACTGAGGTGTGGGATTCTGTGTTAACTGCACTGAAACAGCAATGTCAAGCCAAAGAAGACGATCGCTTGAGACTTTCTATTCATCACGATAATTTGAAGTCTCCCGTTTGGATCGAGTTTACTAGCCCATCAGAATTAACACCTTCCAAAGTCATCGACAAAATTCAACATGTGCAACAATCCAACAACAAGTTTCACATTGACGATGGAAAAGCCACACTGTTTATGACCCACGTGTCTCTTCCCCAGGGGACAGGACGCAAAAAAGTATTATTGGTCGACAGCCTTCGCAGCATGAAGCGAAGCCTCGTCCAAATTAACAATCCTCAAGACCAGATGTGTTTAGCCCGTGCTGTCGTCGTGGGACGAACGTATGCCAACAAGAACGACACGACAGAATGGAAAAGAGCCTGGAAAACTATTCGACAATCGGACCGAGCCAAACAACGAAGTGAAGCAGAACTTCTGTTACAGCAAGCGGGGATATCCAAAGACACTCCTTGTGGCATTCCAGAAATGCAAAAGTTGCAAGACGTCTTGTCTCCACATTACACTTTGAAAGTACACCCTCAAGAAGTGCGTGGACCTCTTTTGTTTCGAGGCCACGATTTCAAAGACCAAAAATACATTCACGTCTATCATCACGATGGTCATTTTGATACCCTTACCAGTATCACTGGATTTCTGAAATTCAGTTACTACTGTGAAAAATGTGACTATGGTTATAACAATCGAGAACAACACAAGCATTGTGGATCAAAATGTGAGGGATGTTTGGCCTCTCAACCTTGTCTTGACCAAGGACAAGTACGAGTGCATTGCCCTGTGTGTCAGCGCACTTTTGTCAGTCTTACCTGTTACCAACAACATTTGAAGATGCAAGGTTCACAGCAGAGAAATGCTTGTCAGCTTCTGAGATTGTGCCCTACTTGTGCACAAGGCATACGTACCAATAGTGTTAAGTTACACGTTTGTCGAGGGAAGAAACGATGTCACATTTGTCGCTAAATTGTGGACTTGGAGCACGAATGCTTCATTCAAAAATATCAACCCCAACCAAAAGATACCCAGAAGAAAGGGAATTTTATCTTTTTTGATTTCGAATGCATGCAAGAAACTGGTATTCACATTCCTAATTTCTGCGTGGCTCACCGTGCGTGCGAGCAGTGCATCCAAGAACCTATCTTTAGTCATTGCCCTTACTGCAGCAAGATTCCTGGAGGACGTGAAAAAATCTTTCGAGGGTTAAACACGCTAGCCGATTTTGCCCAATGGATCCTTAATCCCATCGACGAAACGTGGAGTCCAGAAGACATCGAACGTTACGGAGAGTGTCATTGCCATGCCACGGTCATGGCTCACAATTTCTCGGGATACGATGGGCAATTTCTGCTTAGATACTATGCGGAACAAAGTACCGAACGGCCTCAAGTGACTTTGAACGGAGCCAAAATCATTTCTATGCAAGTAGGACAAGTACAGTTTAAAGATTCGATGTGTTACTTGGCCATGCCTTTGAGTCGCATGCCTAAAACGTTTGGAATGACAGAAATGGCCAAAGGTTATTTTCCACACTTTTTTAATACCGAAGCCAATCAACATGCCATTCTACCCCATTTGCCTGAGGTTGACGACTACGACCCCGACAACATGCGCACCGAACAACGAGAAGCTTTCCATGCTTGGTACCAAACTCACGCCTCGGACCCCTTTGACTTTCAAGAAGAAATGTTAAAGTATTGTCGATCCGACGTGGACATTTTACGACGCTGTTGTGGAAAATTTCGAGAACTGTTCATGGAATACGGAGGGATCGATCCTTTGAAAGAAGCTTGTACCATTGCCAAAGCATGTTCCTTAGTGTACCGAAAACGCTTTATGCCCGAAAATACTCTAGCGGTCATCAGTCCTCAAACGACAAATTTTGTCAAACGTCAATACTCGGTTAAAGCCCTACGCTGGCTCCATTACTTGTGCGACAAGGAAGACAAATGGATCCAACACGCTCGCAACGGAGGAGGCGAAAAGACCATCGGAACGTATTCGGTAGATGGTTGGGACTTAGAAAACCCTCAGATCGTGTACGAGTTTAACGGATGTTTATTTCACGGATGTCCCCTATGCTACCCTCAGCGTAACACCAAAAATCAGTTTTTACAACGAACCATGGAAGACTTGTACCAGACCACGTGTCAGCGACGTTTGAAGTTAGAACAGCAAGGATACCAGGTGGTGGAAATGTGGGAACACGAGTACGATCAGCGTTTGAAAACCGATCCCGAGTTTAAACGCATCGTAGAAAGTTACAAGTGGGTGGACCCCCTGAACCCTCGGGATAGTTTGTACGGAGGACGAACGAATGCTACCTGTTTACTGTACCAAGCGGATGAGGAGAAGGGAGAAGAAATCAAATACTTGGACGTGTGTTCGTTGTATCCTTACGTGTGCAAATATTGTCACTTTCCCGTAGGGCATCCAGAATTGATGACAGAACACATTGATTTGGACCACATTCGACAGTACGAAGGATTGATCAAGTGTAAAGTCTTACCACCCACAGACTTGTACCATCCCGTTTTACCTCACCATAGCCAAGGAAAACTGATGTTTCCTTTGTGTCGCACATGTGCCGAAACGTGCAACCAAGACCAACCTTGTCATCACACTCAGGAAGAACGTGCCTTGACAGGAACGTGGGTGAGCGTGGAATTGTTTAAAGCTCTGGACCTGGAATATCAACTGTTAGAAGTGTACGAAATTTACCACTTTCCCAAAACACAACAATACTGCAAGGGCGACGAGAGACAGAAAGGTATTTTTGCAGACTACGTGGATGCCTTTTTAAAACTAAAACAAGAAGCTAGTGGCTATCCTTCCTGGTGTCACACTCCCGAAGACCAAAAGATATTCAAAGAAAAATATCGGGAGCAGGAAGGTATCACTTTAGACCACATCGAGAAAAACGAAGGAAGGCGGTCGTTTGCCAAAGTGATGCTCAATTGTTTGTGGGGTAAAATGGCACAACGTCCGTCTTTACCCAAGACGGAGTATTTGTCATAACCGTCTCGCTACTTCCAGATGATTCACGACCCAACCAAAGTCATCAAACACGTGGACGTCATTCGTGAGGACTTGATCTTAGTCAATTACGAAGAAGAACTAGACTTTGTAGAAGCCGACAAATTTGGAAATGTCATCATTGCGGCTTACGTGACAGCCCACGCTCGCTTAAAATTGTACGAAGTGTTAGAACTGTTAGGAGATCGCGTGTTGTATTTTGACACAGACAGTTGCATCTACATTCACCGACCGAACCAGTGTAACCCTGTCATCGAAGGAGACCGTTTAGGAGCCTGGACCGATGAACATCCCGACGACAAGATTCTAAGTTTTGCAAGTGGCGGTCCTAAAAATTACGGCTACGAATACCGAGACCCCCAAGGAAAAATGCACACCGAATGTAAAGTGAAAGGATTGACTCTTAATTATCGCACCAGTCAAGTGGTGAACTTTGACGTACTACAAGAAGCCTTGCAGTCGGGACAGGATGAAACGTTTCAAGTGACTACCCACGAACCGCACAAGATTGTCCGTTTACCCACACACCAAATTGTTAGCCGACCTTTGGAAAAAGTCTACCAAATCGTGTACCAAAAGAGAGTACGACTTCCCAATCACTTCACTCTACCGTACGGTCACGTCGAAATTGGGCAGCATATAAAAAGGGATATCGTCCACGATCAATAATGCATTTGTCACTACAACGACCCAGCGAAAAGAAGATGAATCCATTTAAACAGACATCATTCAAATTTGGGGATTGTAAAACAAATGTACTTTTCCCGAGTGTGAAAAGTACTGGATGGATAAGACCCATGCATTGCAACGGAAGATGCCCGGAAGGAAACTGTAAGTGTCCTTGTGGTATGCACTGTAATTGCGTTACAGAGTGCGATGGTAAACCGTACGATTGCAGTGATGCCAGACGTTGTGACATTAGCGATTCAGCTGGATATCGTGGGAACTTTGCTATGACTGCTACCCCTATATCTACCCTGGAAAGTGATGCTGTGCGTGTCAAACCTGAGGGATGCGAAAGCGGTGCCACACGTTATCGTGGACTCCTAGGAATTTCACCGTACCTGAATCGAACAGAAGTGAGGAGAGTCGAATATTCGTTCCCGACGAGTTTACCTGAATACTGCCACTTTAAAAGTCGATTCCAAACCTTCAAAGATAAATGGCCAAAATATCTGCCTGGACCAACTCCTGAAGAATTAGCCAGAGCTGGATTTTTCTACTTGGGCGAAGGGGATAAAGTCAAGTGTTTCAGTTGTGGTGTATCCATTTACGAGTGGGAACATAAAGATTCCGCTTACTTGGAACATGCTCGATGGTCTCCGAATTGTCAATACCTACCTTTAGTGGGACCTAGTGATTGGAAGTGACACTACTACTCCATGTCGTGTAACACACCTAGACCAGTATATAAACCCTCTCTAAAACATTATATTCAAGGATTACCACACGAATTGCAAGAGAAGTTCTACAAGGACGTTTGGCAAGGCCTTGCTAAAGAAAAATCGCAATGGGTGACTGTAGAACTTTTGTGTCGTGAAATTCACAAGAGGCAAGTGACAAAAATTAACCAACGTGTTAGATTTCTCTGGATTAAGGGTATTTTTTTGCTCTGTTACCAATTTACTACGTTTACCTCTGAAGATGCTTTGATCCTTCTTAACCGTTACCCTGAATGGCAGTGGGACGAAATTACACGTTATATTAATCACTTTCGCTTTTGGAGCAAATTTAATTCTATGTTTAATTCTGGGTTGAATCTACACTTGTAATCTTTGACCTAAAGAAGTATAAAAGAGAACAACCATGCCACAACCTTTATCATTGGTGATCCAACAGATTCCGTGGAAGGATATCAATGAGAAGATTCACACGGTGAAAGATTACGAACACTTATTACAAGAACTATACCCTATGAATTGGGGTCGACGTGTCGTGTGTGTTTTAGTGACTTGCTTTCTGGGATTTCGTTTACCTGCCGATTCCTTGTGGACACTTTACGAACACTACCTATCAAAAAAATAAGACAGTATGGTGGTTCCTTTAAATGTCCACGAGAGACTTATTCTGTTCAAAGCCTTACGTTTTCATCTGGATACGTCTCGACCTTTCCAAGAAAAAAAGATTCGTCAACTTTTACGTACGGAAGCAGTGTACGAAGATGTGTGTGTAGCTTGTGATTTACACCCTCATTGGACAGATGTACGTGACTGGAAAAGTTGGGATTTTGAGGCTTGGACAAACGAAGTATCCCATTATGCCCAAGCGTTGTGTTCCTAAAATTCATCGTCGTGTGAAAAAAGTAACTTTTAATCCTGTGTTAGTAACAGTACCAGAAGAAGAAAAAGAAAAAGAATCTATCACCCAAGACAATCCTTCTGTTCAAGACAGAACTGTCATGGACATTCCCCCACAAAGACCCTTTCGAGAAGACACCTATGTGACTGTACCCCCTGTAGAGGAGACTATAAGAACATTACATACTACCTCTAGGACACCTTCGTTACCCAAACCACGTTGTACAGTGACTTGTTTATATTCCACTTTGATCGTTTGCCTAGGTATTTTATTCCTGTATTTATCCATTTGGCTTTTATGTTTTCGTGTTGTTCAAATTTAAACATGCATTCAAATAAACGTGTCTTGAAAAAAGTATAAAAACCTCTTGTCTTGTCTGTTTTTGTGTCAATACTGTCATACCACTACACGACTATGGCTCACTCTACTCTTTCTACTACTCCTTCCTCCTCCACATTCAAAGTCATTGACGAACACTTAGATCAGGCTAGTTGGAAAGCCTTGTATCTTCGTCATCCTTTTAACATGTTAATTGCTGGACCGAGCGGTTCAGGCAAAACCGAATTTGTCAAACGTTTGATCGAACATAAACATCATTTGATCGATCGTCCACCTCAACGCATCGTGTGGTGTTACAAAGAGTGGCAATCGGCATACAGCCTCTTGCAAGAAAGTCAAGGTGATTCCATTGTGTTTGTAGCAGGCATTCCTAAAGAAGACGAGGGGATCGTGTCTGACCCTAGTCAAACTCATTGGGTTATTTTTGACGACATGTTAGGAGAAGACGAAGAAGAAATTAAACTGTGGTTTACACGTAAAGGGCATCATCGTAATGCCAGTGTCATTTACATTACACAAAATTTATTTCAACAAAGTAAAGCCCATCGTACCATTAGTCTCAATGCTCATTACGTGGTCTTGTTTAAAAGTCCTCGAGATAAATCACAAGTGCAAGTTTTAGCCAGTTAGGAACACCTTGGCTAACTCATGCGTACGATGATGCCACTCAAACGCCACACGCCTATTTACTCGTGGATTTAAAACCCACTACCCCTGATTATTTGCGATTTCGTACCGATTTGTTTCACGACTGGTGTCAAGACGGAGGACCTGTCGTGTACACGTCCTCCTCGTTGACATAACACTATGAAGCACTAAAAAAATCTATAAAAACCTTGGGTTACTTTGACCTGGTCTCATACATCGTCAACATGACGTCCCTTCAGTCTCATCTTCCGATCAAATTGATTCGTGCCTTGTACGGCATCAGTCGCGAAAAAAATCCACAAAGACGTGCTCACGTCTTAGAAGCCAGTCTCAAAGAAGTCTTACGATGGTTTACGGTGACAGCACGTCAAATACTGCAAGGCATCATTCACATTCCACATCAAACCAAACGCTTTTTTGACAGAAACAAAGTAGCCTTGACGCAGCTGGCCAATCCTCGCATCGACACTCACACCAAAAAGCAAATCATATTGAAACCTGGAGGTAGTGGTTCTCTAGGAGGTGTCATCATTCGTTCCCTTTTAAAATGGGATCCCAATACTCCCAAAGTTCACCCCAAGAAGAAAACAAAAAAAGCCAAACAACCCCCTAAGAAAAAGAACAAGGGTACCAAGACCAAAGCACAGAAAAAGAAAAGTCCACAGAAAAAAGCGGACACCCGAAAAAGAGGCACTTCGGCCAGGACACAACCTTACCTTCGTCAACCACGACCTGTAAGAAAAGATCTACAAGGACGTTTGGCAGGGACTACGTTGCCAGTAGCCTCAGGGGCTGCCACTTCTCCGTTGCGGGTGATGCCAGCCAAACCCAATTTGACACCCGTTTTTCCTAATTTGATGAAACATTGGAAATCTGCGTCTCCCAAAACGTCTCCTCCACCGGAGACACCCTCGTCCACATTAGCGTCAGTAGCAGCTGCTCATAAAGTACCTGCCCCCAAAGTCAAAGTCCAAGAAAGATCTGGCATGTTAAAGAGTTTACTAGATTTGTCCAAACAAGAACTGTCCCGATTGAGTCCATTGCGAACTCCTTCACGACGTGTGTTACCTGCCATGAAGTTGATACGACGCAAAGATAATCAGTGGCGACGCATTCCAGTATAAAAATATGACTTGAAAACCACGACGTCAATCAGTATTTTTTCTGTACCACTGATGAACTCTCAAGGATGCCTCCTCAAAAACGTGCACACCATCACCCTCGACGTTCTACCGTCCAAAAAGGAAAAGGAAAAAGACAATCTCGTCATCCTACCAAACGCTCAAAAACCAAACAACGACGTCCTCCCGTAAAAAGACACAGTCATCCAAAGAAAAAGAGAAGTCATCAAAGGGGAGGCATATTTATTGGTCTTATTAAAGGTATGCAGAAACTAGACAAAGCAGCTAATAACCGAACTGGTATCTTTAGCCCTGCTTTTGAGGATTTAGCGAAGCATGCCGTTACCTTTTGGAGAAGCCAATAGAAAAAAGAAGATAAAAGAGGGTGTGTACCAAGTCTTTGACATCAGTGTATTTCTGGAACGAGCAAGCAAAGATGTCACCTCGCAAAAAACATTCTTATTCACCCCACAAAGGAAAGAAAAGGAAAGGACTACCTCCTCGTTTAGCCAAACACGGAGACGTGTTGTCCGTCCTGTCCAAAGCCTCTCCGCCCATGCGAAAACAAATCATTAAAACAGCCTCCAAAGATGTCATCGATACCGTGTGTGAATGTTGTTTGAATGTTTTGAAAGGCACGATACCTTTGTCTCCACACCAGAAAAAATGCTTCGCCAAACATCGACACGTTCTTCGTCAAATGGTTCAAAAGAAAATATCCGTCCGTCAAAAGAAAAAGATGTTGGTGCAACGCGGAGGATTTTTACCCATTCTTGCTCCTATGTTGACAAGCTTAATACCAGGTTTGATACAAGGGATGACCCAAGGGTTAACTCAAGGAATGGGCAGAAGATAAAAGGACCCTATGGAGCACCACAATCTCAGACATAACCTTTGAAAGCCCATGGAAGGACGAAAACTAACTTTGGTTCCTTACAAACGATGGATGGAATACCATCATTGGCAAGAACAACGATCCCCTCATTTACCACCCAATCCCAATTTGGCTGAGATGTCGCAATTACAACACGAATTGCAATCCTTGATCCATCGCCACGATTTATCCGAAACCGAAAAATCACAAAAGTACGGTCAACTCTTGAAACGGCTACAACTCTTTCATCAGAAAGCTGTGGAACAAACAGCTCAACCCACTTTGTCCGATTTTAAGGCTCTAATGAATAACCCGGCACCCTCACCCTCACCTTCTACAGCAGTTAAAACAGACGTTACCCCACCATTACCCAAGGAAGAAGAACCCCATGATCTCTTTCAAACACCTACTGCTACTCCCATTTCGAGTAAGATTACCGCTTCCTTATTGACCCCTTCTCCCACTCCCCCACGAGAAGAACTCAAAACTTGGGTTAAAAAGATGATGGCTACTCCTTCTTCGACAGATGTGAAAAAGAAAGAAAGGAAACCAGAAGTGAGAAAAGAAAAGAAGGCCAAAGAAGCTATCCCATTACCTCCGCCACCACCATTACCCTCGACGTCAACTCCTGTGGCACATCGGACACGTAAAACCGTTTCCAAACAACCCGCATTTCGTCCCACCCAAAGTAATATCCTCGAAGAGTGGGTCCCTTATTAACGAAAACCATGGAGAAGGTATTAGCCAGCATTTACTACGATCCAGCTCACCCTGCAGGTTACGGAGGCATTCAGAAATTGTATCGTGCTGCCAAAACTCGCCTGAAAAAGCTCCGTTTACCAGCAGTACAACGATGGTTACAAGAACAAGCGACGTACACTTTACACAAACCCATTCGACGAAAATTTCACAGAAGTCGCACTCAAGTGGAAGGCATCGATCATCAATGGCAAGCCGATTTAGCTGATGTCTCTCATTTAGCCACCTACAATCGTGGCTACAAATATTTGTTATGTGTCATCGACGTCTTTTCTAAATTTGCCTGGGTCGTACCATTGACATCCAAATCGAGCGGAGAGTTAGTACGAGCTTTGCAACTGGTGTTGAAACAAAGTGGTCGTCACCCTCTTCGATGGCAAACCGACAAAGGCACCGAATTTCTGAACCAAGCTTTCCAACGAGAATTAAAAAAACGTGACATTCATTTTTTCACCACCGAAAATCCTGAAACCAAAGCCAGTATCGTGGAACGTTTTCAACGTACCTTGAAAGAACGCATGTGGAAATATTTTACACATCAACACACTCTCAAGTACATCGACGTCTTACCACACTTAGTCCAAGCCTACAATCAATCTTACCATAGAAGCATTGGACGTTCCCCACAAGAGGTGACACCTGACAACGAAGTCACTGTTTTTGAGCGTCTGTTTGGTACGTCCCGGACGAGGGCTGTCCCCAAGAAAGGTAGAGAAGTGTTAACCCCGGGAGATTGGGTACGCATTGGCAAAACCAAACGCACTTTCGACAAAGGTTACTTACCCAACTGGACCACCGAATTGTTTCGTGTTACTGGACGAGTGCGCGATCGTCATCCTACCGTCTATAAATTGGAAAACATGAACGGAGAAGTATTAAAAGGAACATTTTACTTGCCTGAGTTACAACGTGTTACCAAAAAAGAAGACGACGTGTACGACTTTGAAAGCATTATCGAACGAAGAACCAGTAAAGTAGGAAAACGTCGTGTCAAAGAAGTCAAAGTACGTTGGAAAGGATATCCTCCTAGTTTTGATTCTTGGATTGACGCTTCGCAAGTCATCGACTATAAAAAGAAGTGACCATCATGCCCTTCAATACAGCTTCAGCGACCACAGTGACTACTCCTTCACCCACGTCATCTCTGCAAGATTTACAAAAGCAACCCTTTTGGGTGTGGTGTGGAGAACGTGTCCCTAAAACGCAAATCGTTTTTTTCTGTCAAATCTTTGTGGTATATTGTGTCATTGGTGCAGCCATTGCTAATTTGAGTTTGCAACAAGGAGACAAACAATTTTGGACTATTTTACTCAGCAGTTGCATCGGGTATCTTCTTCCCAATCCTTCCCTGAAATACTCTTACAACGGGAACAACAGTAACAATATTGGGAGTCTGGCGGCCAACGTTAGTCCTTCTCCTGACAGTCACCCTTCCAATCACAATCCTCTTTTAGATACTCCTTTAACCTCGAGTGACTCCTCGGACAGAAGAACATTGGAAATATGAACAACACTATTAACCAATTTTACTTAACGTTACCCAGTGACAGTTCCATGGAGGTGTTTCCTAACAACACATTGTGTTGTTACACGTCTAAATTACCTCAAGCCATGCATTTGGATCAAGATGATCACTGGGAAGCAGCTTTAGTGGAAATAATACACCCGACACAAATCAAAAACGTCGTCGAAAATCAAAACTTTTTCACAGTTGAAGTGTACGACAAGCAATTGCAACAAGCCTTAGATGAACGAGGTATCACTGGCATTGACAACAAGAAATCAGATGGACCCACAACTAAACATCTGTCCACTCATGTGTTGACCATTCCTGCAGGCTACTATTTTAGCGGTCAACATTTAGTGACTACGATTGCAAGCAAGTTCAATGTTGTGTTTGGTAAACCCCTGGACAAAATCAGAGAAAGTGTTACCTTTGAGTACATTAAAGTGGCTCGCCGCTTCATGATCAAATTTTCAGAGAAGAAAATAATAGCCATTACCTTTTGTCCTGAATTGTTTGATATCTTAGGTGGAGACCTCAAGATGCTCCCGAACAAAAAAGAAATACCAGGCATATCTAGTAACTTGGATTTTACCAAATATTTTCGATCCCCTGTAGAAATGAACCAAGGACTCAATTTGATGTTTGTGTACTCCGATGTGGTGGAGTACAACGTGGTAGGACACACCTCTGTACCGTTACTGCGTATCATTCCTTTCAAAGTAGATACTACTACCGCTGACGAGGAAGGTGGAAATACCTATCACGTTCACCGCGAATTTGTGCATCCTCATTATTTACCCGTCATTAAGTCGTATTTCGACAGTGTCAACATTACTATAAAAGGAGAACTAGGTCAAAATATTCCATTTACCAAAGGGAAAGTCACAGTGAAACTCCATTTTCAAAAACGATTCTCCAACAACTGAAAAAGTGATGTATCCTGTGTACCAAGGAGTCACTCGACAACGAGGACATGGTTTAGGAGATATGTTTAAATCAGCCTTTCGTTCCGTGGTCCCTGTTTTAAAACCAATGGTGACACGAGGATTGCACACCTTAAAAGATGCCGCATTGACTCACGGCAAAGATTTTCTTTACAATGTTCTCATTGACAAACAAAACCCTAAAGAAGCTTTTCTGAGAGCAGGCAAAAATGCCTTGCTTCAAACGGGTAAAGAAATTTTGGGTCGACGAGAAAGTCCTATAAATGCCCTGAACGGTACCGAGTCTGACATTCCTGCTTCCCTGACAACACAGCAAGGACAAGGTAGAAAGCGTCGACGAAGACACCCTTTCAAAAGTCTCCGTACCTCTAAAGTTCGAAAGACAAAGAAAAAAGAACCGCTCGAGACTTAGACATTTTTGATTATTAAAAGTGAAGAAAAAAACCTAAAGAAAAAATGATGCACCAAGAATCTTGTGCCTGTTCCAAGTCGGAACTGGATCTCTTTGCCATGCAACCCACGATGATGACCATGCAAGAAGCCCAATGGGTCGAATTTCATCCCGTCTCCTCTTTGACGGATTCAGCTCCCATCGAGTTTGAAATCAAAGGACAACCCGAAGATTACATCGATCTCAACAACAGTTACTTGTATTTGAAAGTGAAAGTAGCCAAAACGGACAACACCAATCCAGGAGCCAATGATAGAGTAGCTCCTGTCAACAATTTCATGCATTCCTTGTTCAGCGATGTGGATTTGTACATGAATAACAAACTGATCAGCAGTAGCATGGATACTTACCCTTACCG
This sequence comes from Unio delphinus, assembly GCA_029339505.1. NCBI lineage: Eukaryota > Metazoa > Mollusca > Bivalvia > Unionida > Unionidae > Unio > Unio delphinus. The sequence goes on along the minus strand of JAQISU010000008.1, from coordinate 12,421,534 downwards.
AGCGTACCTCGAAAATCTCTTGACGTACGGAAAAGAAGCCAAGAACACTCATCTAGATGCTTGCGTGGTATGGAAACCTGACACCGCAGGTGATAATACGTTTAACGACACAGCCTTGTCCGTAGCAGCAGCCGATGGCAATCCTGCCGATCCTCACAATGTGGGTTTTAACGACCGTCGAAAGAAAATTTTGCAAGGACGTAGTTTAGAACTGTTAGATCGTTTGCATTTGGACATGTGGTTTCAAGAGAAGTATTTGCTGAACGGAGTAGATATTCGCTTGAGACTGAATCGTAGTAGTGCTGCTTTCCATTTGATGGCTCATTCCAACGAATACAAAACCATCATCCAAGAAGCCAGGTTATACGTGCGTCGTGTGGAAGTGTTACCTAAAGTAGGAAATGACATTAGTCACGCCTTGAGCAGAACAACAGCCAAGTATCCGATACGGCGTGTGGAAGTCAAAACGTTCACCATTGCCGCTGGACTCCGATCTAAGATCGAAGATCATCTGTTCCAAGGACAGTTACCCAAACGTTTATTCATCGGTATCGTCAGCAATGCAGCCCTCAACGGTGCGCACAATATCAATCCTTTCGAGTTTAAGCACTACAATGTATCCAAAATCGAAGTCAGTCGCGATGGCAAAACTTTGTGTACCAGACCCTTCGAACCCAACTTTGGCGAACAGAAAAATTACTTGAGGTCGTACTTGTCGCTGTACGAAGCCACAGGACAGTTAGGAACCAACACCAGTCACGGTATTTCCTACGACGACTATGCAAGAGGTTACACGTTGTGGGCTTTTGATTTCACTCCAGACCAAGGCAGCGACGAGGGACATTTCCATCCTATAAAATCTGGGCAACTGCGTGTGGAACTTCAGTTTGCAAGGCCTCTTGAAGAAACGGTGAATATCATTCTGTATGCTGAATTCGATAATACCATAGAAATTAACAGTTTGAGAGAAGTCATTCTAGACTATTAGACATTATGGAAGACCCTTGTCCTTGTTTGAATAGTGAAGAATCCATGGAATGGGAGGTTACAGAGAAAGCAGAACCCCAAGACCAAAATGAAGAAGTAGTGATCATGCAATCCAGATGGCCAGAACAGGAACAACAGTTAGTGGCTTGTTTTGCACAACACTTGGAAGATAAAATGAGGGACATGATTAAAAAAGATTGTTATGGATGTCAAATCGATCATCCCAGTCAAATTCAACACGATAAATGTATGATGATGAGTCAAGAAGAAAAATTGGATGATTATCTGAACGAAGCTTGGAGTCTCATCTCCGAAGAAGACGTGTTACTTCAGTGGTGTAAAGGCTTACGTGATCATTCCTCTCCTCCATTGTTTGCTCGAGAAATCGATCGCATCGAAGCTCTCTTGGCCAAAAGTAAAGAGACGAAGCAAACCATCAGTTACTTGTCAGACCGTTTCAAACAAAAAGTCTGGATTGAATTGATGACTTATCATCGCCTGTGAAGAAAGGAGAGAAAAAAACAAGGCTACACAAAACAAAAAATGGATACTTGGGAACTTTATTATCTTTTGAACCGTAGTTCGTACACTGCTTCTTGGAATCCTGTGGTGTGTGCTAAAGATGAACTACCTCATCGCAAACCTCAAGAGAATCAAGCTTATGTCATCAACACAGATGACAGTCATCTTCCAGGAACTCACTGGGTAGCAGTCTACTTTCCTCAAGAGGGATGTGCGGAGTATTTTGATTCGTATGGATTGCCTCCTTTCGAAGATGATATCATTGACTTTATGAGAAGAAATGCCCAGACGACACGATTCAATAATGTGAAATTACAAAGCACAGATTCTATGGTGTGTGGACAATATTGTATCTATTATCTGCATCATCGCAGTCTTGGATATTCTTTAGAACATTTAGTGACTTATTTTGATCGTCATTCGTCTCGAAACGATGACAAAGTAGATCGATGGTTTTGTGACCATTTTGGCTATCTGTTGTCTTTAGCTAGGAAACGTAGTGTACATCAATCGCCCAATGACTTCCAACAGTGGAAATCTCAATTTAGTTCACAACGTTGTCAACCATGTCAAAGATAATGTATTAGTGTTATGGAAGAAAAACATGTTTGTTCTTTGAAAAAATGTTTGTTCTTTGAAATAATGTTTGTTCTTTGAAATAATGTTTGTTATTTGAATAAAAATGTTGTGTTTTGAAAACCAATGCGTGTGTCGTTTGTTTTACATTTGTATTCATATAAATGCTCTTTGACTTTTCTTTCTATCCCTCACATCAAACTATCTAAACGTTTCAAAACCCTAAACCGCAGAGGGGTGTTTTCCATCACGTCCGCGCTTGAACCATATAAAGCAGGGGTAGTCTCCAGTCTGGCCATCCATTGTTTGACTCATCCTACTACGAAGATGTGCTCAAGACTAGCTAAGCTGAACGAAGCTTATGTCACTCTGCATCGTATCAGACACAATCTGATGCCAAAGCCTGAAGAGATTGAGAATGTAAGAATGCTACAAGTAACGGAAGACCTCATAGAAGAACTCTTCAGAGAGGAAATTCAAAAAGAGAAAGAAGAATGGACTGAGAAGTATCGACTTCAAAAGCAGCAGAGAGAACAGAGAGAACAGCATCAGCAGCATCAGCAACAGCAACAACAGCAGCAGGAACCAGACAGAAGTTTTGTCGACTGTCGTGTGGACACAAAAGAGTTCTCTTTCTCTTTCCGAAGAAGCAGACCCTATCGTGTAGCCAAACGAGGACGCAATCTTAGACGATAAAAGATTGTCATCCTTCCTCGTACACACAAACACAAAAAACAGCCCTTTTCAGGGCTACCCAATATTCTCGAAAAGAATTAATCATTCAATTTGCTTATGGTATGTGAGGAAGTTAGAAAAAAATTAGAAGTGAGTCTATAATCACTGTCTCTTTTAACTTTTGTTTTGAAGTGCGTCTATAAGCACAACGTATTTTTTCAAAATAACTTGTTCAATGTATAATTAATATGAGTCAAGTATAAAAGTGTGGGGTGTTTTGGTAATGATAGGGATAATGTAAGTTTTTTGGATCAAGGGGGTGTTTTCTATCACGTCAGCGTGTTTTGGTAATGATAAGGATACTGTAAGTTTTTTTGGATCTAGGGGGTGTTTTCCATCACGTCCGCGCTTGAATCAGGCTCCCGCAACACAATGTTGCAAATAAATGTAACACAATAAATAACACCAAAACAATGCAAAACACAACTATATAGCACATACACTCTGATACATGTCCTATGAGGTTGTAAAGTAGCCAAGCACCTACGGTGTGCCTCGTGTTTCTTCGTATTGGGGCCCGGGTGTGCGTTCGCCCCCTCTTCGTACTGGACGACGATTGCAGTGCCTTGGAGCTTGGGGCTTCCTGAACTGGACCTTTCCGCCTTTGCCGCTTCCGGACATGACATTACTAGCGAAGTGAGAAAATTCTCCTTGCTACCTTTAATGATGCTTTGATTGGAACTTAAACTAGGGGTGGATGTGTGTAGTGCCATTCCTATCCACCCTATAGGCTACCATTTCCCTTGATAGTTACTTTTTAGTAATTCAGGGGAACGCCTAACAATGACTGAAATGTGGTGCAATTAAGCACTCAAACCCTAAGGGGAGGGAGTGCATCCTTCCCCTCCCTGAAGGAACTAAATGGACACCGATATGGTGTCTATAAAAGCTGCACATATGTCTCTAGTAGACGGCTGCAGCTATAAAACAACCAGGTCGGTCGGTCAGTCTGGCTACCATATTTGAATAATTGCACAGGTGGCTAACACATTATTGGATGTTAATATGTCCTTTAGTATAACTGGACTGAATTTGACCTTTAGTATGACCTTGTTGTTTCAGGTGTGGGCTGCGTCCTTCGCTGTGCTGTCTTGCTGTCTGCGTGCTCTGGTGTGTGCTGCTGTGTCAACGCCCTCCTGGACCTGGGCCTTTTCCGCCTTTGCCGCTTCCGCTCACCAAATTACTAGCGAAATGAGGAAACATTTCCCCTCGCTACCTTACAACTGCTCGATTGGATGATAGGGGTGGGTGTGTGTGGGTACTATTCCTACCCACCCCCAATATAGGCTTTCATTTCCCCTGATAGTTACTTTTTAGTAATTCAGGGGAACGCCTTAATTTATAGTGCATTTAAGCACTTTTAAGGGAGGGATTAACAACCCCTCCCACCTAAATGGGTGCCGACATGGCACCTATAAAAGATGTACAAATGCCCCTAGTGGGCGGTTACATCTATAAAAATTCCAGTTCAGTCAGTCAGTCTGGCTACCCATCGTTGGCGCATCAAAGAAGATGAGCAGAGTACAGAAAATAAGAGAACTTCAAATGCATTTGGAGAATGCTAGGCGTCTCCTGGACGAACTGGCTATGGAGGCCATAGCAGAGCAGGCCAAAATTGAAAAAGAAGAGGAGGAAAGAAAAAAGAAAGAAGAAGAGGAGAAGAAAAGTCCCATCTTGCCTCACCGCATGATGAGACAGACTAGTGAAGTCAAGCCCATGGTGAGGACACCTTCACCACCAGAACCAGTTCGTCCACTACAGGCGCAGCCCCCACCGCAACAATCACAGCCTCGACCGCAACAACTTCAGCCGCATCCACGGTTGCGGAATAGAGGAAGAAATGAAGAGACTTTCACTATCCCTCAAACAGAAGATTGGGATAGTGAAGCCACTCATTCTCCCTCTGCACTCCCAATCACAAGAGTGAATTGGGAGAATGATTGGAGTAGGAGATGTGTGTGTGTGGCTAGACCTGGGAGATGCCAGCATTAACCAGGTGCAATTTGAAGTTTTAAAAACAGTCCTTCTCAGGGCTACCCAAATAACAAGAAAAGAAATACTATGTCAATTGCCAATGGGTGTGAGAGAGGAGTAGTGTGATTATAAACACTGACTCTATTTAGATGGTATATGGTGTAATTTTGGATAGTATATAATAGGGTTTGTTTAGGCTGCTTCCCCGTGTGTGTGGTTAGTATAGGGTGTGATTTTGGATAGTATATAGTAGGGTTTGTTATGGCTGCTTCCCCGTGTGTGGTTAGTATAGGGTGTGATTTTGGATAGTATATAGTAGGGTTTGTTTTGGCTGCTTCCCCGTGTGTGTGGTTAGTATAGGGTGTGATTTTGGATAGTATATAGTAGGGTTTGTTTTGGCTGCTTCCCCGTGTGTGTGGTTAGTATAGGGTGTGATTTTGGATAGTATATAGTAGGGTTTGTTTTGGCTGCTTCCCCGTGTGTGTGGTTAGTATAGGGTGTGATTTTGGATAGTATATAGTAGGGTTTGTTTTGGCTGCTTCCCCGTGTGTGTGGTTAGTATAGGGTGTGATTTTGGATAGTATATAGTAGGGTTTGTTTTGGCTGCTTCCCCGTGTGTGTGGTTAGTATAGGGTGTGATTTTGGATAGTATATAATAGGATTTGTGAATAGTATCTAATATGACAAGTGAATGTAGGGGGTGTTTACTTTCACGTCCGTGCTTAAGATATATATACGCAATCGTCGGTCCTTGGAGCCATTCAATTTTGAACACATCAAGACGAATTTTGAATTGTTTATCCAACTCCGAGACAGCTGGTTTGGGATCCTTGATGCAGAATATCAAGTGGAAAGACTTGAGGAAGAATTTCAGAGTAACCATGGCTTTGTAAGCCAACTGAAATTAGCAAGAGATTTATTAGAAGGTATGATAGAGGAGGAAGACCAGAAATTAAGAAGACGTATTAAAAGAAAATATATAAGAATAGGGGTCTTGAAGCAAGCACTTGATCATGTCATCAAAGTCAGGTGTTTTCTAGAAGAAACATTACATCTGATAGAGTGGGAATATGTGAAGTGGGGTCTAGACAGGCTAAAGAAAGCAGAAGCAATAATGAGAATGGTGATGGAAGAACAGGTGATCCAGATTAAAGAAAACTGGTCTAAGGAGAGAAAGGAAAAAAAGAACAAAAAGACGAAAGAGGACTTTGATCTACTCAATCTAAGATGGATGAGAGTTCAGGAAATGTTTAGAGCTATGGGACATCCTGACTGGAATCCCGAAGAAGAAAAGAAGAAGAAAACGGGAATCATTGGTAAAATCAAAAGATGGTGGAACAATGGCAGAAAATAAAAGAAGAAGAAGTATCCAAAGGCTCTTTTCAGGGCCACTCATAAGTCTCGAAAAGATAGTAGCTTTCATTGCCACCATTTTTTTCCCTTGTTTTATTTCCCATGTTATATTTCCCTTGAGGCTAGATAGGCCCACTATGTTCCATTTCCCTTGAGGCTATATAGACCCACTATGTTCAATTTCCCTTGACGCTATACAGACCCATGTTCAATTTCCCTTGAGGCTATAGTGCCCCAAGCTGTTTTGAGGCTATAGTGCCCCAAGCTGTTTTTGACTGGATTTTCCCTTGAGGCTATAAATCTTGAGGCTATAGTGCCCCAAGCTGTTTTTGACTGGATTTTCCATTGAGGCTATAGTGCCCCCTATTACTACTTACGCCTCTGCTTCTAAAATCACGATTATAATTGTAGCATCAAGCACGTTGCAAGTTAGCATCACGGAAATTTGCATAAATAATGCCTCATTATAACAAAAGATGTCGCTGTAACACATCAATTTCTTACCATAAAACTACTCCCCTGACCCTAGCAGCAAATGGTTATTAATACAAACATTGGTTTGATAATCTAAGAATTACTATAAATTACAATAAATAAAAGTAAAATCTCCTGTACAATTATGTATTTTGTCTCTGATTATTTAGACCGCTCCGGTGGCCTAATGGTTAGAGCGCCCGCCTCGGAAGCGTGAGGTCGTGGGTTCGATCACTGGCCGAGTCATACCAAAGACTTACACAAATGGTACTAACAGCTACCTCGCTTGGCGCTCAGCATTAAGAGGTTAGTGTTAGGACTGGTCGGCCTGGTGTAAGGATAATGTGACTAGGTGGGACATCATGCTACAAGTATGCGGCATGATGCTGCAGTGCTAGACATCAGAATAAGCTTCCTCACTGCAGACATCGTAGGGATACGACTGAAAAATTGTTAAAGCTACGTTAAAGATCCTAATCACATACACATCTCTGATTTTTTTCATTTTTAAGGACAAAAATTTCAAAGGATGCAAACCAGTTTTAAAACTGTTTTTTTTTTTAAATACATTCAAAGGCTGACGTTCTGTACATTAACATTGGAAATTAAGCATAGGAAAACCATCCTCGTACCCTAAATCTAATATTTCTGATCGCATATAAACAATGTTATCACGATAAGAACATGACTTTCCGCCATATGTTCCTAAGGAAGACTGGGATAAGAATAAACATTTTAATGTGGTATTGATGTTGCTCTGAAATATATTTTTTTAGCCGGAGTTTATGTACATTCGTATCACAGGAAATTATAGATGTTTGTGAGGTGCGTCAAAATGGGTAGCGAACAATACGATCCTTACATCCAGGAGTCGTCTGATGAAAACTCGTTTGGATAAGTACGATGGTGATATATCAGTCATTTCTGATCCTTACTTTGCTAAAATAACTACTGTTTCGAAAGTCATGAGAGATATCACTAGGAAATATATTTCTTAAACGGTGAGGGTACATACTTAAGTGCGTCAAAACTGGGGTTGATGACGATTTACCACCCTGTTGTAGTGCATGTGTTTTTATTTTCGTATGGTGTTAATAATGTCTTAGATCGTCAAGAAAGCACATGGATTTAGAGAACGATTAAAACTTAGTTGCTAACTTACACATAAAAAAAGAGACTGAAAGAGTTAAAATTCTTATCAACACAAAATGAATACCGTAAAGCTCTGTTGGGAGCATTCATTATTTCTCGTAAAGGGAAAACTTTAGAAAAGTCAGCGCCGTCTGTTGTCATAATGACATGCTAATCTCTAGTATGACATTATGACAACATATGGCGACAGGAGTTGGATCAACAAAGGCGATATTGATAAAATTTAGTATCTGCAAGGTCAAATCTAAATGAAAACAGCAATTGGAATGATGTAATTGTAATATGGCAAGTTTGTAAAGAGAATATACGTAACTGCATACAGGAAGAATTAAAAATGCACACATATAATTATGGCGGTAATCCCACTCGATTTTGTTGTTGTATTTAAACTTCCTTCCTCCTTTACTCTCATTTTTCTATATAAGAAAGCAGAAAAGAAAGCCAAATTTTGAATAAACGGTAGATAGATAGTATTACTTGCTAAATTTCAAGGCAAAGAACCCTTGTTCTTTAACATATTCAACAAGGAAAGAGCGTAAAAAGTTGTATAGACTTACCTGCTAGGTAGGACATTCACACAATCAAGAACATTCACCGTAATCATGGCAACCTGGACTGTGCATTCAATATAGTGTCTGTTCTATGAAAACTGATCCGTATGATCGAAGTACGTATTAGTGTTATAAAAACGCTTACCGTATCTAAACTGAACAAGTGAATGGTGGATTGCAGCCTATTGATGTATGGTGTAATACCTGGGGTGTTAGGAGCGAAGTTGCATAATGAAGTTAAGTTTCAGCACAATGTTTTGGAGATGTCAGCATTTTGCAATGGGACATAGGTTGAATGAAAAGACTGTTGGAATGCAACAGCAGACATCTTCGAGGATGCGTTTTGAAATGCTAATGTAGCATTTGAATACCATTTCGTAAGGGTTAATTCTATTCAGATCATCTTGCAGGAATATTGACTGAGAGCAGCAGTGCATCACGAAGATATTGACTAATAGAGCAGACGGGGCTCATCAATGAGATACCAGGATATTGAGTACTGGAGGAGACAGAAAGCAACAGTGCGTCACGATATTGACATGTGAAAAATATCAAGACGGATTAGTTCTTAACTTTTAACTTTTTTATATTTGTCTTTTACAAACCCTTACCAATAGCGGAAATACGGTAATAAATATAACCTATGGGTACAGTGTATACCTTTGTATCCAGCTGGCGTATCTGCTTTGTACTTAGTTTAGAAAAGAACCCCAAACTCCCAGATTTTTATTTGTAATCATAACCAAGGCATTGGGCTAGACCTCCAGAACAATTAAAATGAGGCATAGACACCGATGTGTTACGCAATGGGAGACAATCCCGTCCCGGGGGAGGGGGGGCGTGCCAGATTAGATAAATTCTGAATGATCAGTGACATGAGCTATGAACGATTTTCGCTAAACAGCAAGGTACGTATTTAACAAAATCCGTGCCATCACAACAAAAAACGATACGATTGTATCCAATGTCAGTGCATGACTCTCCAAAGTGAGTTGGGTCAGCTATGCCGATATTGTCTTCCAAGCCTTAAAAAAATAGCTTAAAAATTGACCTTCCATTTGAAAAATGGCCCTGCAGTAGAGAGAAATTGGCCTCGCTATTGGCCTCGCAGTAGTTATTCCACACGGAAAGCTAATTATAGTCACATTTCTTCCCAGGAGTTGGGGTTGGAATGGTGAAGACGCTAGATTCGATGTTATTTTTCCAACGTACTCTAATAACTCTGTCAATTACCACCCCCACCCCATCCCCGCCCGTAAATTCTGCTACGTCATTTATCAGCGGAGCAAAAGCTATGTTAGAGTCTATTTTCCCGCGAGAAAAATATCACTATGTGGTCTTCTGAACCATACCCCCTGCCCTCCCTCCTTCAACCTTAATTGATAGGAAGTGTCTGAATGATACGAAATTTGATGTGCAAAGGGTATTTTAACAAATCTGAATATATTGAGTAAAATTTTGGTTTATTTGAATATGTCAATAAATTTAATGTCGATCGATAGAGAATGTAACGTTCTATCAAACAACTGCATCTGCACGTACATCATGATCTAAATATGAAGATACACTCGTGTAACCTAACATAGGTAAATGACAGTGACGTAATCGCGACTGTTCAAAGATCATACTAAAAATTCCGGGCTCTCTTAGGGTTACGTTAGTTTGGTATCAAGACCGACTTAGTCTGAGTTTATGGAATTCTTCGTCTTATATCGGTTTAAAGGTGGTCATGAATCAGTGGAAGATTACCTACGGCTTAGAAGACTGTTGTCAGCATTTGGTGAGTGCTAAGTGGCTGCTGAGTAAGGAAATAATTGAGGAAGATATTTTACACAGAATGGAAGATATTTCTTTTTTGACCGACATTATTTTGTCAGCTTTTTAAAAGATAAATAGTTTCAATAAACATTTGAAACTGAAAACGGTAAGTTCATAAGGTCGATAAAAAAAAAATCCGATTGAAATCGCACACCGGATTTTCGCGAAATATGAAGCAAATATACATTTTGTTTATATTGCAAAAGGTGATGAAGCATGAATTTACATTTTTGAACTTCAATTGAAAAAAAGATTTCGATCCGAGAAAAAAATCAACAAATCGCTCGACTTAGTAGGATTTTCAAGAGGTCTACACGCTTTATTCTTCAATCCAGATGACCTAGTCGTCCTGGAACACGTGCCAGACTCTGCTAGTGTCACTGGACATTTACATGTTTCCAATGTTTTGCCAAACGTTGTGGAATACTACCACCGAACCACTCGTGCGCGCACCGGTACCATACGTTTCCATGTACCCCATGGCGACACATATGCGCATAAATCCGGCATCATGTCCGACTTTTTAAAGGGGCACAGCATTAAGACTTTATCATATATTGCATACAGTACTGATTTAGATCCTCTTTAATTTTGTCGGAATCCCGTTATCAAAGACCGCTCCGGTTGTCTAGTAACACAGGTTCGAACCCCAGCCGAATCATACCAAATATCTATAAAAATAGTACTTACATTGGCCTAGCTAGACGCTCAGCATTGAAAGGTTTGTGCTGAGAATAGTCGTCCTGTATTCAGTATATTGTGACTGGGTGGGACATCACGCTACATGTCTGTGGCGTAAATGATACATATAAAGACATTCGAATCGTTGCCATGCGATGTTGATTTCTAGAGCACGTCGAGTTTTCAGCATTACAAAATCCAGATAATTATGAACCAAATTTTACTAATGCTGACAAGATATCGAACTACTATGGTAACAGTACTGTTTGCAATATACCTAGCGAGTTTCTGATGCTTTAATGAATTCAACAATACTTAACCGGAAAACAGGAAATTCTTTATAACTTCAATTTGTTTAAATATGAACTTTCATCCTAAAGCAGTAACTGACTTATATATGTATTAGCTGATATGCGCAGATTATGCATCATATAATATTTAAAAACATAACGACTGAACTTTTCTCTTCAAGGTCAAGATACAAGAGGCATAAGGTGCTCCGATCGGGGGGGGGGGGAGGGGCATGACAAGGATGTGACATAATTAATTTGAGTTATTGACAAGAGATTTTGATAAATTGTAGGAACTTGAGTATACAGAGTTGTTACAGACAACGTTACCAAAATATTTGTTACAGATAAAATCTCCTTTCCTACGTCAAGTGATGGAAATGCGTGCTCATGTATATAGTCAGTGGGTTATCTATTAATATGGTCTGACGATCTGCATCATTTTCGTGTGGTCAGTTCAAAGCACTAACAAGAGTATGAGAATTGTGTACTCGTCTCGTGTGATCCAAGTTTTTATTAAGAACTCGAGCCGACATCTAACCAATCCGCGACTTTAGCCAATGTTTGGTAAGCCTCGCTCTAAGCGTTACAATCGTTGTACTGATATTTACTAGCCATGTATGGCGATCTCAGGAAGCCAACCTATACGTCTCAAATGAACGAGACTACTTTTGCTGTACCTACAAAAGCACCATACAAAGTTTACCTTCTTGTTCAAATTCGTTCACATTACGAAATGTTACACATATATTTGTAAATTTACGCACGTAAGTAATTATGCATACATACCTAAACTGATTCACATGAACGGGTTTTATTTTCAGAGTGCTTTCAGCTCTTATGTTCGAGTAATAGATATAAATCCAAAATCGTGTTTTCAAGCATACATTTTAAGTTGATATGTGTGCAGTTAATGTCAGCTTCTTTGCTGATCCGTCTACGTGCTCTTAGATGTCCATGCTTAAGTATGTGTTTGAGTGCGTGAGTGTCCATGTGCATGTTTTCAGGTGCAGATGTGGAACATACCTCTACCTTTGCTGTCTTCCACCTGTTTTGTTCCGTCCTTGCAGAGTTGTTATGCCCGATCGTGGCTATTGTGAACGTATATATTTAATACACCAAGGACACACCCGTGGTTAATAAAATGGTAAACTGATCTCTTTCCACTCAAGACACCTTCTATTGTAGATCTCAGCCATAGCACGCGAACGTTACACCATCAAAAATAGCAGGTAGTCAGATTTCCATTCGTATTATCAAGCGCACCCGTCGACTGTTTATACACCTCCATTTACGAAGCTGCTGTAAGTGTAAAAAGTACAAATAAAAGCCAAACCTGCTGAAGAAAATCCGGTTTCAAGGCGGATAAATATATACGTGGAACAAGAATAAAGAAATCCGTTGCTGATTGTTTTCGATTGAAATCCCAACATATGCATTTATGGAGGAAATCTCGAAGCAGCGATTTAGTTATGTGTGTTATAAATGATTATAGGCTTTGCGTGATGCATTTGTTCCTTTTAAAATTATGGTATTTAATATTCAACTCTTCAATGTGGGCTAATCGATTATATATCTATATCTATCTATGTATCTATGCATTTATAACTGTATGTATGTATGTATGTATGTATGTATGCATGTATGTATGTATGTATGTATGTATGTATGTATGTATCTATGTATCTATCTATCTCTATCTCTCTCTCTCTCTCTCTCTCTCTCTCTCTCTATATATATATATATATATATATATATATATATATATATATATATATATATATAAATATATATATATATATATATATATTCTGAGAGAGAGAGAGAGAGAGAGAGAGAGAGAGAGAGAGAGAGAGAGAGAGAGAGAGAGACTTACAAACAGACGTTTCTGGTTTTAGATTCGTCTCTGTGAACTTTAAAACCCATTATTTAAAAAATGTAGAAACTAAGTCGACGTTATCTAAATTGATTTTTTTGTATTTGTTTGCTTTCATTTCAAAATATTGCATGGTCACACTAATTGGCACATGCATGAAATATGAATCGTCTCCAGACTAAAAGTAGAAACACATATTTATCTGAAATATTATCATTAGAGAAATCTTCTTTTCGCATACATAAACAAACGTTTAAAATACGAGTATAAAATGAAGTAATAAAATAACGTAGTCCATAGCACCTTAATGTTCGGCACAAAAAACAGTACATTTGCATTTGCATGTATCACTGTTTAGATCTTCAATGATGTATTTATGCGTGTCTGTCTGCCTACCTGCCTGTATACATGTATGTATGTATGTATGTATGTATGTATGTATGTATGTATGTATGTATGTATGTATGTATGTATGTATGTATGTATGTATGTATGTATGTATGTATGATAATTCGTTAACAAGTATCTTGTTAAAAGAGGCTGAAGGTTAGTTGGTAGATCGTCGGTCTCTTGATCCAAGAGTAGTGGGTTCGATACCCGCCCAAGAAAGTCAGTGTCGGCTGCCTCACATTCAACATGGGAAAGGCATTTTGTTTCATGTCATGTTAAAACTATTACTGTATTAAGAGTGTTGTAAGAAAGTATCGTTCTATAACTTATAGTGAGTCACTATCCGCTAGAATCCCGTCGTGGATGCCGATACCATAATACGATGATAGTTTCGAACATAATATGTATATAGAGTATGACACACACACACACACACACACACACACACACACACACACACTATTACTAGCATACGTCCCTTCAGCTCACATATCATCGAAGGGAAAGAGAATTATGTCCTTTCCATCTTAATTAGGTAATACATTTAAATTGAATATTTCATAAACAATGCAATATAATTTAACCGGAAAAACACATTTCCTGTTTCCTGATTTACTACCCCAACGTAATACATGTTTTACGTTAGAAACAGGTGCATACACCTCCATTTACCAAGCTGCTGTAAGTGTACAAAGTGCAAATAAGAGACAATCCTGCTCAAATAAAATCCGGTTTCAATGCGGATAAATATATACGTGGAACAAGAATAAAGAAATCCGCTGCTGATTGTTTTGGATTGAAATCCCAACATATGCATTTATGGAGGAAATCTCGAAGCAGCGATTTAGTTATGTGTGTTATAAATGATTATAGGCTTTGCGTGATGCATTTCTTCCTTTTAAAATTATGGTATTTAATATTCAACTCTCCAATGTGGGCTAATCCTAATCCATTATATATCTAGATCGATCTATGTATGTATGTATGTATGTATGTATGTATGTATGTATGTATGTATGTATGTATGTATGTATGTATGTATGTATGTATGTATATCTCTCTCTCTCTCTCTCTCTCTCTCAATATATATATATATATATATATATATATATATATATATATATATATATATATAGAGAGAGAGAGAGAGAGAGAGAGAGAGAGAGAGAGAGAGAGACTTACAAACAGACGTTTCTGATTTTAGATTCGTCAATGTGAACTTTAAAACCCATAATTTTAAAAATGTAGAAACTAAGTCCACGTTATCTAATTGATTATGTTGTATTTGTTTGCTTTCATTTCAAAATATTGCATGGTCACACTAATTGGCACATGCATGAAATATGAATCGTCTCCAGACTAAAAATAGAAACACATATTTATCTGAAATATTATCATTTGAGAAATCTTCTTTTCGCATACATAAACACACGTTTAATACACGAGTATAAAGTGAAGTAATAAAATAACGGAGTCCATAGCACCTTAATGTTCGGCACAAGAAACAGTACATTTGCATATGCATGTATAACTGTTAAGATCCTCAATGATGTATTTATGCGTGTCTGTCTGCCTACCTGCCTGTATACATGTATACATGTATGTATGTATGTATGTATGTATGTATGTATGTATGTATGTATGTATGTATGTATGTATGTATGTATGATAATTCGTTAACAATCATCTTGTTGAAAGACGCTGAAGGTTAGTTGGTAGATCATCGGTCTCTTGATCCAAGAGTAGTGGGTTCGATACCCGCCCAAGAAAGTCAGTGTCGGCTGCCTCACATTCAACATGGGAAAGGCATTTTGTTTCATGTCATTTTAAAACTATTACTGTATTAAGAGTGTTGTAAGAAAGCATCGTTCTATAACTTATAGTGAGTCACTATCCGCAAGAATCCCGTCGTGGATGCCGATACCATAATACGATGCTAGTTTCGAACATAATATGTATATAGAGAATGACACACACACACACACACACACACACACACACACACAGAGAATTACTAGGATACGTCCCTTCAGCTCACATATCGTCGAAGGGAAAGAGAATAATGCCCTTTCCATCTTTATTAGGGTAATACTTTTAAAATTAATATTTCATAAACAATGCAATATAATTTAACCGGAAAAACACATTTCCTGTTTCCTGATTTACTATCCCAACGTGATGCATGTTTTACGTTAGAAACAGGTGCATACACCTCCATTTACCAAGCTGCTGTAAATGTACAAAGTACAAATAAAAGACAATCCTGCTCAAATAAAATCCGGTTTCAATGCGGATAAACATATACGTGGAACAAGAATAAAGAAATCCGTTGCTGATTGTTTTGGATTGAAATCCCAACATATGCATTTATGGAGGAAATCTCGAAGCAACTTTTTAGTTATGTGTGTTATAAATGATTATAGGCCTTGCGTGATGCATTTGTTCCTTTTAAAATTATGGTATTTAATATTTAACTCTCCAATGTGGGCTAATCCATTATATCTATATCTATCTATGTATCTAAATATGTATGTATGTATGTATGTATGTATGTATGTATGTCTCTCTCTCTCTCTCTCTCTCTCTCTCTCTCTCTCTCTCTCTCTATATATATATATATATATATATAGAGAGAGAGAGAGAGAGAGAGAGAGAGAGAGAGAGAGAGAGACTTACAAACAGACGTTTCTGGTTTTAGATTCGTCAATGTGAACTTTAAAACCCATTATTTTAAAAATGTAGAAACTAAGTCCACGTTATTTAATTGCTTATTTTGTATTTGTTTGCTTTCATTTCAAAATATTGCATGGTCACACTTATTGGCACATGCATGAAATATGAATCGTCTCCAGACTAAAAATAGAAACACATATTTATCTGAAATATTATCATTTGAGAAATCTTCTTTTCGCATACATAAACACACGTTTAATACACGAGTATAAAGTGAAGTAATAAAATAACGTAGTCCATAGCACCTTAATGTTCGGCACAAGAAACAGTACATTTGCATTTGCATGTATCACTGTTTAGATCCTCAATGATGTATTTATGCGTGTCTGTCTGCCTACCTGCCTGTATATATGTATGTATGTATGTATGTATGTATGTATGTATGTATGTATGTATGTATGTATGTATGTATGTATGTATGTATGTATATGATAATTCGTTAACAAGTATCTTGTTAAAAGAGGCTGAAGGTTAGTTGGTAGATCATCGGTCTCTTGATCCAAGAGAAGTGGGTTCGATACCCGCCCAAGAATGTCAGTGTCGGCTGCCACACATTCAACATGGGAAAGGCATTTTGTTTCATGTCATGTTAAAACTATTACTGTATTAAGAGTGTTGTAAGAAAGCATCGTTCTATAACTTATAGTGAGTCACTATCCGCTAGAATCCCATCGTGGATGCCGATACCATAATACGATGCTAGTTTCGAACATAATATGTATATAGAGAATGACACACACACACACACACACACACATACGTGTTTTAAGGTCAAAGTGGGGTCTTTAACATTTATCTCTGAAACTGGGGTCCCATGTTTCTAGTTGTCGTATCTGCTAACTGCCATCAAATATAACAAAAACATGGACTTATGAAATGAGACACACACTTAAATTTAAAGATAGTATTTGCATTTGTAAAATAATAGCTCTTGACAATTTTAACAGTAGTCATGGGAATTGGGGTCCCGGAAGTCACTAATCACGTGATATACTCTCGCACCCGAAATCGGGACCGAAAACACTCACTTGAAACTGGGGTCTTGAAGCAAATCATCTTAAAACACAACAATATTTATAGTATAGAGTGAAATGAAAGATGATTGAATTGCTTTGTTCTTATATATGTAATACCTTAATAAGTGTCACGTTAAAATGTACGCCGATAAATCAACCTCTCACCTTGATGATAATAATTGGTGGTTTAGAGGCTGATATCCCCAATTCATTAAAATCTGCAGCCAACACTTATGTGGAATATGGTTGTTACCAATTACCTATGTGTCTAAAGTGTATGCAGATTTGCACATTTTAATGACCAGGTGAAATCAGACCCATATATTGTCCATCAGTGTCAGCAGATTTGGGGGAGACGGTGATTATCGGACTAGCTAAAATGTTAACCACTTTGTAGACGGTTGTAAATGTCAGTTGGTTCTTTTATCCCCATTTGTATATTTTCCTATTAAAAAGAGGGGCAGGGCATTTTTCTCGCCATTTTTCAACGAAGATCGTAGCATATTGATAAAATAACTAAGTCTGAATCCATGTGTCGGAAAAATTCATAGCGGAACACACCAATCAGTACGCGATAGCAGGTGCCATTTCAACCGACTGTTTAACGGCATTTTTAAAGTGTCATATTTGCCTAGAAAGTAATTTTGTAACGATTATACCTACATTACGTTATAGAATAATACAAATACATGTCTTTTTCACATATCCGATTTAACACCAAATAAGAAAGAAAAAAATGCATGTTATTTACATGAAGTTCAAAGTGTATGATAAATTAATGTATAGAACTATCATGCAAAAGAAAAGAACCTTGCTCTGTTTCTCTTTCTCTCTCTCTCTCTCTCTCTCTCTCTCTCTCTCTCAGATGGAAATTTTGTCTCCATATTCAAGCCGAAAATCGACAGACATCTAGAAACTCTGTAAAAATTTCATATTTAATTCGTTACCTAATCGGATTGTTCAGCATACAACTAATTACCATCCCTTATCCAGGCCAACCATTTTTTTGTACAGCCTGCGGTTTTATATTTTTTGTGCTCAATTTTTGAAATGATAAAGATTTTTGAAAGTTTACCCAGAAAAGTATCACCTCCACGACACATGTCACATACCAAATCCATACTTCTAGACTAATAGTCATAGCCACAAATGATGGTTAAGCGCCATAGTAAGAAGTTTTCGTGTCCATCATAATTATATACATTATTGTAGAACCCCTAAATATGCCCATGCTCACTCACACGCATGACAAACACATTTAGGGGTTGTCCATAGAGGACGTCCGCAGAGAATACCCGTTTTCCTCCACACACACACCTTGTCCGGATGTTGCTTACCTCCCACCCACCCACCCCCACTGCGGACGTTCGCATCTAGTATAATACACTGCTCTTTAGTCTAGCAGTGTAGTAGCTGGTGCTCTCAAAATACAACGCTCACTGATCTCGTCACAATATCTAGCTCAAAACAAAGAAAAATTAAACAGAAAGTTCTTTCTTTAAAAAGTCTTTATTTAGAACATACAACTAAAATTGTCATCTCACAGAAACCATAATTCGATAGACTGTCAATGTCTTACTCCACTTCAACAAACGTAGACTGTAGCCAGTCAAATAAGTTGCGAACAACTGGCAGACCATAATCACTCCTTTCAGTTGCGTTAGTTGATGATGCAGTTGACAGAATAACGCTAACAAATTCTGGTTTTACATTGCCTACGTCTGCCACCTCAGCTTGTGTGCTCACAGCTGCATGCATGTGAATACGGGCATGATTGCACTTCGTAGCCTGAGATGGAAAGTACAGGCCACACTGATTACAAACGCGCTTTTCAAGATTATAATTCACAGACCGACTTTGGAAATCTAATGGCATGCTCTGGAAGTCATGTAAAGGCTGCAGATGTAAAAGAGTCAGTCGTCGATAAAGCGATCCAAACGTTCCGTTGTTGCAGCCAACTGGTGCATAGGTAATCCCTTTATGTGCTGTACTGTGGAACAGGTTGTGGTAAAAATCGTCCAGGAAATAAATTGTAGTTAGTGTGATGCTGACCACAACATGAATCACTGCTGTACTTCACAATCTGCAAGCAATACTGCGACTGTTGAATGTGACGACTTGACCACTCATCTTACAGTGGATCGGTGTCCAGTTTTCCTGCATCACATGCTATAAAAGATGCTACCACATTAAATTCATCAATAACCGTTTTGAGGTCCAGATTTCTGCCAGCACTTTACCGGCCTTCTGGAAATTGGCCCTTTCCAACTCTTCATCACACGTCTTGCCATTGTCCAAATGAGATTCATAATGACTGTGAGGCAGAATCAATCCTGATAGGTCGCGTAACAGAGGATCCATGTGTCGTTCAACGGAGATGTAGGCAGAGTAACCTGGTGCATAACCAGTAGCTTCCTGTGCGTCGTTGGTTTTCAATGGGCTTTCCTCCACTAATTATACTAAGTTGTACTGGCGGCCATGTATTGTCCATCGTGTGCTGAAAAATGGTGTTAATCATGGTTCCCACGCTTTCCTAAATACAAATTTCCAGGTCTTTTCCAGGACGAAATTAATTTTTTCAAGATTAACATATGACTATTACTGAATGGAATTAAAAAAAAAACATTTTGGATTATAATACATGCATTTTGTAAATCCAGATGTCTCTGTCTCAAGACTCTCCAAAATATATGTCAGAAAAGATGATCGTGTACAAAATCACAAAATGAGTCACACAAAACAAATCTGATTATATTCCTTATAATTGGCATTTAAAGCCATTTCAATGTTCTAACTTTATTTTGCTGACCTGCATGATGTTGCTACGTGGAAACAACATAATGAGCACCATTTATTTTGTTTCCTTTCAACTTTTAATTCTAACGAATTCTAGAGCAATATATATGCATGTTATACATAGGAAATATTACCTATCACA
This sequence comes from Unio delphinus, assembly GCA_029339505.1. NCBI lineage: Eukaryota > Metazoa > Mollusca > Bivalvia > Unionida > Unionidae > Unio > Unio delphinus. The sequence continues at coordinate 12,401,468 of JAQISU010000008.1, read as the reverse complement.
GTATAAAAGGAACCCAATAATTGCAAATTAACCCTGAATTTATGTGCACCAATAAAATCTCAAGCAAGATTTTTCAACCAACCTAAAAAGTCCATCAATTTAAGACATTTACAAAGTGGCTGATTTAAATTTTAACAAAAGACCTTCAAAATTATATATTGTTGTATAAACGGGACTGGATTTTCTGTAAAATCAACTTGTAGTTTAATAAACAAGTCCCCAAACCTGAATTGATACATGGGCTTTTATCATTTCTTAATATTTTATGAAAGGGACGACAATTTTCCATTTCTCGTGCGTTCTTTCTAAGATATTAAACCAATGATTCAAGCTACATATCACTGTGTAATAGTTTCGCAACAAAGTTCAACTCTGAGATTCGAAATTTTTCTAATCCTGGTTTTCTCAGAATATTCCATCTCTATTTTTCACATTTTGGATTGAATGTGGTTCAGAGCAATTACATACATACATACATATATATATATATATATATATGGAACCTGCCGCCACCGTAAGGTAACTTAACACAGTGGGCCTAGCAAATTTAAACTATGTTATATCGACTTATACCTGCAATGAAATCGATAGGAAAATTATTTAATTTCTCAAAAATGGCAAGTATTATAAGTGGTATGTCTTTAATCCGCTTACAAACTCGACGAAACTCGGCATTGATGAAACTTGACCCAGTACTGGCCATTTGCGTTAATAGTCACACGACTTCACAAATCTCAAACAACGTAATCGGAATAATCACGTGATATCAACAACAAACTCTTTTTTTAATGTTGTTGTTGTACAAAATTTCAATTATTTTAAATGAAAGTGATACCTTTTGTAAAAACCAGAGAGAACAAATAATTCTCAACATATTTATTTTTAGGACAACCACAAGAAACTTGGCCAATCTGATTTATCAAGTAGACTGTTTCAATTGCTTCGTATGCTCCCTAGTTGAAAGAGCACATGCCAACAAGGTAAACACGTAGTACAACAAAACTCAAGAAGTAATATAGAATTTTGGGCTATTTCGTTCTGTATTTTTATTACAACCAGTATTTCATTTTTTTCCCTAAAATATTTGAAAATAACTGTTGTGAGATTATGTGTGCTCATCCTACTAGCTATCCAACTAGCTAGTAACAGCTCAAATTTCATCAACGCATTAGTTTTATTGTCTTTCAGCAGATTAAAGACAACAATTTTGATACTTCCAATTGCTTATAAAATAAATAATTTTCATACTGATTTCCTGCAGCTATAACTCTATTTAATGACGATTAAGTTTGCAAGCCCATCCCCATAGCGGCTTTGCTTTAACGCCACCATGTTAACCTCTGTTGATGCTGGTTTTCATACCTTCCATATAAAAGATTATACGTACATCGAGCAGACTGTGAAACAAAAAGTCTACTAGACGAATCTAACCCACTAAGTATTTGGATTGTCTCAACAAATATTTATGGCAATTACCCAAATGATACATACTGCAACCTCTTAATATTCTGGTTAGAATTCGATAAATTTAACTCACAATCAGTTCAGTTACGATTCAATTACATAATTGTTTCGGGCATGAAGTTGTGGAGTACAACATCTGGGATCTTCCCGACTTTCGTCAATATTTTCACGGTTGGGGAAAAATTATTATTACTCCCGCCTTTTTTCCGAATTCCCGGAACCCTGATTAAACCCTCAACAATAAAGCACTCTAATCCTAGTTAGGTCCTTCCGTCATGAAACCTGGTTAAAGTTTAAACTGCCACATCCAAGTGATCCCATATACACTCATACACACTATTTCTAGCATTAGTCTCTATTTTAAACTGCTGGCATATACTATCTAGTCATATGTCATCGATATCGTCTTTTGTCAACTAAACTGATTCACGACGCATATCAAGCTTTATATTATATAATTATAACAATAAATACCGTTGCGGCTTCATTTAATAATAATAATAATAATAATAATAATAATAATAATAATAATAATAATAATAATAAATAATAATAATGAGGACTTTGCATAGCGCCTAATCTTTAGAAGCTCTAAGTACTTTACAACATCTATAGTGATATGACTACACTACAGAAGAAAAAGAACCACAAAAAAAAACATGAAACTGGAAAACATAAAAAATGCTGAAACATATAAGGTACAAAACATCAGGTCTCTAAGTTTGTTCGTACAGTCGAGAAAAGGTGAGTTTTAAGAACAAGAAATCTGTGTCAAGTGAACATCCAGGAACTGCGTTTCAAGCCAGTAGGAACTGGGCAAATGGTTGACATGCATGGATATCGTAAGAAGTCTTTTGATGAAAACCCTATGTGGATATGTCCAACAACTCTTCTGTAGCAGTGATAACAGTATTTCCAAAGTTGACACATTGATTTTTATAAGATATCATACTGGCATAATTTACATTCAGACCTAACTAAATTTTAATGAGAAACCATAAGAGATTATGGAGTTAGAATAAGACTTTCAAGATGGCTATTATTATGACCATATTTGAAGCCAGATCAGTACATTTTCAACAAGGACAAATGGATATCATCATCAATCTTGTGAATCCCCCCCCCCCCCCCCAGTAATCTTCCATTTATGGAAGAGTCACGATAACAAGATAGTGGATAACAGACATGCACCTTTTTCATTTAGCACCATACACAAAATGTCTTCTGGTAATAACCAAATATTTGCATGACTTTACATCAAGGAGTAATAGGGACACAAACATTTTCAAACTGTCCACAGTACTGTAGTAGGCATAGTGGAAGTCAGATCTTCAAAATTTTCCTAACCTATACATCATACGAGTTCTTTTGGTAAAACTTCAATGTCAATTTTTGTTCATCAAGTAGCAATAAGATTTTCAAGATGACTGCCACATGGGACAGCAGACATGCATGATTTTCATTCAGGATACAAGCTGTTTTCCTATATAGTGAAAATCCCATATTGACATGACCATCTATTCAGGATTAGAGCAACAAGATTTTCAAGACAGTCACCATGGTAACCATATTGGATGCCTCAGCAGTACCAACTAGACTTTGTGATGACTGTGCTTAATGTTTCATGGCTATTACATGTTTAGGAATCTTGTTGACAAGCTTTTGCTTAACAGACAGACAGAAGACAACAGACCATCTAGTTAGCTGTCATGAACTATGGCTGGTAGAGCTAAAATCTAAATACCTGTATATGTTCTATAAATATATACAAACTACTTAGTATAAATACAAATATTTCGTCTTGTATGGATTAATTTCCTTCATATTTAATTTCCAACATGGATTTTAATGATTTCAAGTATACACAACTGCACAGTTGCAGAAGCATTAATATGGTTGTGCTGGATATCCCATCTCCCAATGGCAAAATTAAAATGAACAGCATAACAATAATATCCATGAAAACTGATTATATGTGTCTTCACACACATCATTCTCATGTGTTCGCCATACATATTTTCTAATTAGGTCTGCATCATCATTGGACCCATCTTTAATTTCTCTGATTATGTAAAAACTGAAACTTTTGCTTCTGCTGCTGGGTACATCATTGCAATCTGATAAAAGAATCCATCAATGCTTGGATCTTATTTTTTTTAAAAACTGCATATCTTGACAATATAAACCCATTGTTGTAATTTCGATGAAAGTTATGGCCTCCAGAATGGCAAGTTGCAACCAAATCATATATAAGACTGACACATAAATAGAGGCCATGCTTTGATAATATTTGTATATTCCATGTCTGCTCAAATCAACTCACAAATATGGCAGCTCAAATGGCAACAACTTCAACCAATCAGATCAAAAATTACATTATTAATGTGAAAGGATCTTATTCATTAGCTAATTCATCCAGGATCTGCATGATAGCTGAAATGTTAAGTCTGTTCAAAATAGGACCAGAAATATGGTTGCTAGAGTAGCAATATGTCTGGCTAATCAGACGCAAGATGATACCTCCAAAATATTCATCAATCTTACTGAACTTGTTTAATGTCTTAGTGATATAATTTTATCTTCAAGTTGGATCAAAATTGGATCAAAATTCTGACCTTCATTATGGTAGCAAGGTTAGCCAATCAAATCTAAGATCACTTCATCAAATTGCATACATCTTGCTCATTATCAAACCCATCAAACATCTTTATGATATAAAATCAAGTTTGATCAAGGTCAGATAAGAAATATGGCTGCCAGAGGTGCATCTAATTTAGTAAATTACCTAATTAGTATGTGTGGATTTCGCTCATTATCAAACTCATCTGAGTTCCTGATCATGTAGACATTATTGTTATAATTTTTTTGGCAAATACAAATTCCTAAATACAAGTGTAAATGTCTGACAAACACAACTACAATATAATATATTTTAATATTTAAAAAAATCTGATTACATATCTTAATTTTTAAACTGTGATAAACACAGGGATTGTCCTGCGTTTCGCCAATGTCGCAAATTGCGATGTTTTTCCCTTATTGCCGACAAAAATGTCCCATCTGGTGATTTTTTTGGCGACAGACTTTTTGGTTATTTAATTTGTAAAAACAATCATGGATTTGGACTGGATAAATTAAAAGGGAGAATGAAAGGAAGCCACAAACTTGACTAAGCAATGCATTGGAATCAATCTGTACACAAATGATCCTTTGTTTGTATTGACAACCCCATCTTAGCAGTGCATTGTTACATCATAATCTGCTTATGCTGACATCTGGGCCGAGTATTGTATCCTGTGATACAGTCAATCATGCTACCGTACTATACCTACAACTGACCGACTTCTGAAGACGCGAATAGAACAGATAAAATTAATTGAATGGCTAATCCTTCTGTTTCTTTTTTTTTTTTTGTTGTTTTTTTGTTTTTTTTTTACATATACCAATACAATAGTTTTGCTGAACCTTCATAGAAAACTGATAACCTTTGAAGTACTGACTACTGTGTATACATACAAAGCAATTGGAAAAAATCTCAATCACAATTATATCTGTCGCCAGTGCAACATCATCATGAGCAAACGGAAGTTAGACGTTGAGTGTTCATCATCTCCTCCTAAGTTAACAAAATTAACGGCGTTTGGATTTAGTGCAAATTCATCAGACAATACAGTCACTGAACCCAATGATAAACCTTGCAGTCCAACATCATCTACATGTAGTGCTTCAAGTGCAACACCACATAATGATGAACAGGGCAAAAATTCCCCAAAATTTCTACACAGTTGGAAACTTGGGCGTCCGCAGCTGAAATATGATAAATAGTTAAACCAGATGTTCTGTGATGCATCAAGGCAAAGTTCGTCAATTCATTTACAACTGGCTGTGATATTTTGAAAGAGTGTGTCACCAAACATGAATCCAGGCGGTGTAAATATTTGTGCATTTTACTCATTGATCTTTTCCGTTTGCCATCAATCCAGTGTTACGGTTACAGAGACAAACTCCACAAGAAGAAATAGCAAACAACAAAAAAGCAAGTTTCGCATAATTAAAAATAATTATTTATTTCTCAAAATACAGGAGTGAAAGAATACCTAAATTGGGTAGTTAACTTATGCTAATATATACGGTCCAATATTGCCAGGTGCGGACTCGTGCAAGTTTCATTCGTGGGAATAGAGATCATATTTCGCTTGTTGTATACAGCATTCAGTGATCATTATTTTGGGATTTAGGAAGCAATAGAGCATTTAAGGGAGATTTTGGCGAACTTCGTAATTTGCTCGGAATTTTTATCACATGGCGGGTGGTCAGCTGACTGAAATAGCCACTCAATAGGTGGTGGGCAAAATATGGCAAACGCTTCATAATCAGCATCAATTTTTAAACTAGGTCAACATTGTTTATAGAGTTGGAAAATGCCTATTCAACAGCAATGCTGCCACAAATATTGACAAAATTTAATATTGGAACCATTCTGTCTTATTTTGCGCCCCCGTGATGTCACGTGATGCTGCACTCATGTCTTCATATTAAGAAAATTCTGTTATTTTCTGTTTTAGTTTGTTCTTGGCCATTCTCTAAACCATCTGTGAAATTTTTGAAAGGAGATAATTTTGTTCTCAAATATGCATCAATATACATTTTAGCGCTAGATACCTATAGACTGGTTCAGCAGTAAATATGAATTAGAACAAAGAATCTGCATGTAAATATTAAAATTAGAAAACCAGTCTGTTCTCTATTAAGCCATCCAGATGCTATAAATAGAAATTGAGGTCGAAAGTTTGAAAGTAGAACCAGGTTTGATATAAATAGAACATGATACTGTTAGAAAAGTGCATGCAAGTCCACGGACAAGCGTACTCATATATTGTAGCTACATAAAAGCCGTCTTTTCTAACATATGGTCTGTGAGATTAATGAAATGTTATTAAAAACGAGAAAGCAAATAATTAATTTTTTTAAAAGGTGGATTCATCCAAAAAAGTATAATCTATATTCGTTTATGCAAAATTTAGTGAAGAAAAGTGTAATGATTACGCCAATGGTAATGGTTAGCATGTATGGATATAGCAGTCAGTATCTTGTATGTGCTAACTTTGTTACTATGCAACCATACATATCAAAATCATGCTGCACCTGAGGCAACTCCATGTACTAAAAAAAAATAACCGGAACAATGTTTGGTTTTAAATTTGTATGGTATGAATGAATTAAAAAATACTGAGCTAAATTGCAATTGTGCTTTGGCAAATGCTTTTGAAGACATGATGTAGGGTACAATTCATAATGGACAAATAATCACTTAATGTGCAAATGACATCACAACTTCATGTTTATTTTGACCCATTGTATCTGATTGTAAACAAAGTCTTTAATATTTTGCCATGATCTTGATCCAAGGCATGGTGCTTTTGCAAGAACAATAAGTACATCTTCTTGCCTAGGCACTTTAAGCATCCTGATGAAACAACTGAAGCGTTTGAGCACAGAATTCCTTTCTTGACTTGTCCAAGGTCTTCGCTGAGTTTTAGATGTGGTATTTATATGTCTCTTTGTTGATACTGCAACTGGTACAGTGCTGGTGCATCTTTGTAGATTCAAGAACTGAAAAGTACAAATTGATTTCTGATGTAACAAAGAAAGTATGTTAAGATGAATATGGAAAAACTTTAAACAAAATACCACCAAACCAGAGAAAACAGCAATTAAAGTCCATATTTTTTACAATTGGTGCCACACATGCCACAAAAAATATCTGCAGAAGATAATTACGGGAGGGGGCAAATTTAATTGAATTTTTAACTAGTTTTGGAAATCGGCTCAAAAAGGAATTTTAAAGTAGTATTGGATAGGAGCATAAAGATACCAGTAAGTTATACAACTAACAAAGACATGTTTTGACACCTCTACACCATTCTCATAGAACATATTATTTGCCTACTGCAAAAAGCAGCCATTTTTGGCTGGTTTTCATAGTACCAATTTCGTGGGAAAACCCCCTATTAATACTACATTCAGTGATGTGAATGACCATTACCGTATCTCAGATTATACAGTCGATGTTTAGGCTCTAGTCCTAATCCGCTATTCAAAGTAACTGGCTCAGACTTTTTCCAAAACAGAAGCTGTTGATTTTGTTCAGTACTATCTGGAGTTTGCACGATTAGAATCATGACTATCGAAGCTTCAATAACAAAGGCAAGGGCTCTAATGTTGATGTACGCATCACTGAGTATTTATGATCTATCAGATTCAGGTGATTTAGTGATGGAGACAGACAAAGAACTGGTAAAATTAGAGTATGAACAACAATAGCATATATGGTTTGCTACATTGGATTTTTTTTCTATTTCTCATGACAACAGCTATCATATTTCCTGCCACAAGACATACTCAAATTGACGTGATTTCCATTGAAAGTAATTCAATGTCCCTCCATGCTTTTATTCACAAGAATCTGAATATTCCTTTTTATTCTTCTGTGCTGATTATTAACACGTTTTAAAAGGCTTAATTTCTGTTTAGTCTTCATCATGCATAAATTGCTGGAGGTCAGTTTTTAAAAATTTTATAATTAGCAGTTTGATAATGCAGACAATTTGAATGAAAATATATGTGCAATTTAAAGCATCTGAAGTGGGGCAGTACACAAATATTTGTGATGTAGAACATGTGTGTCTAGAGACACTACACACGTACATAGTCAAGTACAAACACAGTCGTATTCAGGATAAAATGGGGTACTATGACCACAGGTGTATTCAAAATAGAATGAGGCATTATGACCCTCATTCAGGATAAAGTGGGTAAAGGACTGCTAAAGGTTCTTATAACTGACTGAATACAGTTAAAACAATTTTGAACTTGTAAGGCATTGAGCCAGAATAGAATATAATCTTTACTGTATTTGTTATCAACAATTTAGAATGCTGGTACCAAATTCAAAGAAAAAGTCAATTGTATAAATATAGCTTTTTAATGGTTAATACCTTGTTGTCAAAACTTATGAGATCCATGCATGATCTGTAAATTTACAGCTGCCAATAAGAGTTATATTATATTCATACAATTTGTTTTATCAAGACAACATATTTTATATTTTCAATCAATATTTATTTTTATACAAAACTGATTCAAAGGATATGGCAGAATATCAATGAGGTGATGATAAACAAGAAAATCAATGAAGTGCAAAAACGATCTGGAAACCAAGATATAAATAGATGGATTTTCAAATTTACAATTTGGCACTACAGGAACATTATATATATGGACATTCGTGATATTTGGACCTTTTCAAAATTTTATTTGCACATACTGAACAAATTAAAAATAAGATTTATTCTTGTACTCTGTAATATTTGCTACAATTTCTGGTCTGATGTTTTATACCAGGGAGGTGTCTTGTCTGAGAAATCCTTGTCCAAGGAATCCTCAGAATGCTTGGAAACCATGGACATGTCTGAGGATTCCTAGGAAACCTCAGAGTATTGGTTACAAAAACATTGGAAGTTCAAGGTCAACATCAGGTTTGAGAATAAAAACCTTGGACATTGGTATAAAAAAAGAATTATCCTTGGACTATTACCTTGGAAAGTCAACAACCAATACTCTGAGGTTTTTCCTAGGAACATTTGTCCAAGGTTTCCTAGTAAACCTTGGAAAATGTACAGCCAGGTTATTACACAAACCACACATTGTGATGGATTTCCATAAGGGATCCATGATCCATTTGCAATTGAACACGCATTTCCCCATCAAAACAGACAAGTAAGTCAACATTCACAGTAATTTGTTGTAGCTGGATGGGGTGGGTGGCAGCTACATTTGGGAATTAGCTGGTAGAACCAACAAACAAACAGCTAGGTAACCATTTTCTTTAATTCAAATTCAAACTCTCCCTAGCCAGTTCTCCTCTGGTAAATATATAAGCTTAGAGCGGACTTCACTGGAGACAACTGATATGATATTTCTATAACTGGTTTGAATTGTTTCTGTTACATAGATCGGTGTTTCCTACATTAAACTAAACATTTGATATCTCACTAATGAGTTGTCTAGCAGTTGATTTAAAAACCTATAAATGATTATAATATATCTGATCAGACTCACACTCACTTTCAGCCTCTTCCTCAAAATACAAATGTTAAATAAATGGGGTTTAAGTGTAAAGGTTGACAAAGATTGTCAGAGTTCAATTATAAAATATCTATTTCTTTAAGATCTATATCTAAGATATTCTTGCTAATTGGAGAAAAATAATCTAATATCTTTTCTCTAATATCATAATCATTTTCAAAATCTAAAACTAATTGTAAGTTCTGTAAATAATAATTTAATTTATTTGCAAAAACACAACTGAATGTTCTCACTAGACTTGAACCAAAATGATTAATGTCCTTAAGGGCATGGAGTGAGTGTACTGTAAAGATTCCGTTTGTATTGTTTTGGAAGGAAACTGGAAAACAGTCCTTACTACAAATTCATCAGTAATTTGCATGGACTCGTTAACTGATAGTGACCTAAACAAGGTTTGGAAAATTTCAAGTAAAAATAAAACCCTATTGGTCTGGCCATAAAGCATGGGTCCTTGGGATAAGACCATATTTATCTGAAAAAATTGATGTCATGCAAAAAAGCATTAGAATGACTGTTAGGTCTCAGCTTTTCCCCAAAATGATTCAAGAAGCAAATGTGAAACTTAACTGTACTAAATCAGATATTAGACAAATTCAAGATGTTAAAAAAATTAGATGCGAATGAAAATTTAAGTTTTTCTACTTTTCATGTTCAAGGGTTTTTCCATGATGAAACATCAAAATTAAGGTTTTTTTCAAAACCTACGTGAAGCTACTCTCTTAATCAGCACTATTATTTTCATGACAAGTTAAATCTCTAGTAATTTAAATGGTTCATATTTTTATTTTAATAATATTACAGTGATGAAAACTCACATTCCAATCTGAAAGTTGCAACATCAAATAGTATGTTTACTCTAGCATATCAGTCCATATTTTGTTTATCAATTTAATCCATTATGTTGTTGGTGAATTATGCTTTTGGTATACGTCTTTGACAATATTGATTTTGTTTCCGTACATATGTATTCTGTAATTACCCAAAACCTGATAAGAACTGCCAACTTTACAACTTGTGTACTAATTCACTGTTCCAATGTGCTAAATCAACAATTTTTTTTAGGACAAATGACCCTCAAACTTAGATAAGGTCTTGTGGTCATAAACTTTAATACAAATCTTTATTAAAATGATATAACTGTATCAAGAAATTATAGAGAGACATGACAAACTTTTGAAGTAGTTACCTAATATATATCACTCAAAAAGTCACTGGTATGGGGATAAAACAAATATGAATGCGCTACCTTATTCTGCCAGTACAAGTTCTTTCCATCTCCATAGCCGTATCTACTCTCCTCACTACTGTCAATACTTCTGGTTGCAAAAAGACAAAAGCCTTGGGTAAGAGTTGTACACCTCCGATTTCATTCGTGCATTGACTGATTTTGAGCGGTCGGCAGCATTGTTCACATATTGGCTAACGTGTCCACTTGTAGATGTTGCATCTATACTACTAAAGTAAAAGAAAACGCAACTTACAAAAGGAACCATCTTCCAATCCTTTAAATAGATCAACAATCATATATCTGTCCAAACTAGCTACTAAAACAAAGCCGTCAAGTCACATTAACCTAGACCCTAGAGATGAATAGGAGATAAAATACCAGCCACCCCATGAAAAAAAAAAACCAACAATTTTTAAAATTATAATTACAATGACACATGTCTACATCAAATTTTAAGGGACAGATCTGCAAGACACAAGTGGTCGTTTGTCTGATCTGTAATTAATTTAGTTTAGTACAAGCATAACTATATCTCTGTGCAGATAATTAATTAATATAGTTTAGTACAAGCATAACTATATCTCTGTGCAGATAATTAATTAATCTAGTTTAGTACAAGCATAACTATATCTCTGTGCAGATAATTAATTTAGTTTAGTACAAGCATAACTATATCTCTGTGCAGATGTCTTTACAATGCAAGTCGTAAGAGTGTTGGGCTTGTTTACCGAATTCAGAACATCGGAATGGTCTTTAGAATCTATTCTTATCTCACTTTAATCTGAATTTGTCAAAACAATCCTAACATATGCAGAATGGGCTGTAAAAATATTTCATTATCATCCTTTCCAGTATCAACAGGCACTTTTCTACACCACTGAATGAATATAAAAACATTTCTAAGTCTATGGCATGTATCTGGAGAGAATCTAAATATTCATCAGTGATAATAAGCCCATGCTCTCTTCTTCCATGTTCAATATTTGGTGGGGAAGGAGGTCTATTATTGCCAACACCAACAACCCTGATAAATAGAAATCAGCCTATAAACTCAGTCATCTTAATTAAAGCTTAGTCCTGAAGAAGTGTTCTTTTCAAATCTGACTAAAAATCAAATGAATCTACCACTAGATTATATTTTCTGTTTATTTTCCAACTCAGCATGACCAAAATGTTTAGTGCTGTAGATCCACTAAGAGTAAAAAAGGACAGTAACTCTTATTCAGCTAAATTTAGGAGTCATGTATAAATAAACATTTTAGCTATTGGAAAATTGCACAAAGAGACTTTCAGTGTAACTTGAAAGGTGTTAAGCATCATGCATACAGCCAATTAATTTAAACAGGCCCAAAAAATCTGATTTAGGCCAAACTAATGGATTACAACTATTATATACAACAAATAGTACACAATTTCACAAACAATACATCTGGCTAAAAGGATTTTTTTTGTCTCTGATACGACCTCTACTCTATACCATGTTTTGAAATGGCATGCAGTGAAGAAGCCACTTTCACCTGATTGGTTGCACAGGTTAATTGAGCAACTCTGCTGGTGAAACAGTGTATATTCATTGTAAGCAAACACTAATGAATCAAAGCTTAATTGCTGAGTATAGGTTCCATTTCCATGAACATTTTCAGTTAGAAATACAACTTTCACTAAACTACCTGCATAACTTTGAATTTGTACAGTAATTCGTTTCTCATTTGCAACATAAAAAGGCATTTTATGCAAAACACTAAATAATCAAAACAAAAAAATATTCCCACATATAGCACTCATATTATCGTGCAATTCAAGGCTGAAGCTATGTTCTGTTTCAAGGGACAATTTATTCTCACATGGAGAAGTTTTTGGTGTAATTAGTAGGACTGTCAACGGGTACCCAGGTACTCGGGTACCCGACCATAGTGAAAGACCCGGATATTGAAAATTAAGGACGAGTACCCGTTTACAAAAATAAGTTGTCAACAACACTATCAAAATATCATATATCATCAGCAGCACACTGGTCTGAGTAGTCCGAGTTTCCTCTGACCCTTGCCACCCCATTTTTGATATTTGGACATTTTTGTTGGGGTTTAGGGTCAGAGCGCAATTCCTATCAAAAAGTTGGAATTTGCTGACACTATTTGATGTCGGCATGGGTAGCAGCTTACATGCCAGCCCAGCAAGCTTATTATGACTTATTTTCTCAAAAATCGTGAGCATAGCATTTGTTATGCCTTTAATCTGCTGAAATTTGTCCCGGATCTGGCTATTTGCATTTCTGTTCTCTCACTATGCCATATAGATGCTATAAATAGAATTCGTGGGAAAGTAGAACAAAACTTGCTATAATTAGAACATGTTACTGTAGGAAAGTACAAGTCCACAGACAAGAGTACTTGTATATTGTAGTTACGTAAAGCGGTCTTTTCTAAAATACAGTCTGTGGGATTAATGGAATGTTAATATAAACAAGATTTTTCGAAGGTGGATATACCGAAAAAGCATAATCCATATACGTTTACTCGTAACGCGTAATTTAGTGGGAAAAAAATTTGTTGCTCAAGGGTTGTACATGTCTTTCATGTTCTAACGAGTACCCGGGTACCCGTTAAACAGCGCAATGGGTACCCGGGTAAGTTTTCCCTGGTTTTTGACAGCCCCAGTTATTAGCAATTTTGCTCTATTTGAATTTCTATCTGTACTCAGTACATGAGGTTTTAATTGGAGAATTTTTAGCCCACAAATCCTTGCACTTTCAACCCTGATAACTGTATTAAATCTTAAATATGTAATAATTATATTGGCTGAAACTTACTAATGTTTATGATGATGATATTTAAAGCCAAAGACATAACATCTGTTGTATTTATGAATTCCCTGTTTCCTGCTTTATTTTGTTCTCTCTTCTCTCAGCTTCTAATCTGTCAATCCTTTCCTTTACATACTCAAGCAGAAAATCACCTCTGTTGAATGCCACTGTTGCAAAAATACCATTACCTATAATGGGCAAAAGCAATAAATTAAAAATTAGAATAAGCATGCAAAGATGTTCCTAATAACCAAAGCTTAAAACTAGATTTTTACCAGGATATATCTTGTGTAATAAAATGAAGCAGTATTTTGAATGGATGTTATACATAGTTAAAAAATCTGATGGCCTGAAACCCAGGACCTCTCTAATTTCAGATAAGTGAGAAGCTCGTCAGATTTATTGAAATAATTTAATTTTACTTGACAAAGCTCTGATTATGCTGATGAAATCTATTAAAAAAATCAAGATGTTGACCTGCCATCCTGTAGCATGTCATGCTAAAAACAGGATTCACAAAACCCCTGGGCAAAAAGAGAACAAAACTAAATATTTTAGTATATGCCCATTACATTTAGCATGTATAAATGGTAAGAAGTCATCGCTAAAGCTGATATAAAACTAATTCTGGCAGTTTAATAAAAGACAATTAAAGGTCAAAGAGGTCAGGTATAAACCACCATTGCATTGATTTACTTAACTGGTTTATAATAGCTAATACATTTGAAGACTGTAGTGGGAAATCCCACTGTGCTAATGCACTGGCAAAAATGATCACATGGATATTGTTTGCACAGGCTTAACCCTTAAGATACAACAACCACATCTATTATAGCATCTCCTGTAAATAGCTCCTGAACCCCACTGAGCATAGTTTACTACCCCAGGTTCGCTTATGTTCGTGAAGTTCAGCAGTACAGTAGTCTCCCTCTTTAACAGCCCCCATGACCAGTGGCCACCCGCTTCTTACGGCCAGAATTCCTTGACATTGACGAGTTCATATTCAAAAGTACCCCTCGAGAACAGCCAACCCTCTAACGCGACCAGCATTTTAGTAGAAAAAAATGTAAAATGTCCCCCTCATGAACGGCCACCTTTGTTTCTTCAAATGTATCCAGAACCAATGATTAATTCAAATCTTGGCCCAAGGTAAGTAATTAATTATCTCTATCGTAGATACACGTCTCCCAGTGTCAAGTTTGCATTAAAAGTGTCGACTAAAGATAAATTGTATATCATTATCTATAAAAGTCTATGTTTACAGGAAATGGGCTCAATAATGTCATGATAAAGTTTGGGGGTTAACACCTATGTTGAGTTCTTCTCCTTGATGATTATAACCAGATGTAATTGTTACGATCATTCATAACAGGATCAGCATAGGCTAAAAAAGAGATTTTGTTACATTGGCACCCACTGAGAACCTGGGGGAAAAAAACGGTACCAGACAAAGACCGGAAAAATCATGTTACAACACATTACTGCTTTCTTGATGAAGACTGTATTCCATCCACTTGTCTGCATAATTAAATCGTATACAGTCAGCAACAACCGAATAAATCATTACCAAACATTAACATGTCATCACGTTAATGGAGACATTATTTTAGAAGAAATTTGGTTATTCTACTCGACGACATCGGGGGGGGGGGGGGGAGGAGGAGGAGGGAGACTTGCTGAACAATTTTATGCAGAAAAGACTAAAACAAAAACAAGTTTTTGTTGAAATAATTCAAATAAACAAAGTCATAACCAATAAGGTTATTCAGCAGCAGTGGGAAAATGGAGCAAATGGAAAGATAATTATGTATGTACCAAGATGTAAACGACGTTTCTGAATCCATTTGCATTGTAAATGACAACAATACCAGCTCGCATACACTTACATCAAAACTATTAACATATATTCAGTTGAAATAAGTTTAAGTTTGTTATTATAACAAGGTAAATCTTATAATGATTAATGTTACTTTAAGACAAAGATATTTAATGCTTTGAAGTATGTAGCTTTCTTACTACATACATTACATATACTTCTCATAATAAATTTAGCCTCCCTCTGGAAAGGCCACCTGTCTTACAAGGCCACTTCCTTAGAGCAGAAGTGGTGGCCGTATAAGAGGGGGACTACTGCACTCAAAACCCCGTTTTGCTTGTGGTGCAGAATACTGCTAAACGTTGATTTGTTGAAAGTACAGAAATCTACATACATGTATTTTTGATTATCATAACCAATAAGAGAATTGTTTATTCAATATTTTGATGCAATTTTGAAAGCTGAGAGGTTAAATTTAGAAACACTGTCATGGATTTTCCGTGCCTTATAGAACATGTGTAGTTCACATAAACAAAGATGGATTCCGATTCAGATATGAGCAACTTTAATAGGTTCAGTGCAAGCAATATTAAAGAGTTTAATGGATCATTCTTATAAAATGGATCAGATATTGACATTAGTCCCATTTCTAAACCAGATGCAAGTTATTTTTAATCAGATGACAAGACGGACATAATTCCACTTGCACAATGAAGTGATGACCTTTCCGTGTTCTAAATCAATGATTTTGATTCTCATGTTGGTTCAAGAATCAAGTACAGACCATTAAGCAATGAGAAAGATTTTTTCAGAATGTCTCCTGGAAAAGCTTGTGAAAGAAACAAATGATTCTGCCAAGAAAATAGGATACCAAAAGCAAGACATGAAATGGTATGAAATCAGCATCATGGAGATAAGGGCATATCTAGGGATATATATTATCATTTATGTGTCGATAATGACTGTTCAGGTACCACTCTCAACATTGTAATTAGCGTGTGGATTTCATTCATGTTTTTATATGGATGTTTGTAAATATTGGATTTTTTGTATGGGATTCAAAACAGTTTACATGACGGGGATTATTTTGGTAGGATTATATGAAGTGGAAATATATGAATTATACACTATACAAGGTAAGCTTTTATGTCTCTGAAACCCACTAAAAACTAACAAAATAATGCAAATTTATTGTCAGCTTCTCTTCTCCTTGATGATCTAGTATTCAACCTAGCAATCAGCATCAGTAGTCTCAGTAACTGATATGATAGCACTCAGAAGCATTGAGACTGCACAACAGCTGTAGTAGCTAAAGGGTTAAAATTGGTCCCCAGAATACAATGACATAATTGCAACAAAATGTACAAAGCTGAAACTGGGGTCCCACAAACACTGTTAACGAATCTCAAGAATAAAGTGACTCAATTGCACCAAAACCTGATCAGCATCAACATGGATAAAGCACATAATTAGTGCTGAAAGAACAATAGGTCTTAAATGTCTCAGCCACATACAAGATAAATCTACATTACCCAACAAAACCAGATACGAATTTGTTTCAAGCACATCTTTGTTGAACCCAGTTTCACATCAATGTTGGGTCTGAATTTTGGGTAACAGGACCTTAAGCAAACTGAATTTAAGATTACTGACTAGTTTGTGAGTGGCAATATTTTTTCTTTCAGAGTCAGATTTTACCCAATATGTAAAAAATGAAAAGCATGATTAATTCAGTTGATTGGGTGATTTAGGAAGCAAAGCAAGCAAAACTAAATTTCAACTCTTTTTTGACAGTTTTCTTTGTAAAGCATGCTAGCAACAGAATGCGGGCGGGGGGGGGGGGGGGGGGGGGATAAGGAGGATTTGATTCTGGACACATATGGCAAACAACTTATTGGCTCATTATGTCATTTCTGTGTGTACGATATGGAGATCACATTTATGTTAAGATATTTGACACACTGAATTCAACCTTCTGATTAGTTCATTGACCAATGCTTTCAGTATGATTTTATCCATGGAACAGAAAGACTGACAGACAGTAATACACACATTTGTTTGTAGAATAGTTGCTTCGAGATTTTTAAAAGCTTAACTAACATTACAAACAATTAATTGTAATCTAGCCTTGTGGAATTTTAGTCAGAGCTTGTGATTATTTTATAGTCACTGGCCTTGGTTCTTTGTCAATATATTTTTGTAAGTATCTTCTTTAACAAAAGCAATAATGTAACATTTTAGCTACTACAGCTGTTGTGCAGTTTTACTAAATCATCCCAGACACACAAAGCTGAAACTGGGGTCCCATAAACGCCTATTATAATTGGGGTCCCAAATGCATCTCATGTATGCACAAATAGTTTATTTCCCTAGAATACAAAATGAAATTGAAAAAAGGTACAATATTGTGAATTAAATCATGAATAGTGCTAATGGTTCAATCACAAATCCAAATGTATGAAAAAGTGTTCAAACTGGAAATTGGGGTCCCATCACCCAAACACACAAAGTTGAAACTGGGGTCCCATAACAGTCAAATTGGGATTAAAAATGCATATAGTGTATGCACACACATACAACTGGGGTCCCCAGAACAGTGACACAGTTGCACAAAAACCCAATCACCATGAACACATACAGTTATACCTCGCTAATATGGTGGGTTCGGTTTCAGACCACCGCCGCAATGCGAAAATATCAGTAAACTGAGTCACATTCGTTTTCACTCGGTAGTATATATAAAAGCTTTAAAATCTGTTTCCAGCATCATATATTGATTGCACAATATCATTAGACTGAAAGAAAATATGATTCCGTATAAAGGCAATCGTCGACTTATGACTACGTTCAATTCTCGCCGACCAGTCGTAAAGCGAGCAGGACGTATGACGAACCACAGGAGTCTGATGTTTTATCAATAAAGTATGGCAAAATTTCTGACCACACGAATTACCCATATCGGCAATATAACTAAACATAAGGAATTCAAGATTGACCACAATCCTTCACTCGATTCGACTTTTTCTCAGTCTTTTGTCACTACAGAATCGCAAGAAGACTGAAAAACTACACATATGCATTCAAAAGACAGCGACGTACCAAACTACCAACGCATAACTCTTAAATGATCATGTCCTGAATCCAATCGGCGAATTTACCTTTATTTTCACCATTACGGTCACAATCCCTCTCTATCAAAATCGATCTGACGGAAGTAACCCATTCTACCAGTTTCTACCCTGCAGTAAATATGCTGAATAACATGATGAAAGTAATTTCCAGGGCTAGTAGCAAATTTTTTTCAGATATTTCACGGGTTTTTCAAGGTTGAAAATCATGGTTTTCAAGGTGCATTACCGTATTTACCGTATGTTTTCGGACACTGTATGTTTTTGGACACCGTTTTTTTCGGGGGAAAATCATATTTAAATGCCTTGTAAGTTTTCGGACGTTGCTCCGCTATAATTGTTTCTACAATTTATGTTTTCGGACACAATCTTGGAGGATCTGCTTCGTCGTTTTAATGTAAAATTTACAGCGTGTTTGCCGTTAATTTAACTGATACAAAGTTCGCTTCATTTGGTCGCCAATTATTTAATGCGATCATGAACGTCCATGAACTAATATAATTTAAAATTATTAATCACATGTAATTTGGGATAGTGACAACACCTGCTGCATTAGTCGGACGGGTTACACGAGCTCTAAAGTGTATATCAACAACGGATTGTCTTGTTAAATCAAGATGTTCCAACGAAAAGTAACAGATCGGATATAGATTTTTGAAATCATATTGTGATATTTGCTGACCGGTATCGACATTTTGATCGCGTCACAAATATGACAACATACGATGATATACGCGTGCTATTTGATTTTGATCAGACTCGTCATCTAGAGCAGCTTTCTTCGTAGGCGGTTGTTTTTGTGATACTTCCTCAGAATCATTAATTCGAAGTCGCTTCTGTGGACGGCCTACTGGTCTCTTTGGAGACGATTTTGGCAAGGGCGAGTCCCTCCAAGAACTAGGCAGTGCCTCCTCACTTGTTGCATAACGTATGATAAACTTATCCATCAAATTTAGTACAGTACTAACAATATTATGTTTCACAACGATAGCTATCCAGTATACTAACTTTTGTATGTAGTGGGTATTTTATTTATACTTTTTATTTTAATAGTTTGATTCAGCTAACAAAAATATGATTGGTTGTCAGTATAGACATTGTTACACACGAAACCACTTCATACAGGTGTTACAGTTATGGCTTTGATTAGAAACCATGACCCCTGCTTTATATCATTAAACAATACATCAGAGTCAGTATGGATTAGTAAAATTCATTGGCATTGTCCAACAAAACAAACCCCTTATCCCTGAGGCATTATATACAAAGGTTTAAACATAATTATTGTTCTACAGGTAATAAACCTCTTGGTAGACGATATATTTGATTGTGGGTGCTAAATGTTAGGTACATCGTGTGCTCTTTTAATAAAATCCAGATGGTTGCCTTTTATTTCCGAACACATCTGTCAAAGAAATCCCACCAGTTATATTATTAACAATTAACACCCAGACACTTTGAAATCTCTGACATGCATCACTACAATCTTCGAGCAGTAGATCGTTTCCAGCCGGCAAGCTTTGCTCATTTTAATCTACCCTCGGCTAGGTGAGAAAAAAAAAGAAGAGAGAACCACAACAAATGCATCACCTTTATTTAAAACAAATATCACATATTAATCACGCCGACTCGTATATTGCAAATTGCTTTTTATTTTTACCCTTCGTAGGCGTACATACAACACTCACCCCATTTGGAGCCTCACACCCTTGGTGCTCTAAGAATAGCCATCATACATGTACCGGTGTTTCGACTCTCGATACTAAAATATTTCTGCCCAAAATATCTTAAGAATTATAACTCCAAAATCTTTTTATTTAGTTTGTATTAATATCTTAATTACACAGAAATAAAGCTTGCGTGCGTTTGTAATGTAGATTTTAATGATCATTAGCAGAAGGTTAAACTGGATTGCAAGATTACTATGTTAATATGGCGGTTCATTTGGAAAATACGCACACAATCGTGGCTCTAATACATGTATGGCTTTGTTTTCTGGTGGATGGACATGTATCAAATAGACAAAATAGGCAAGTAATGCCCATTTTTCATTAATTATCCTTTCCGTGGTGTTAGACAAAATACTTGTTTTACTTCATGGCAGCACGTTGTCATGTGAGCTAACGGTAACTTCGTTACGGACGGGAAGGGGAGGGGGGGCGGCATAATTCTATCTTCACTTGTATGTTTTCGGACACCTAATCAAAGAATTTAATATGTATTCGGACAACAAAAAAAGTAATTATTTGTTTCAGTCCGAAAACATACGGTAAATACGGTATTACATTAATTTTAAAGGATACAGAAATGAATAATAAACAAGTTAATACTAACTATACAAGAAATATTTCTTGCAAATTTATTGCTTAAAAAGACAGTCAAGAATATAATCACTGATTTCATTCCGATTATAATACACATCCCACATCTGTACAGTCACTGAATAATGTTTATTTTACTATCCACACTACACTATTTACAAAGTCCACAATATTTCATAGTCAATTTTTTTGATCTTGTACTTTTGTAGCTTGTTATCAACCTGGTTTTCAAACCGTTATGTGAGACACAGGAGCCTGACGTTTTATCAACAAGTACGGCGAAATCTCTGACAACACGAATCCCCTTATCTGTAATATAAATAGTATTATTTATAGGTAATATAAATTATTTATATTACCGATAAGGGGAATTCATGTTGTCAGAGATTTCGCCATACTTTATTGATAAGTGTCAGATTCCTGTGACGTCAGATTGGTGGGTTTTTTCCCGCCAGCTACATGGGATCGTAAAGCACTCTCTCCCTTAGCAAGCAAATCAATATCTTTCTGACATAATTTTCATTTTGCAAAGCCGTCTGTGAAAGAACACACTATTCAGAATTAAATATATTTTTCTTCGCCTAGCCACCGAAGTTGGAATCCGTAGCACCCCCCCCCACTTCCCCATTATCAATGCGTACATTGATCCAAATTTAAACTGTGACTACATCCAGGTTTCGAATAACCGGAAGTTCAAAACGTATGACTGCACAGTGGAGTGTTGTGGAAATTTCTGATATGGAACAAACGTTGCAAGAGATCGGGTTTAATTTTTTTTAATTAAAATTTTTATATATAGTTTACTTCTTTTTTTATACTGAAATCTGTAAAACGAAAAATATTTATAAATCCAAGAAAATCAAGGCTTTTCAAGGTACCCAGACAATATTTTGAATGTTCAAGGTGTTTTCATGTCCTTCAGGGAAAATTCATTTTTCAAGGCTTTTCAAGGTTTTCAAGGCCTGCTACAGACCCTGAATTTCACAAGAAAAAAATGTTTATCTTGCTTTTAATTTCAGATTGTATCATTTTATAATTTTATTTAATTTCCAGAACAGAAATATGTAGTCAAAATTTGGACAGTAAAAATAAAGGTTGATAACGTCATCACACTTCAAATATTTAAGACTGTTGCTGCATGGACAGATTCTGTACTGTGTTCAGTACAATTATTAGACACTAATGCCTACTTACTACAGGGTAAAAATGGGTAGAATGGGCTACTTCCGTCAGATCGATCTTGATAGAGAGGGATTGTGACCGTAATGGTGAAAATAAAGGTTAATTCATTGATTGGATACAGGATATGGTCATTTAAGAGCTATGCGTTGATACGTAACTGTCTTTTGAATGCATATGTGTAGTCAGAGCTCTCGGAAACACTTAATTACAAATATCAGCAAGCAAATATTTGATCTGGGACGCAGAAAATCACCCTAGCAGGAGTCCTCCGTATGCACGTTTTTATGGGTGCAGGGGGCGGATTTTTTTTTGTGTTGCTTTTCTCTTTTGCAGACAGGATAGTTTTGCGGCACAATAAATATGTTCTAATCACTATGAAAAATGAGGCAATGCTTTTATTTGAGTTTGTTGCTGACTTTCTTTGAGCAAAGGTCGTCGGCTTGCTGTGATGATGGTGCATTTGTTATTGAAAGGCCCTGCTAAAGGCTCTAGTAGAAGGACCTAACAAATACCCTTTTGTTATTACCGATAATTGTAGAACATCGAGACAGATTTGTTTTATTTGGTAAGTATATATCAGTGCTTCAAAGGTAATCAGTTTTCTTTGAAGTGTCAGTAAAACAATTTTTTTCTTCCATCAGGTTTTTAAAAAAAATTAGCGTCATCTGGTTGACTGTACTCATTTCACGTTTCCGCCTTCAGAGGTGTTGGATTTTAAATAGTCAGTTGCATGGTTATTTTGATTATAATACAGCATACAGTAAAAAGACCAGATATCAGCATAAGTGGATTATGATATAACAGTGCATTGTTATAACCAAGTTGGCTGCTTCCTGTCATGGTGCCTTTGATTTTCTCTACTCCAAACGCAAGACTGTTTATACAGTTTTTATCAGCCAAAATTTGTGTCGCCACAAATATCGCCAGAAAGTATTTATTTTGTCACCAAAAGAAGAAAAACAGAATCGCAATTTTCTACATTGGCGTAGCCCTGTGATCCTGTAATTGATTTCATTTACGATTGTAGCTGTATAAATATTGCATGCGAACTCGAAACCAAGACACATCGAGACTTGAACAAAATGCCATTTGCAAATTTGAACAATTATTTTGGGGTTAAACGAAAAAATTATGAAGATTTAAATGAGATTCAGAACTGTGCTTAAGTTACTAGAACTGATAAAGTGGACTATTCTGCGCATAGCTTTGAAAATATGTAATGTTTATGCATCAGGCTATGGAAATGAAATACATTACTTTGGAATCTTTCTGTCTGCATTTCAGCCAAAAAATAATTAATTTTATTTTTTATACCAAAAAGGCACATTATTGATTAATTACAGAAATGATGTATTGTTGTGCAGAATTACAAGTCACGCCGAATAAGCTGATACAATTGTACATGTCAGTGTTGGGGGAATTAAACTTGATGGCAACCAACACTTCTTCTAATCTGCAAAGTTTAAAAAAATTTGGGATGGGACTGCAACTTTTGCTGGTGGGACTCCTATTTTTACCAAAATGGGAATCATGGACTCCTAGTTTTAAAATCCTAGCGAGATCTCTGTGTAGTTTTTCAGTCTTCTTGCAATTCTGAAGCGACAAAAGACTTGTGAAAAAAAGTTGAATCGAGCGAAAGATTGTGGTCACGCTTGCATTCCTTGTGTTTATTTATATTCCCGATAAGGGTAATTCGTGTTGTCATAGATTTCGCCGTACTGTATTATATACAACTCACTCATCAACTTGGTAGACAAAGGGGCTTGAATTGGTTCCGCAATCAGTAGCGCAACATCAAATTTTGAGTGTCACACGAATATTTTGTCTTAGCCTCCAGAGTGACAACAAATAAAAAAAATGATGCCGTATGATCGGAACGCCGAAATGCGGATGTCCATAAAACGAGGTATACCTGTAAGTAAGTGTTGAAAGCACACATGGCAAAAAATGACTCTTGGAGCTTTATATTATTTTGTCTTTTGTCATATACAAAATAAATTCAAATTTACTCACCAACATAATTGGATATATCATTTTTCAGACCCATCTTGATCAAGCCCTTTTTCACGCCAATACCGGGCCCATTCTTTGGGTGACAGGATTCTCTTGCCAGCCTAAAACAAAACAAAAGATCCAATAAAGAGTCAGACTGGACTTAAATCTTCTAATGGTCAGAATCCAGAATTATTTGCATAATAGACTAGTATTTATTTCTAAAGATTTCATAATTGGTAGCTACAGTAATAATTTAGTAATTGGGCTATAACTTATTTTACCCCACGCCCCTTTAAATGCGTATTCTGGGCAAATGTTCAAGATAACAGTAAATTGGCAGGACTATGTGTATGTAGTCAAGTAGGTTACAAAATAACAGATGTTATATTTATAGCATACAGCACTGTGTAACTTCGGTACATGTAGATTACCTGCCTACAAAGCCATACATATGAGGTAACGGGTTAATTATGCATGGTATACTGCTTTTTTTCTCTACTGTTACGAGTCTATGGTCTTAAACTAAATAATAAAAAAGTGGGAAAAGCAACAAGTGTATGTGTGATTTTTTTTAACGTAGCTTTAACAGTTTTTCAGTCATATTGCTACAATGACTTACAGTGTGCAGTTAATAGTGATATCTAGCGCTATTGCATCATGCCACAGACATGTGAATCGTGTCCCACTCAGTTATATTATCCTGATATTGAGCTCAACAGTCCTAACACTGATTTCTTAATGCTGAGTAGGGCTGTCAACGGGTAGTACTCAGGTACCCATTCACAAAAAAAGGTGCCGACAACACTATCAAAATATATCATCAGCAGCACACTGGTCTAAGTAGTCCAAGTTTCCTCTGACCCTTGCCACCCCATTTTTGATATTTGGACATTCTTGTTGGGGTTTAGGGTCAGAGCACATTTCCTATCAAAAAGTTGGAATTTGCCGACACCATTTGATGTCGGCATGGGTAGCAACTTACATGCTGGCCCAGCAAACTTGAATGATCTTTCATCGAGATATACCAGCATAAAATCGATAGGAATATGATTTATTTTCTCAAAAATTGTGAGCATAGCATTTATGCTTTTAATCTGCTGACAGACGAGACAAAAGTACATCATTGCTGAAATCTGTCCCGGATCTGGCTATTTGCATTTCTAGTCACGTGACTATACAAACCTCGCAACCTAGGTCATACAGTCACATGATATCGACAATAAGCAAATTTCCAAAAGTTGTTGTACATATATAATTTGGACATATTGTATAGTAGCCACATAAATAAATATAGCCTGTTCTCTCCTCACTAAGCCATACAGATGATATAAATAGAATTCGTGGGAAAGTAGAACAAGGTTTGCTATAAATAGACCATGTTACTGTAGGAATATACAAGTTCACAGACAAGAGTACTTGTATATTGTAGTTACGTAAAGTGGTCTTTTCTAAAATATGGTCTGTGGGATTAATGGAATGTTAATATAAATGAGATTTCTGTTTGTTTGTTTGTTTGATTAGGATTTTTTAACGTAGCTTTAACAATTTTTCAGTCATATAGCTATGATGTCTGCAGTGAGGCAGTTTATAGTGGATGTCTAGCACTGAGACATCATGCAGCAGACATGTAGCATGATGTCTCACCCAGTCACATTATCCTGACACCAGGCCGACCAGTCCTAATACTAACCTCTTAATGCTGAGCATCAAGCGAGGCAGCTGTTAGTACCATTTTTGTAAGTTTTTGGTATGACTCGGCCGGGGATCGAACCGACGACCTCCCGCTTCCGGGGCGGAGGCTCTAACCACTAGACCACCAGAGCGGTTAATGAGATTTCTGAAAGGTGGATATACCGAAAAAGTGTAATCCATATATGATATATGTTTACGCATAACGCGTAATTTAGTGGGAAAAAAATTTGTTGCTCAAGGGTTGTGCATGTCTTTCATGTTCTAACGAGAACCCGGGTAAGTTTTCTGTGGTTTTTGACAACCCAAATGCTGAGTGCCTAGTGAGGTTAATATTGATGTCTAGCCCTAGTGCATCATGCTGTTGACATGTGCATTATGTTCCACCCAGTTACATTATCCTGATGTTGAGACGACCAGTCATAACACTAATTTTTTAATGATGAGCGCCTAGTGAGATGAAAAGCAATAAGTTGTGTTAAATTCAACAAACAGACCATTTCCCTAGAATACAAAGTGAAATTATAAAAAAATGAAATAAACAAAATTGTGAATTAAATCCTGAATAGTACCTCAAACAAATTCATTGTATGAAGTTCTTTGTGAATTCCAAATAAATTTCAATACTGACTTTGTTGATGTGCCGAGTCAGAGGAAACATGGATTATGGCTTGGAGTGTGGTAATGTGCTAATAGTCTTTTAATGTTTCACAGTAATACAATCCAAAATGTTTTTCTCTGAATTCACTACAATTCCAAATTAATGTTGAAGTTCAAGAATATTATTGAGCATTAATTCCAGTGAATAAACAACGTGATTTAAAAGACAAAAATACAGCCAGGATATAGGCCAGTTTCCTTTAAGAAAAGCATTTAAGTTGTTCACAAGTCTAGGAATTAATATATAATCATTAGGAAAAGCAAACAAATAAATATACATAACCTAATAACACTGCATTTGATTTCAAAAGACACCCTGAATAGGAGACTGACCAGTATTTTGTCCATTTAAAGTATATTAAACTCAAATTCAACATCATTTTCAGGCTCAAATGGTATATCCATGAAAACCTTTCCAGCTCCAATAATCTGAAGTATTTCAAAACTTTAAAAATCACTGTTAATAGACAGGTTTTTCCAAAATGAAGATGAAACATGTCGTGAATTAGCTATTTGCAGTTTTCTAGGTAGCCTGTATTTAAACACGTATTTGTACAACTTCTTTGATGAACGTGAGCTCAAAATTACAAGAGATTAATTGTTCCAAGGCCCATTGTGCAATCAAAATTAGTTGAAGAACCATTTCTGTCAAGCTAAGTACCAAGATGTGTAAACAGTTGCCTACCTGAAAAAAGCATCATCATGACAAGAACCACAAGACTTCTACTGGCTGCATGACTCACGATAAGCTCTCTATGATGGGCAAAGTACATAAACTATTGTATATACTTGTGTACAAGTTGAATAATTTTGGAAACAAATAAAAGCCTGGAGTGGTGTGGGTGGGTGGGCAGCTCATAAGCTCATATAATGGCTGATATATAAATCTGAAAATGTTACTTTTTGGAGTTGGCAACTGTAATGGCTGTAAATCTTGAGACATGAAAAGATAAGTATTTTTTCTGTATCCCAAGACTCAAATAAAGCACAACATTTTAAGTGTCCCAACACTTCACGACACATCAAAACTGTCATAATTGACATAGGTCTAACAGCAGTGACCAGATCTTTCGATAAACTGTTATGATTGTTGTTGTTATTATTTGGAATGTGCATATTGTCTGACTTCTCCACCATGAATTTAATTCAAGGCAAATAATTATAAACATTTCAAAATTCTCAGGCTGGTTTGAGCTAACCCAGGAGGAGACCTAGCTGTACCACTATATGGATACAAACTTTACACAGTGCAAATCATGCTTAGCCTCACTTGATTTGTTAATCAGATATTTCACATGCTTGTAGTTATTAATCGTGTATGCAAATCAAGTGCGCAGTCAACAACAGATAAATTGGAGACTTAAAGTGTTAATATTCATCAATTACTGATTTAAATCTAATCTACATGTATCAATATATCTCTAAAGATAGACTTTATGTGTGTTATATGGTGAGTGTATACATGAATTTACTCAGAATCAAGTGCCTGTGACCCCCACCCCATTCCTTGATTCATGGACGGATAATCCTAATTTTCTTTGTAACGAGCCGCTGTGAATTTCCATGGAGCAGACTGGCGTAAATATTTGCGAGAAAAGTAGGCTATACACACAGTGGTTCAAACCCAATTTTGGGCTGCGAATCTAAGATAAATGTCGCTACCTCCGGTTAGGAACCGCTGTAACACCTGACGATGACCTACATACTTGTACAAATTTTAGTTATGACTGTTCTCTATGTATGACCAGCAACATAATGAAGCATTTAGTTTGCTGCAAAGCACTATTAATAAATATCTGACCCATCATTTTTTTTATTTTATTTTGATTATTCTTTTGATTAAAACCGACGAAATCTATTCAAATTCAAATAATATGGCGGCCGGCAAGTTTTTTAGCCGGTAAAGTATGAACCTTTCAAAATATTAATTTCTGCAAATTGAATCAACATAAGGTTGATTAGAAAATGATAAATAGTTATATGAGTCTTTTAAATGAATGCGTATTAACAAAAGACTTATAAAAGCACCTACCTGCATCTAAATTTCCGGAATTTTCTTTCGTCTCATCCAATGCCACAGCATGATGCCGGAAACATAATACACGCATGCGCGAAGACGGGATTTACAACATTATGGTCTAAAGACGGTTCGCTTTTTTTTTCGGTGTGAGATCATAGCGAAGTAAAAGGTGAAATTGGGGTCATTTTTAATAAATACTTTTTATAATAAAATAGGCATAGTAGATTTCATTTGTATGGTTTTCGGAACTGGGGTCTTTGGTAACTGGGGTCTTTGCGTAATGAGACCCCAGTTAAAGGGGAGTGTGTCAATTAAAGACCCCACTTCCTACAGAACACACACGCACACACACACACACACACACACACACTATTACTAGGATATGTTCCTTCAGCTCACATATCGTCGAAGGTAAAGAGAATAATGCCCTTTCCATCTTTATTAGGGTAATACTTTTAAACTGAACATTTCATAAACAATGCAATATAATTTAACCGGAAAAACACATTTCCTGTTTCCTTATTTATTACCCCAACGTAATACATGTTTTACGTTAGAAACAGGTACATACAACTGCATCATTTATAAGCATATCCTTGAATCTAAAACATTCAAAGTTTAACAAAAGCAGTACAATTCAACATGAACACAAAAATGAGATCGTGAAGCATCAATGCAGAACTTCCTCCTGCCATGCAAGCAGTGTATCGTCAGATATATTGACGAAACTTTATAAATAGGATGAAGAGAATCAATAGCAAAAGTCATGTCTGCACTCGTATGAATACAAAATTCGACAACCTTAAAATTTCGGTGCAATTCCTGCTAAATGTTATATCCGGCACTTGAAAAAGGCATAGGATCAGCCTACAAACGATTTGTTAAAATTAATATCTGGTATTTCAGTACCTAAAATTTAAAAATGCTGGCGTCACGCGTCACGAATTAAATCAGGGTCCCGTATTATTTCTCCTTCCATTTTTAGTTCAGACTTATCTTGTCTCTGTCTCTTCCTATGAAGTCTTACTATTTTGTAGAATTTCCCTACATCCAGTTCTGCAGCATTTTCCAGCTCAATGAATTGTTTTTGTTTCAACTGGTCTTTTGCCTTGTTTAGTTGTTTTCTGAATTTTCTTTTCGCAATTTTGTATTCTGCATAAGTTTTAAATTGTCCCACGTGGCCGTTCATCTTTTATCCATAACAATCGTTTTCTTTACTTCTTATTTCTTTATGTAGTTCAGCCACATTAATGAATTTCCAGTAAGGTTTTAAGTGTGGGAGGAAGGTTTGTTTGGGAAGAAGTTTGTCAGCTGTATTGCGTTAAACAGTCGCAACAGTAACAAGGGTGTTTTGTACATCTGAAATGCTATTTAAAAATAGCTCCACTGAGTTCAAGTGCTCGTTGATTTCACTCTTGTTGTTCTGAAGA
Organism: Unio delphinus; assembly: GCA_029339505.1. Lineage (NCBI taxonomy): Eukaryota > Metazoa > Mollusca > Bivalvia > Unionida > Unionidae > Unio > Unio delphinus. The sequence goes on along the minus strand of JAQISU010000008.1, from coordinate 12,371,584 downwards.
AACCTTTTGCCAGTTAATTGTAACTGGATATCTGGAAAATGTTGATTCCAGGAGTTCCTCTGGAACTAACAACTCTGCTCGTGCAGGAAAATGATCAGATAAATTTAGATGATGGTCATCTTCAATATTAGCACTACGGACGAAATTTACTTTTGAGGGTATCAAAATGTAGTCAATCAAAGACGAGTGTTTGCCGTCAGATGGCAATATGCATATCCTCGTATTTTAGAGGGGCAAATATCACACGTTGACATTAGATGCCTATTTTAAAGGAAGGATTGTAGTATGTAACCTTTACCATTTGTACTTTTTGTATGTATGTATGTATGTATGTATGTATGTATGTATGTATGTATGTATGTATGTATGTATGTATGTATGTATGTATGGATGGATGGATGGATGGATGGATGGATGAATGTATGTATGTAAAGCTACAGAGATACCATATTTAAAATATCGGTTATATAATGGGGCCAATGGTAAACCTATATAGACAAAACAATCTCGCATAGACGTATTGAGTCGTCACGTATAAATTTATGAAGTCGAGATTAATCATTTAAATGTCAAACTATCTATACGACTTGCCACGAAGGAGAACTAAGATGACGACAAATGACAAATTTAAAGCAAACACAAACTTTGCAGCTGTCTAAACGAAGTTCTGACACCTTGGTTCATAATTACACCATCTATATCAATTCAAAGGTCGCGCTGGAGATACTCTTAACCAGGAAGAAAAGGAGCTCGTGATGGTTTTATTCTTAGCAAGTGAAAGTTAAAATTGTATTACAAATAATTCATTTAACTCGATACATGTTGTGCCATTATCAGAATGTATACATTTTAAAAGTTGCTGAATCAGATTCTTATCTTATGATTAGTTAAAGTGGAACAAATAATTGTAGTATATTATTCCTAACCCACCTCGCGCTAAAAAATAAAAAATAAATAAAGAGCTGGCGAGAATGTTAGCTGTCGTATAGAAAATGGTTTGTCTCCTTGCAGTACTTTCTCACATTAAGCCTAACAGGAGGTCTAAATAGTTTTTCAACCCATGTGTTTTAAGTATTGGCGTATACCTTCATTTCAGTGGGAGGTAACTGTATTTTATACGTTTCTAGAACGGATTAGCATATACCATACGACAATGCTTTCAACTGTATCAGAAGCGAGATTTATTCAAGTACATGTTAATTCTTAAATGATATTTTAAAATTAAATTGATGTGGCAAACTAGTGATACAGCTGACATCAACTCACCGACAATATGTACAGAAAAGAAAAGCTTCTAGAAAGAACCTACCATATAGTTGGTCATTGTTTGCATTATTATTATTAATAACGTAAGTTACTCCTGATGATTCTCCTAATGATTTATCATTGTTTACTTATATGTTGTGTTTGTTTCTTTTGGGACACTTAGAAATTGAACAATCGTATGCCAGTAAATCAATACATATAATTTGTACCGTATGGCGCTTGTACTGTTGTACTCATTCTAACATATTGCTTTTCGGGCAAAACATGGGGGCGGGGTGTGTTGGTCCTCGGTACTCTCCCCAGCACAAAGCTGGTTTGAGTTGATTGAGGAACACCGTCGGTTAGCCAAAGTATGTAAAATATGGTGTATTGTTATCCCTGTCCACCCGTGAGTGTAAGAGTATATTTCTGTGTTTTTTATTTTAATTTATTTAATATAAAAAATTTGGGTGACGGTTAATCTTTGTTTTGTTCATCAAATATATTAAAGTTTTCTTTACCCAATAAGGAATTCAGGCTGATAATACTCTCCATCACAAGTAAGAGCTAACTTGTGATATATATTCCCCACCAGAGCTGTAGAGAATACTGATTTCTTTACAATCTGATTCCTGAACTTAGGATCGTACTCTTGTCCCATAGAACTATTAAGTTCCAGGGCCAATTTCCTTTCCTTTCCTAATATATATTGTATTAAGTATTACCCAGTTGACTTTGCCAAAGTCATTTGTCCATTGTGTATGTATTTTGTATTTTTATTCTGTTTGTTGTACGGTGTAGTTGTATGGACGGCACTATCTAAGTCATATCTTTGAGTTATAGGACTATGTAAATTTTTATCGTGAAATTTTGAAAATTGTTTTGCAGTTACTAAAAAAATACTAAAGATAAAAACTTGAACAATCGAATGGTGCATTTTATTTAAATAGTTTATGTGTAGGTGTTTTCTAATAATTCTTTTTATATGCTGTGGCAATTCCAAAATATTTGTGTCTAGTAGCGTTGTGTTTTAACGTTGTTCAATCGGTTGTCCATTTCCATTGCAGTTGTTTCCCTTTAACCAAGTTAACTTAGACTGTTTTTGGAATCTTCAGAACGGTTGTAAACCGAAGAGTTCCTTTAATTAAAGTTTGATTTGCCATAGTAGCACAAATCAAATTAAGATAGAATATGGAATACATAAAGTAGTGTAAAACAGGTCATAGATGCAGGTATATTGTGGCAAATTGAAACTTACATCCTTTAAGTAATGACTTGAAATAATAGAATTTTGGTTATTGAAATAAATTTAGAATAGTTTGGAGTAAACTAATGAGTGATTTGTCATATAGTGTATTTATAACACCTTGGTTCTATTTATTAATAATTATTTTTGGAGTGTGTTAGTGCAAGAAGTGAATTAAGAGAAAGAAGAAGAAATAAAGGAAAAGTTCTCCGCAGTTCTTTGTTTATTCCTATAGAGGGCAGCATGAGTATTATGCATATTAGGGAGGTATTTAGTATCAGTTTACTTGTGTAAAACCATTGTGTCAAATATGCGTCTATTACTAGTTGGTCACAGTATTGTGGCAAGGCTTGGTTCCGACCGTTATCTCTTGGATACCTGCAGGATCCCTACTAATGTGATTGTTTCTTTTTATGGAATTCCTGGAGCATGGATTAACAATTTTTCGGATGGATTTCTGCCCAGACCTTTGCCTGATATCATCTTTTTGCAGATAGGGGAGAATGAAATCGGATTTCAATCTCCCCAAGAAATTCTAGAGAACCTAAAAAGATTGGTGCAAACGTATTTGCATTTGGGCGTAAGATTCATATTAATCGGAGCTTTTCTGCCGAGAAATCGGGCAAAACATACAGCGACTCGTAGATTCTTTTAACATTTTCAGAAGCAGTGAAATGGAACTTTTTTATATTACTGTTACTGAACTAGGTCAAAAGTTCAAAACCTTCTATTTCCCCATGACTCTGTCCTCACATCACACACAGTCGCACGCGTGCGAACACTTGGATTGTAATCCGCAGAACAGGCGCCCATGTAAGACGATAGTCATGTGGAGTAAAAACAAATGTGACCTAGATCAGCAACCAAAACTCCGCTATTACACACTACCTATGTACACAATTATTCGTTTCGATCATGATTTGATTCAAGGTTGTATTACAGACACTACTTTTGTACATGAGTGTATCACAGACACAAACTATTCACATGAGTGTACTTCCAATTATTAGATTCAATTATTTGTACAAAGCAAATATAACTTGTTGTGAGTAACATATAACAATATACGTATCTAATTATTAGATATGCAAAGTTTACCACAAATAAACATAATTCATGCATTATAAAGGTTGAGGACGCGGCGAGCGACTTTGTTTAGTATTTATTGATGTAGTACCAATAAATGTCTCTCAAATTATTAAGTTTCATAATCTGAAGATAATCCGCACCTTATAAATGAACTATAAGCCCAAAATGTCAACAAAAGTACTGGAGCATAAAATGAATATGTACAGAGGTCAATAAAGTTATTTAGATCTGGCATCACACTAACTGCAAGCTCTTATATTGAGATTTATTAATTAAAATCTTAGCTTAGTTTGCTTGCTGATCTCGAAGAGAAAAAAGGATTTCATGCCGTAATCCAGCAATGTAGTAATACCGGCGTACCATCTTCTTCAAACGGAATCCGAAATTTCTTGTCTTCATTAAAGAGTTTCTTAAATTATTTGATTGTTGCAAAGTGCTGTAACATATTATTACAAGTGAATAAACGCTTACCTTCATACGGTACGATGTCTGTGTGCGTATTAGTGTGACTCAGTGGTCACAACTAAATAACATCAAGAAGTAGAACGAGCAACGTTTGTAAAACTTAACAAAGAATATACTTTTCCAAGTCGATACAAAATATTGATGGGAGGAATGTATAGTATTATGAAGTGAATCTAAAACTAATCATTAAAAAGGTGTATGAAAGTCCTAAATCAAAGAAAAGTTCCATATAAATTTAAAAACCGAAATATGACTGGTCAACTAAGAATCGTGTTGGTGTCAAGGTGGCGTAGTCTAGAACTCCTTTGTATATCTCACAAATTATATTATTATCCAAAAATAACGATCACTTTCTGTTTTCACTGAACAATCCAAACAAATGTGTTGTTTTTTCTTTCTCTTCTAATATTATCTAAATACACCATAAACAACAGCTGCAGATAAATAACAGGAACACAAGAAAAGTAAATTACTCCTTAATCGGTAGGAAACTGATTGCTTATTTCTCTCTTTTAATGCACCTTCGCTTGCGACCATATTTCGCAATAGACCCTAAGTGACAGATCACACTACTGCTTTTGCGTTGTTCATTCATGTGACCTAGCCTAAACAATGGGAATTTACCAAATTCTTCTAGAAACATCAAACCCACATCAACCAATGAGAAATGATGCAAAAGGCGCCATCTAAGTAATAATAATAATAATAATAATAATAATAATAATAATAATAATAATAATAATATTATTATTATTATTATTATTATTATTATTATTATTATTATTACGAGAAAGGAAACAAGCATACAAATCTATTTATAAGACTCTATAACTCTGTCTTTCTAATTATATATATATATATATATATATATATATATATATATATATATATATATATATATATATATATAACATCATATAATAAGTCATCAAATAGGACTTCAAAATGATGACGTAGTTTACATACATGTATTATAAAATACGGAGTGCGAACGCATTTGTTATCCATCAGCCTCTTAACTTCAAGTATTCCTTTTGTTATTTAATTCTTTAGTGTGCGCCGTGGCAGAGAGATTTAACGATTAATGTCAGCTAGTTTTACATTTTCATCACTACGATGATTTAGCATTGGATTGATTGACAATAGTAGTGTTACTCGGTATTTGCATCACTGATCTATATATCACAGCCATTTAGGCGACGTGACAATCCTCTTGCATCGGCGCATGTTCATAACTCGTGGATTACAATCAATGGGTTCGCATCCGTGCTCATGTGATGTGAGAACAAAGTCATAGGGTGGGATGGTAGAAGGCTTTGACCTAGATTTGTGACATTAATACAAAAATAAAAGAGTTAGGAAATGAGGACGAAACAAAGAAAAAATAACAATATCAAAACGCATATTAATAAATTGTACTAGATACCCATGTAATAGTATGACAAATACTTACAACTACTAATACTAATAATACAAACAATATTTATAGTACCTCTATAACGTCCTAAGAAAGTAAATAATACATTGAGTGGTAAAATCAGAATTCGTTTCAAACTTTATCAGTGTATAGAGATTGTGCATGTTTTAAAATATCAGAAGTACTCTTGATGTTTAGACAGCTTGCTCAGCTTCAGTTTCAAACTGATTGTTGTTGTTGTAGGGTTTAACGCCATTTTTCAGCACAAGAAAAGCTATACATGACAGCCAGTATTAATGGTCGAGGAAGGACCAGGGGAAATCCGGGAAAGAACACCCTACCCACGAGAAGCTACTGGCAAGCTTTTTGACATACCCACATTGGCCTAATCCGAGACAGGTGCAATGGCAGTGATCCGTAAAGGAGAGCACTTTATACCACTCGGTCACTCCCACTCTGTTTGTGACGATTGCAGAATTGAATGATTTAAGGAAAGATTGTTTTTTTTTAAAATTATATTTAACCCAAGTTTAATTCGATCCCACCAAAAACAAAAACGAAATGTCCGTCGTGTGATATATGTAGCAGCAGAGAGGGTGAACCTCACAACTTTCCGAGCGTCGATTCGAAAATCTGAGGCTTCTGCCAAATAGTAAAAAAAATGGCGTCTATTCGATAAAATAAGATTTCCTTATATACGCCAACGTCGTTGTCATCCACCCTCTCTGCTGCTGCAAATGTTTCATTTGTGGTTAATAATTCTTTTACGATTTCAACCAAATATTTGATCGAGTCTTTAGGACGAAAATCATTTATGATTTCAACCGAAAATTTGATCGAGTCCGATACGATATCGTGTCCGAGGATCATGTAAATTTATTGTTACAAATCCATGCGGGGTTGACTGAGCATGACTAAAGAAATTTTTAAATTGATTGAAGTCCATATCGGAACACCATGTCTGCCAAATATTTCGTAGCGTATGTGTATCAACGCCGTTAAACACAGCAAGAATATTACAGTTATCTCTGATCACTTTTGGAATCTGAGTGTAGCGTTGAGTGACATATATCACATCAGTGTTTTTGTGACGCCCCCGGGAAAATATTCTAGCTGGGTTTTTTTGATTGTCTAACATCACATCGTCGTATACGACTAAATTGTTAATGCTCCCATCAAGGTCATCCACAGACGGCGCCTCGTCAATATCAGTTATAAAATCAATGGCGTTCTCACCTTTAATTTCTGATGCATTCTCGTTAAAATCTTTTAACACTTCATAACATCGTTGATCATCTACGCTAGGGGCAATTAAATACAACTTATCCCACTTCATCCATCTCATTATTAAATTGAGCAACAATTGCGTTTTACCGGATCCAGATGGCCCGATTATAATTGCACGGATAGAGTTTGGTAGCGCTGCATGATGCTTAACTGGTTCTCTTATTTTAGTCGCTGAAAAATCAATTATATTCATATCTCTATACATAAATTATGGATCTATATTGTGTGAAGTGTAAAACGCGTACTAGCACAAATGATGTGACGACGGTTACAACTAAAAATAACAGATCAGCACTAACTGGTAGATGTGCAACATGTGGTATAAAAAAGTTTAGATTTATTTCTACAAAATCAAAGATTTTACAATCCGGAGATGTTTTAAAAAAAAAACGAGGAGGTGATATCGCAGCCAAATTGACAAAGCTCCCTGGAACCCCATGGGCAAAGTACCCCGGAGAAAAGCACCTTCCAGGATATAGCTACTGTGGTCCCGGAACACGATTAGATATCAGACTTGATGATCAAAATCAACCCCGATCCGGCGAGTATCCGATAAACGCTATTGATAAGGCGTGTCATGCTCATGATGTTGCATATAAAAGCAGCAATCTGCAAAACAGGCATCTCGCGGATGTGAAATTAATTCATGCGTTAAATGCTATTCCTGATAAATCTTTTAAAGAAAAGTTGGCTTCGTGGTTGGTAAAATCAGCTATGAAAGGCAAATTGATGATGGGTGCTGGTAATTAATAATATGGAATCAATTTATTATTCCCCAAGAGGATACTGGAGGGGTAAATCAGCAGTCCATAAACTCGCTAGCGCTGCAAAAGTGAAAAAAACTACAGCGGCGGATTGGTTATCCAAACAGGCACTATGGCAAATTTATCTACCACCACCTAAACAAATTCAATTCTCGCATTTTGATGTGACTGCTCCTAATGAAGTTCATCAGGCTGATATATTATTTCTGCCACATGATCGTGGTTACAAATACGCGTTAACCGTAGTTGATATTGCAAGTCGATACAAAGAAGCAGAACCGTTAAAAACAAAATCAGCCACTGAAGTTGCTTCTGCATTTGAAAGGATTTATCGACGAGGTCCTCTGCACTGGCCGAATCTATTGCAGGTTGATCCTGGCAAGGAATTTCAGGGTGCGGTTCTATCTACAATGAAAAATCATAATGTCACCATACGACGAGGGCATACTGCGCTACATCGCGATCAGGCCATTGTCGAACGATTTAATCGGACGATTGCTGAGCGGTTATTTGGATATCAATACGCAAAAGAATTCATTCAAGAAAAGCGATCCAGTGAATGGGTTAAAAGATTACCATCTGTGATTACTGCACTGAATAACGAGATTACTAGAACAATCAACATGAAACCTATCAACGCGATTAAAAAGAAGTCAATACCCGTACAACCACAAAAAGATTTCCCTAGAAACGCTAGCGTTTCCCAACCAATTCTTGGTAGTAGTGTCATTGTGAGGTATTTATACGAACCAGGAGAGCTTGAAGGGGGTAGAAAAAGGGCTACTGATCCTATTTGGAGCGTCACTACGCATAAGATATCTAGTATAACACGATCAACTGGTAGACCAGCAATCTATAAACTGGATTCAACTGCTCCTCAGCGAGGATTTACTCGACAACAACTACAAGTGATTCCCGAGGATACTCAATTGCCACCGCATGGTCTTAATTAGCACCCTGGGTGCTGGCACCCCGGCGTCTATTGCACTCAAGACAAGTCAACATCACATTATTTCTGACATGACCGAGATTGTTATTTTTTCTGTCTACGGTGAATTGGCGAGGATCCTTATCCGAATACTGCCAACGCATTATACAATTGCAACTCGCGCAGTGATTATTCTGTTGTTTCTTCAAAGTGATTATTAATTTAGCATCAATATCAAATTCTCGTTGTTTTTTTTTTGTCCTGTTGTTTGTAACCGGAGAGTTTTTTTATTAATGATGCTAACATCAATATCACTTATTGTTGTGTCATTATCATCACCAATGATTTCATCATCGCCTGACTCTGTCAGGACAATTCTTCGAAGCTGATTTATTCTTCGTACTCTGGATACTGCGAGATAGACTAAATTTGACCATTCGATGCGATTATCTACCATCCAAACAATTGTATCCGATATAGTCAATCCCTGTGAAGAGTGTATTGTTGCTGCGTATCCTAGCGTCCATGGGGATTTATTAGCACGCAATGCATCTTCAACGACATTGATATCAACCAGCACAATATCATTTAACACGAGAATCTGCTTTTCACTTCCTGACTTAGTCAGGCTTGGAATATCAACTTCTATATTCTGCTTTCGTGTATCCGAAGGCCTATAACACAACGGTACTAGAAGCGTTGCAAATTTTTCTTTATGCAATTCAAATAACTTCATCTGAAGTGTGTCTCTGACTATTTTTCTACTTGCTACTATCAAATCATTTGGTCTCCACGTTTCCCAGAAATCATTCATAGGAGTTTCTGAAATTATTTCACGCGCTATTTCGCATTGGATTTTATCCGGTTGTAATCTAAGCAGTGCTTTGAACTCGCGTAATTGTTCATCAAGTGATCTATGGTCGGTATTAATTTCTTCATAATAGTCTACAGAACCCTTTAGCCATTCATGTGGAGATCCACCGACAAATGGTGGTGGTTGGCCGTGATCACCGCACATGACGACTTTTGTGTTTTTGTTTAACAACCACTCAAGAAATGTTTTTAATACATCTAGTGACACTGTGCATATTTCATCCCAAATTATGATTTCAGGAATGAATTTATCACCCATACGCTCAGGAGTCCATTTGTCACCTTTCCATCGAAAAAAACTATGATAAGTACAGGCATTTACCCCTCGCTGTATCATCTCTCTGGCGAGTCTGTGAGTCGGTGTTAACACAATCATGTTAGTAGAAATACAAGTATTTCCACCACCACGATATAATTCAATTGCACGAGTTGTCTTTCCTGACCCACCACAACCGTTTAAATAAACTGTCTTGTATCTACATATTGGATCAGATACCGGTGGTGCATTAGAAAATTCTGATTGAATCTCATCACATTTTAAGTACTTTTCATCCATGGCAACGTCTGCGGATTCACAATACTCATGTAGCATCTCCTTTTTAAATCGCCAACGCCCCCATGCTTCCTCCGGATCTGTGAATGCCGCTACAGCTGATTTGTACTTATTGTGTATATACATCGAATCAGTGGCTACTCTAACCGCGGTATTAGGAAATCTATTTATCATCGAAAATAAATTGATAGAAGCATAAGCTAGCATAGAACTTCTCAAATGTGTGTACTGGGAATTATATCCATCACAGTAGGTAACAACCGTACCCAATTTCTCACCATTGGATAGAAAAGCATCCTTACGGGATACAAGTTTTCCCTGTTTCGTTAAATCCGTTACAAGAAAATCGTATTCAGCGACGTCTATGATCAACCGCGAGGAAAATTTTGCATTGTCGTATCTTCCACCCTGGGTAAATTTACCGATTATTTTTCGTCCAAAATCCTTTGCTTGTTCTTTTTTACTTTCAAATAACTTCTTAGACCAATTTATGATTTCTTCTTCATTGAAATCTGGACACTGTTTTCGTAGTTCGCTGATTATACGATCTAGATCGGGTTGTGGTAGCCAAACTTCTTTCTGAGCTCGATAGCATATAATAGCTTCGGAAACAATCAACGATATCAGCATGCCACAATCAATCATATATCGTAGTAACACTATTGGCATCCAGGCCTTTTCAGATAGGTGTCTACCGAGCCAAACATAACTACACGGATGTAACCCTGTAGCGAGTTCAAATGATATCACACGAGCGAATCCGGTTAAATCAAAATCAGGTAATGGTCCATTAATCGCAACACGAGTCATTTCATGCGTGGGGTGTCCAAATCGTTTAAAATAGTTACTACATTCTCCATACCCGAGAAAACTTCCAGGATAACACGCGGATATATCAATTGAAATCATACCGTCACGATGGTATTTTGTATTCCACAGTCCTCCATGACCAAATTCGATGCAACTCAATTTAACGTCCTCGAGAAAATCACTTCGTGTTGGACGCCAGGAGTTTTTTTCTCTTGCGAAGTGAGCTACCACTGAAGAAATAGTAAAACTATCCGTGAGTAGTTTTTCATGGAAACTCTCTGGTGAAAAATCATTAGCGATTTTTCTCATTCTGTTATCTAATTCTTCAACGCGATATAATTCACCATTTGGTCTTACAAATTGATCAAATCCTGATTCGGAACCAGCACTACTAAGTAACCACACTGACACAGGATCATCTTTACACAACGCATGAATAGCATCAAATAATTTCTCTTCATAGAAAACATCCCCGGAAAATTCCCCGGAAAATTCCCCGGAAAATTTCTGGGGGATATATCTCACGATTCGTTCTCGTGGAAATATTGTTACCGCAGGTGTCCACGCGTGTTCGTTATGATCAATAATTTGTATTGGCGCTCCTTGTAATCTATATTTCGGTTCGTGTAATACTTCCCCGGTTATTGTCGTTACTGATATTGGGAATTTTAATAATGTCTCTAATTTAGCTATATCAGAAATCTTTGCACCGTGCTGTTTCACTGTCAGTTCCCATTCTGTTATTTTCCTACGTCGCAGATCAGTTAGTTTATTTCCTCGGGATGCATTTGTGAAGTGTTCCATTACCCGTGTTGCTACACAATTGAGCCTTGACGAAGTCAATGGTGAATATTTCATAGGAGCTAGTTTTGCAATATCGGGTTTATCATTTAACGGATATATCCCATAAACCATTGCTGTTACGGGATAAGATCTTTCGTAGTATGGTTTATCAATGCCGGTTAGAATCCCTGGTTTGGAATCTCTACTCACAATGACAGCTTTTTTATTCTTGAGGATTGGTTCAAATTTATCCTTAATAATCCATTTGCCTTCGACTTCGATAATGAATTTTATTCTGAAAAAATACTTCTGATTGGAATTGCTTTGTTGGGAATTGCTTTGCTTGAAATCCTTTGGATTTCCACCTTTGGATTTCCATCTTTGAATTTCCCCTTTGGATGGAAATTGCTTTGCAATTTCACCAAGGTGTGAAATTATCTCAGCTGCTCTTTTATCGTTCATAGTAGCATCGATGATGGGTACATTGACATCTTCATCAATAATTCGAAATGTCGACCAACAATATGCTGCACCGTCTCGGTAGAATTCATTAAAACACTCCCTGATTTTACCGAGCATAGTTCTATCACCGATTAGACGTTTTGGTGTATCAGAGACTCTATCGAGATTGAATTTAGTATTTCTCCAAGGCTTAATTTTCGATAATCTTTGGAACTCCCTATCAAGATTGAATTTAGTATTTTTCCAAGGTTTGATTTTCGATAATCTTTGGAACTCCCTATCAAGATTGAATTTAGTATTTTTCCAAGGTTTGATTTTCGATAATCTTTGGAACTCCCTATCAAGATTGAATTTAGTATTTTTCCAAGGTTTGATTTTCGATAATCTTTGGAACTCCCTATCAAGATTGAATTTAGTATTTTTCCAGGGCTTAATTTTCGATAATCTCTTGAACTCCTCCATGTTATAATTAAAACAAGTATTTAAATAGAAAAATATAGTATAATGAATCACTGCAAGTGGCTAATGATTGGATCTACAACCCCGTGTAACAAATCATGCAGAAGTGAATTCTGTGGGTATCATATGCAAAGCGTGAGAAACGGTTCAAAAGGCCCTCTCCCATGCCTCCAATGTGGGGTGGGTGTTAGAGGAAAATCGCAATTGTGCCTTGCTTGTGGGGGTAAACGATACAGGGAACTAAAACGCTACTATGACAAACGAATCATTGACTCCGTCATCCTTGATAAAATCAAGGACAAAGTAATAAAAACCCCTCAAGATTATATCCAGAGATTTATAATTAAAGCAGATAATAAATTAGACAAGTAGTATTATTATACTAATGAGCCAAGATTTCAGACCTCACCCAGTGCTTGCTAATTACGAAGCCTCTAGTGATGGTGTTGTCAGACACCGCAGACTCAAAGAACCTGTTGGGTATCTGAATAATATGGGATATTTGATGTTTTCAGCTGGGAGGAAAAAGTATCTCTGTCACAGAGCCATCTATGAAGCATTTTACGGATTAATCGAAGACGGTCTTGTGATTGATCACATAAATGGCGTGAAGACTGATAATTGTCTTGGGAATCTTCAAGCCGTCTCGCAGCGCGATAACCTTTTAAAAAGCAACGCTGGTAAGCACGCAAAACATCCCAAGGGTGTGAAATCGTTTGATTTAGAAAATAATGAAGAGAGAAGCTTTCAGTCGATAAATGCGGCTGGAAAATATTTCGATATTTGTAGTACTTCAATTCGATTTGTTGCTAAAAAAATCATTAAAACATCTCTGTCTAAAAAAAATGGTCATAAAATAAAGTTCGTATACACTGAAACTATTTAAGGGAGATAAATCCTTTATGGATAAATCCGCACTACAATTCACACTCTACCTACTAAGTTCCCTTGTATTATGACGTCAAAGGAATTTGTCGCCTGCTATATTACCTGTACTTAACTAGGCGCGCCCACGTGACTGTAATGGAGATATAATGCATGAGTTTTCGATAGAGAATAAAACTTTTTATTGTCACTTGTGGGCTAAAACTGCATTATTAGTTTTATTTATCTACATATCTCATGTGTGGGGGTGGGTGGACTAGCAGTAAAGCAGACAGCTAACTCGTTCTTTTCAGTACAAAAATTCTTTATAATCTAACGCATTACCTATGTTCGCTCAGCCGGAACGCGAGTGTTTCCTATTCATTGAAGTAGGTGGGCGTGGTTAAAATTCCTTGTATGTGAATGTATTTTATCTAGAGAATTATAACAGAGTATAAAAACGCTGTTTTATTAAACAACTGTATTATTTTGTTTAAAATATTTCTCATTGTTGCAGCATAAAATTGTCTATTTTAAAAATCTCTTATTGTTAAGTATATCAGATATATATATATTAAAAAATCTCTATTCTGTATGACTAGTCCGTGGTGTAATGGTATCGTGTTTGTCTTGTAAACATAGATCTATCAACTACGTGTTCGGTCCCCATAGCAGATACATTATTTGATGGCGAAACGGAAGATGTTTTTTTCTATTAATTGGGGGGGTGGGGTGGTCCCCCTCAGCCAAACCAACATGGCAACCCATGCTATCGCATTCTCGGTAGCGTGGGTTGGTGTTTTTTCTAACTCATGCAACCATGAATTCGATTTCATGGGTTGCCATGTTGGTTTGGTTTACCACGCCCACATCATACCATCATCGTTCCATTGAATTATAATCCATCCTTAATTAAGTTAATTAATGTTATGCCTAAAATTTGCCACAACACTCGAGTGGAAATATATGGCATTGTGCCGTCCATGTTGTGACGTTATACCTCAAGCATATCTTCTGGGCGGTCTAAGATGGCGTTTGCCACCTTAGGCCTCCCGCCGGAGATGTATGTTTCGGGTCCCCTTGGGCTTACTTGGATGCGAAGGCACCCAAGGAGTTCCAAAGATGTGTTGTCATATATGTTTTTTTTTTTATTAATTAGAGATACAGTATACTATATTTATATAAATAATGGATATCAATGATGTAAATGCTATAATTGCTGAAATCTCAAATTTAAATAATAAAGGGGTATTATTATCTGAAAAGTATACTATATTTATATAAATAATGGATATCAATGATGTAAATGCTATAATTGCTGAAATCTCAAATTTAAATAATAAAGGGGTATTATTATCTGAAAGTCTCGACGTTGACAAGATTACCTCGGAATATGAAGATATTGAATATCTGTCTAGTAAGGGTCTTTATGTTTTACCTAGGATGTACAGGCTCGTGAAAGGAATTCAAAAATCCATTAATGGTTGTTTGTACGGTAACGACATTAATTTATTTATAACGCTATTTAGCACCGTTGAAGCAATACGTCAAAAGCTCGGCCAAGAATATCAAAAACGAGCTGAAATTGGTTCTAAAGTTCGTGATCTTAGAAAAATGTTAAACGAGGAGCGACCCGTATCTTAACCACGTGAGTGTTACTAAAAAAAAATAATATAGGCTTTCGTAAATAATTTAAATAATTTATTTATTTTTTTTTTTTAGCGTTTTTTGTAACACTTGTTACATAGGATTTTCTCCTGAAAGGATACTCATCAGTCTGGACTTGCTCATGCAGTTATGTGCATAATGGATGATCTGGTCGTAGTAGCAAGTAATCACCGCGACGCCTCCATTTTCACGTAATTGTTCTTGTTGCCGCGTCGTTAACACAAATCGTTCATCGCCATTCTCAGATATTACAATTCTGAAATCCCCAGCGATGTTATTTCTGAAACACTCGCGGATAGCGTCGTACAGTTTAACCCTGTCGAAGATGAATACGTTAGCTTGATGGTACATTATTTAATAACTAAGTTATTTAATAACTAAGCTTTTAATTATGATGGAAACCCTCCGGATTTCACATTTGAAAATTTAGTTCACAAACAATATATGGTTGGTGAATCGCTTACAACTAAATTAGCCCGAGAGCGGCTAGCAGCAATTAAAAAGTTTATACCGGTTCGAGACAGACTTCGCGAGAAACTTCAGCAACGACAACAAGCGCAGACTGACTTTTCTGTGTCAAGTGAACAACTGTTTACTCCGATAACAAGTGCGACCAAAGATGTGAAAAAGTTAACTGAAGCAGCGATATACGGAGATATTCCTGAGCGAGAACGAGTAAAGAAGGCGCCGCTGTTTGATACGCTTGAAAAGATAGCAGCAGAGACCGGACAAACACGCGCAGGGATACAACAGTTATCCAGTGATATAAAAACTCAGCGTGAGTATGAACGATTAGCTGATATTGATGATGAAAATCTACAATTTTCCACACCTGAACCACAACCTGTTGATGTCGTCACCCCAAGAGGTGTTTCCTTTATAGACAAACTCACCGAAGGAGCTATAAAGGAAATCAAACGACCTCAATTGGAGAAACACCAGGATTATACGACTTTTGGTGATTTCGCCGCCAAAAGCTTTGATTCTAGAAAGGATTTTTTAAAAGACGAGTATAAAAACAGTAGAATAAGCCGAGATGAATGGGTTAATTGGTTGTATAAAACGAATAAGGGGATTACTGGTAATTTGAAAAAGGATACAATTGAGTATAGATCTTTTAAAGTAGGAGTTGATAGTTATGGTATACAAAAACAACAAGAACGAGAAAAACAAAGTCGAGGCCGACAAAGGCAATTACTTGATGATAGTCAGGGCGCAACTGGTACAACTGAGGAAACAAGCGGAAAAGGATATTCGATTAAAAATCCAAAGGATGTCTTTGACTCTACCGTGACATGCCCTGGTAACATTCTCAGTGATATATCACGGTTAGAGGTTCTCATCGGAGGGAAACGAGCCGGAAATAACTCACCGGAAGTAATTAACGAGGCCGCTGATATCTGTAGACGATTATTTGCTGGTGGTATCATGGACATTAATGTATATCGAGAACTTATTGCTGAATTAGTTGAAAATCACAACGATGAAAATCTTATGGATGTAAGCGATTGACCACTAATTGAAAAACTACTAGTTTTATAACAAGATGATTATACACTACAACCATGATAAACCCGTAAGCGTCTTCGTGGTGAACTCACGATTGCCTGTTTATCGCGCGTGGTACGGAGATGGTTTCGGCAATACCATTGCGGGGTTATTTACAAGAATGGCTCCCAAGGTGGCGCCGTTAGCTAAACAATTATCAATGAAAGCCATTGATGCTATCCGTGATAAGGGAATCAATTTCGTTGGAAATCTTGCAGGAAAGGCATTTTCTGCCGCGAAAGATAAAATAGCATCATTGGTACGAAAGAAACCACGAATGACTTCGTCATCGATGACTTCGTCAGTGGTGCTGCCATCAACTACAGTGATGCCTGCAAAAATCAGCAAAGCAATAAATAGTGCAGTGGAAGAAAAACTAGCGCAATTGACTTCGTCACCACCGGTAACAGATAGCGCTATCATGAACGCGATAGCAGGAAGTGGTTTGAAACAAAAAAGAAATTCGAAGAATTTTCAACGACGATGATTATAAAGAATTAAAACGCTAGCGTTAAACTCTTCGAGTTTCACAATTGAAAACGCTAGTAATGTTATAAATGTTTAAACGAACAGCTGATCCCGCGTTAGATATGGAAGCAAAGATGCGCAAAGATGATTCCGTCCGCGATTATCAATACTATTCCTATCATGCAATACAACCCGACCTACGATCGCGAATTGAACTTCAAGTTCAAGATACCAGTAAATACTTTTTACCATGTGAAGCATTTATTGAAGTAGAAGGAAAACTTGTAACAAATGTTGCAGATGATACCCCATATGCAAATGATTCAAATATCCGAGTTGGTTTCGTCAACAATGGTATAATGGCGTTATTTGAAAGTGCAAGATATCTCATTGATGGAAAAGAAATTGAATCAATAGACCGCGAGGTTGATGTTGCAACAACAATAATCGGACTAGCAAGATACTCCGATGATTATACAAGATCGGCTGGTCCATCTATGATGTTTGCAAAGGATACCTCTGATAACGCTGACCACCTTCAATACATTAAAGTGTTAACACCGCAAGACACTTCAGTTGATAATCAACGAGAAGCAACTAATCCAGAACGTCGAGCTAGACCCGGAGCTGCGTTTGATATTCTCGGAGGTGTTAATGGTAATTTCAATTTAGGATTTGCAACACGAAAATTAGCATTGGAAGGACAAGAGAAAAAGTTTTCATGTGCGATTCCACTCCATCACATATTTGGATTCTGCAGAAATGTCAGAAAAGTAATCTATGGAGCCAAACACACAATCGCATTAGTGCGAAAAGGCAATGACAATGATGCAATTTGGCGTACTGGTGCCGATGTAGGTAAAGTTGTTTTGAGTAAAATAGTATTATGGATGCCAGTAATGACTCCATCAATTACCACGGAAGAGCGGCTACTTTCGTTTATGGAAACCGGTGGTAAATCATTGCTAAGTTGGCTAACAACAACGACTGATGCTAAAGAGGATAATGTTAATAGTACATTTACATGGCACCTGGCATCAAAACAAGGCGTTTCAGCTCCACGTCATATATTTATAGCGCTGCAGAATCGGAATCGATTAGGTTCCCAAGAACACAGTCATATGATATTTGATCGGTTAGGGGTAAGTGAGGTTTCACTGAGAATAAACGGACAACAAGAACCATCTGAGGATATTCAGCTTAATTACGGAAACAACCAAATAGCACGTGTGTATCATCGGATGCTGTCATATATGGGTCGTGATCAAAATGTTGATACTGGTTTGCAAATATCTCAGCTCGATTTTAAGAACTTGTATCCAATTTATTACTTTTCACTGGAACATCTTGATTTAACAAGGCAATCCGTTGTTGATATACATTTTAGGGCTCGTATAGATCCTGGTGGTGTTAATTATAGAGCGGTTGCTGTTATTCTCAGCGACAAATCAATGTTGTTAGAAGGGGCTGGCGGACGAATGAGACTCGTTGATGCACCAGTGGAAAATCTGTAAATGTAAATGAAACTTGAAAAGTTTCCATAGGATTTCCCCAATTAGATCAATTGAAAGCATAAATGTGTTTTACAATAAAATGCCATATAGTGTTGTTAGTGTCAAGCTGACTGATGGTCAGGTCAAGAAATTAAAATCAAAATCCGCTAAGGAATGTGGAACAACAATAACGTTAAAACCAGCGCAGATGTCCGGAGGTACACATAAAATATCATTAACGGATCGTCAAATAAAACATTTCAATGATGCAATGAAAAATAAGCGAGGAGTTCAAATAGAATTTTCGAAAGCTGCAGTCGCGAACATGATAAAATCAGGTGGTATATTTCCATTGTTAGCCGCAATACCAGCATTGATTGCAGCGGCTGCCCCAGCGGTGGCGAAGGCGGCAGCGTTGGGAGCCGTTGGGACCGCAGCAGGGATGGCGTTGAAAAAGGCAACTGGTGGATCCGCTCGTGGATCTGGGTATAAAAAAAAGGGAAAGGGGTTGTACCTACCAGGAACCCCGTATTCATGGTACAGCGGCAAATCCGTGAACGGATCGGGTCTAAGAAAAATACCAGGAACGGTTTATTAGTTGAAAGCCCAATTGTTGAGGAACCTATAGTTGAGGGACCTATGGTTCCTATGTCCAATTTTGATTTAATTGATGCTGCTAAAAAACTAGCGATTAAAAATTTCAGAGGTGTTTTTATGAGAGATCAATTACCACATCAACCAAACAAAACTGAAACCGGTATCATCAATCTTGATAACAGCAGCGGATCGGGAACTCACTGGGTTGCATACGCGATTGATCCACGTGGGATTGTCTATTTCGATTCATATGGGTTAGCTCCGCCAAGCGAGTTTATGCGGTATATAAATTCCTCGATGAAACTCAAAGGGTTTCCGATTTTTTATTCCACGCTGCCAACACAACAATTAAATGATCCACCGATATGCGGCCGTGAAGTATTAAATGTCCTCGCGGAGATTTCATTAAAATCCTTTGGATCTCCGTGGAAACCACCTCATATTATTGTAAACGAATACACGAGTGGGAAATTACAAGGATCAATAAATTGAAAACACAAGTTACGCTAACAATAATGATCGATATTTGGGGACAACCTCTGTCAATGTTGGAACCCACCGAGGAAACATCTGCGGGTTCTATCGAGGATGTAAAAAAAATAATAGAAGATGAAATCGCTGAGACGTTAAATTTAACAAGTGTTGACCCGAACGAAATAGTTGTATTTCAAGATCGCCAGGGTAAATTGAAAAGCAGTAATATATCCGTGAATGACATTTTGATACGGCATCGCGCTGCCGCTGAAAACTCTATTGCACTGTATTCCAACGATGGACAACTTAAACCAGGCGCACTTGTGTCTACGATCACCGACGCGATTGCTACCAACGAACGTGAGCTGAATGATTTTATACGAGGTTATAATAGTTTTCGCAAAAATGTCGTACATAAATTTTTTGGAACCCCGCTTGTGGTTGGCATGACTCTCGCTGAAATTAAAAACTATCTATCGCTATTCTTCGCTAACAAGGACGCGGGAAGGATGATGAATGAAAATGAAATCAAGGCAAATTATCTCGAGATTTCTAAACTAATAGAAGATCAAAAACCCACTAATGACATTGTTGGTAGATTCTTTGGATCCCCACCTGTGGCAGACTCGACTCTCGCTGAAATCAGTGAGTTTATCGGCAAGCACACTCACAATGCCTACATCGCTAATAATTTCTTTGGTGTCCCGGTTACATCTACAATGACTCTCAAAGATATTAATATGTTTATGATGAGACAAACAACACTTAATACCATCGTGGATAAATTTTTAGGGAGAACACCTGTGTCTGAAACCACATCGTTGACAGGCATGACTCTCGCGGAAATTAAAAGCGCTATTGACAAACAAAAGCACACCAGCGATATTGTTAATAAGTTCTTTGAGGGCAGTAGCCTCCAAGATATCACGACGAAATTTTCTAACATCGACAACCATATTAAAACCCAAGCACTGATTAGAATCAACGAACTTCTGGTTTCATTCTTTTCTAACAAGGAGGAGAGTGGAAAAACAATAGATCCTACCAAAATCAGGGTAAATTATCTCGATATTTCCGACGATCTTCTTAAACTAAAAGAAAATCAAAAACCAGTCAATGACATTGTTAATAAGTTCTTTGGATTCCCACTTGTGGCAGTCATGACTCTCGCTGAGATTAGCGCGGCTATCAATAGGATAAAAATTCCACATAGTGTAAGCGTCAATAACATCGTGTACACGGTTGATAGTGGGACTTTTGATTGGATCCGGGGAAATGATAATTATCTTTATGTTGGCCACAGACATACTAGTGTACCAGGTTGCTACCGACTTACAATAATACATCACCGTAAATTTAATTTGGAATTCAGTAATTGGGGTATCACCGGTGTTAACACGCTGACATATATGCAAGAGAAAGTACCAAAACCTCCACCTGCTATACCAATCCCATTTCCGATTACTATAAAGAATTCCGACGAGTCTGTGATTAGGGAGTCACTACCCTGGATAATAGAATTTGTATCCGGTGTCCCCTCATCAGATCCTAAGACCAGGTCAATAATAGGATAATTGAAAGGAAAATCCTTCGGATTTCACAATTGAAAACGCTAGCGTTTTTTAAAATAACAACAATGACTTTGTCATCGACGCAATGTCGCTATGATCAGGTCAGAGAATTTCAGAATAGACTCAAAACCCTCACTGAGGAGTATCAAATAAAAATGAAAAAATACCGACGAAGAATCACCGCAATTGATGTTACTATGTACTCGGTGTCAAGCGTTCTCGCTGGCGCCGGAATAATACTAGCATCGGTTACAATGATTGCCCCGGTCGTAGTTCCAATTTGCATTTCTGCGGTGGCTACAATCGGGGGTATATCAACCGGGATAGCAAAAAAGATATCATCATGCAGCCAGAGTAAACTGCAGAATTACTTACTTCAATTTCATATTGCATCAACCGCATACTCGCAATTATCATTGATGATATCGTCGTCACTCGATAATACGATTATATCAGATAGTGAATTCTCAGCGATGGTCAGTATTTTTGATTCCGCGATATCGAAATTAGAGCGACAACATGAATATAATAACAATGACAACACCGATGGAATCAGAAAACACGAACCCAAAAAAACAAAAAATGATCTCAATAATATCAACATTACCAGATTGTGAGTTCTCAGTGATGGTCAGTATTTATGATTCCTCGATACCAAAATTAGAAATAAATCATGAGTATAGCAACGATGACGACACCGATGGAATTACTTCAACGAGTAGTGGAGAACACGAACCCAGTACAAACGAGTATGATATCAATAACATCAACGAATCCAGAATTCAGTGTGAATTTCCCCTCTCCGGTCCCAGTGAAGGAGATAGCGCTAGCAAAACTACGAGTGTATCACAGTTGGCCTAATATCAGATCGGTTGCATTTAGTGGTCAGCAACCCAATAACACACTGGTGTTCTCGTATAAGAATAAACCCGATGGTACTCCAGAGTGGGAAACAGTTTCGTTACCAACTGGGTCGTACCAAATTAAGCAAATCAATGCTGAAATTCAGCGTAGAATAAAATCAATCACTGGAAAAGAATCAAAAATAGCTATTAATCTTCATCAACCGACGCTCTCGTCGTCGATCGAAATAAGCACAGAGGGATACATTGTAGATATATATAACAGCTCGTTAAGAACAGTGTTAGGATGGCCTGAAAAACCACCGGAAAAATCCGCCACCGACTTAACCACGGACATACAATCATATCATGAAATCAATCCCAGTTATCGAGATAATTTATCTGATATAAGAAAAGGAAGAATCGCCGATAGATTTATATTTACCAACAAAGACACATTGCAATGGGATTTTATCATTAAAAGAACAACCGACTCATCTGTTACTATTTCATTTACGCTAACTGACGTCCGTGGTTATTTTAATGAGATTAAACAATTATATGACACACAACTAGAACAACTACGGAAAACAAAATCGCAAAAACACGTTGAAATAATAAATCAGCTTATATCGGACATGAAATATATCTATGAACTAATTATTCAAACAATAATTAATGACAACAGCGACAATAAACAACGATTCTTAACCGATTACAATATCACAGAGGACAATCTGCGTAATTTCAAGTTTCCCAAATACAACGCTGATGAACTAGCAAGAATTGTTAAAACCGATATCAAGGCGCTACAAAAATCAGATTCAGCTGTCCTCTTCAGGTATAATAATGATCCAGATGGTGGCGGTAGGCATATTGCCCCTCATAATGTGAATATTTCAACGGTGATTGCGCTCAATTTAGTATGTGATGCAATTGAAGGAAGCTATCAAATTAATCTAGAGCAATCAAATCAAGCTCAGCAGGGATATATTCTTTATTCATTTGCACCAACAGCTCCTCCAGGATTCCTAATTATTGAAAACCCAATTAATCCTGTCTATATGCGATGCCATAATAATTCGTTAACAAGAATTAATTTCAAACTCACCGACCAGTCAAATAATCTGATTGATTTACAAGAAGAGGTGTTAGCGATTAGTTTGTTTGTGAAATCATAAATGATTTTCGTCCTAAAGACTCGATCAAATATTTGGTTGAAATCGTAAATGATTTTTGTTAACCACAAATGAAACATTTGCAGCAGCAGAGAGGGTGAATGACAACGACGTTGGCGTATATAAGGAAATCTTATTTTATCGAATAGACGCCATTTTTTTTACTATTTGGCAGAAGCCTCAGATTTTCGAATCGACGCTCGGAAAGTTGTGAGGTTCACCCTCTCTGCTGCTTATGTGGATATAGAATACTCACGCATCGCCTAAAAGGTAATGTCACAGATCATATTTACCCGACACTCAATATCCTCAAGTGTACAACATAGTAGAGTAACTCAAAATGGCTATATACATAACATTACGATACCCCAATATTGTTTGTATATCCTTCGCTCTTTGGTGCAGTATATTTCTGTTTGCGATATTGGACAGGTCTTATCAATCTAAGGGTGCAAGGGAGAGCTTCCATGCACACATTTATAGTCTCATCCACCCGCCTAATATAAACAAAATCATAAAAGGTACAACGCACGCGTGATGCCAGAAAGGTCAATTTTTGAATAGCCGAATTAAAGAAAAGCATGAAATATTATTCACTTGAGCTGTTGATTCATAGGCAGTTCACATCAAAAGAAATTTGTTTAAAAATTAAGCTAGTAAGAAAGACCTTATCTTTATTATCATCATAAAATCGAGTGAATAATCGAATTCAATTTGCTCAGCATGTCTACATAACCTGGTTTCTTCTAGTCCTCTTAAACGTTGGTGACAGGTCAGTTTCACCGTATTTATTTTCCTCTTTTTTTTCTCTCCAGACTTTTTGGGCTCATCAACCGTACATGGTTGTCTGCTCTTCTTTCCAGTGCGTGGATCACATATGAAGATATCTTTTCCTTCAAATAAATAAAACTAAATCTTTTTTAGGTTTTTCTGTTCTGGCGTCGAACAATATTCTTAACCTTGCGGTCAGATATCGTTTTACCGTATCTCAACAAACTAAGGTTAACATGGCCAGTTATCAATCTGATACAACACGGAACCATATTATAATATTGCTTAATGTCATTACCTAGCTGCTAACCGCATTCCTAATTGAAAACATGACGTAACCAGACCACTTTAATAAACTATTTTGCCCTACTGTGTGATATAAATTACTAACTGAATAATGTCAGTCAACATGCGTTCCTGATACTAACAACATCGATTCTCGGTTTAAATGAATTCACAATACTTCACGTCTTCTTCGCCAAACTGATTGGCATCACAAGATATCATAAGATATAATACAGGTGATGCGCCCTTAGGCCATCAACAATGCTCTCATACGGATCTCGGGGTGGTCTTAGCTTGAAACCCCCGAACTACAAGAACAACACAAGCCCTAAACACCGAAATCACAACTAAATTCATATTTTTAATGAATGCGCAATAATATCTGGACAAATCACACCATATCTTTCCGTTCAAAAAATTGACAGAGTCCAATTTACGAAACTATCATCTGTCACCCAACCATCCCTGCTGTCGGATACTGGAATGCTCATATGTAATCGGATGAACAAATTTAGTGCTCAGTACAACATTTTAGTAAGAACAATAACATAGAAAGGTTTCTTCTTGCCATTATATTGGTGCCTCTTGTCCGAAATCGAATTGCTGGCTATGTTCAGAAACTGATGTCAATGGATATGATATATCACTGACGTATTAAATACAAGATCTATATGTTCACTTCTCACTAGACCATACTTGAAATGGGCTGTTTTCACAGACGTCATTAAGTGCTTTATAATACTAATACAAAAAAGCTGGAGGTTCCCTGGCTTCTATTGAAGTGCCCCATTGAAAGGTGAAATTAGAAAGTGAAATATACACCGTTAGCAAAGCTGCATATCAATTAACAGACTGATAGAAAATTCAGATCATGTAAGTCACAGACCTTTAAATTGTCGGGGGGGGGGGGGGGAGGGGGCTGTGATTTTATTTTCAGCTAAGATATTTTATTTTGTTTTGTGTCAAGATAATTATTTGTTTCTTCAAACAAAGAAGATATACGGTGTTATTTTGCATTGGATAAGAGTAAGGAAATTTTTCGAATTATTGACAAACGGAAATTTACCCTGATAAAAGGTGGTGGGATCTGCAACATACCATTGAATTGTTAATCCCTATCATAATTGCAGTTCATATCGCGGAATGTTCAGATTAATCACTGTATACCGCGGAACAAAGTTTTCGAGATATCCAGTCTTAAAAGAAAAGGTATTGTTCACCTCAACCCATGCTACCCCGTTTCCCACTTGCCACTGGAGAGAGAGAGAGAGAGAGAGAGAGAGAGAGAGAGAGAGAGAGAGAGAGAGAGAGAGAGAGATGTTAAATAAGAAAAAAATGTAAGGATAAAAAAGGAAACTTTAAACTGGCATACAAACAATTAAATTAAAATAAATATATATTAAAACAGATATACGTAACACTTCCCCTTATTAAAAAAGGGTATATGATAGAACTTTCTTTTAATCATCGATGAATTAGACACGAAGTTTAGAAGAAAAAAAAGAAGACCCCTTTTGAGGTAAACACATTGTATATGTAATAATACATTTCTAAACACGTGAAAGTGGATCTGCTATTAAATTGTTTTTTCGCTTGATATGCCTGATGTCAAGATTATATTCCTGTAACAATACCCTCAGCTTGAGTAGTCTTTGATTTTTATTTTTCGCCTTGCCGTTACAAGTAAGAGCCCTGTGGTTACTAAAGACAATAATCGAAGAAGGAGTTTAACTAAGGTAAACTTAAAAATGTTGTAATGCCATTATCAAAGCCAAACACTCATTTTCAATTGGTGAATAATTTGTTTTGATGCTTGTTTAATTTTTTTTATAGAAATATAACACACTGGACGATCAATACTATTTTCATCTTCGTGAATCAAAACTGCTCCAATCACAACGTCACTTGCTTGGACAGACAGTTTTGAATGATTGGCTGAAATTTGGAGCTGTGAGAACTGGCGCGCTTCTAAGTATGGTTTTTAATTTGTTCAAACCCTCGTGGCATTTTTCGGTCCAAATGGACATAGACTCAACAATAATATAAAAATTTGAAAAAAAAATTCCGATAGTATCCAGCCAGACATAAAAATTGCATCCGTTGCTTTTTATTAACAGGCAAAGGGAATTAAGAGATATATTGAGTTAGCATTCTACTAAATGGTTCGTCAAATGCAGGAATATGTTGCAGATGATCTTTAGGTAGTTTCTGATTTTGTTTACCTACCATTTGACAAGTTTTTAAAGATATACAGTGTTTAGCAACATCACATTTGATTATTGGCCAATAAACATAAATGGAGATTTTGCGATAAATCTCAAAATCTCTAAATGACCAGCCAAATGAGTTTCATGGGCCATACTACCTATTTCCTGTCAGGAAGATTTTGGAACTACAATTTAATAGTTCACTGACCACTCATTAGCAGCAGGTACCACGGGAGGTCTTCATTTTCTCATAAGAATTAAATTTTTAATGAAATAACTTACATGAATGTCAGTGGCGTCAGCATCAGTAATGGCCCTTTGAAAACAAACAGGAGACCTTAGGTGTTATTTCCTGTTCGACCACAAGTGATTGTCGTTTATCACTCTGATTAGAATAAAGAGATTGAGTAGTTGAAAGAAAATCAATGTGATCAATACCATCTGATGATCCAAACCAGGAGTGAAAGTGACCTCACCTGACCAATATACGTTTTATCTAAAAGCATACGTTCCTTATCAAAATCTTTCTCAAGACCTTTCTTTGCCATAGCTAAAGTAACTGTACAAGCTGGGCATACATCAGGGAATACTTTTTCAATTGGATCGACTTTCTGATCCAAACAAGGCTTGTCAGTTACAAATGGATTAACCACAACATTGAACTAAGCTAGGTCTTTGCCAAGTAATAAATGATTGCACTCTACAGGTGAAACAGAGACTGTTTATTAGACTGTCAAGGGTCCTGAGATAAAGTCTGATAACAAATTTACACAACAGAGAGGAACAAGAACAAAGCCGCACTTTACTCCCTGAATAAAAACGCTATCATTAGAAGAAGAATTCTTAAATAAAAAGACAAAGAACCTGACAATAATAGACTCTGAGAATCTCCTGTGTCCCTTAGAAGTTTAAAAGGGGTTGGATTGGCTGAATCAACCAAGAATGATATATAACCCTTTAATATGCGTGGTTCATAATTCTCCATAATAAAATCAGACTGGATTTATTAGAGTTAACAAATGTGTTGCTTTCAATGCATAATTGTGACCATGATCTCTAAGAAATGAGATCATATGGAATATGTCTGTGTTGATTATGATACCTATTGTTCAATTTGTAGCAATCATAAATAACGTGTCATTTCTTCTTGCAATAGTTACACGTGAGAAGAGACCATGATTTTGAATGAAGCTGATCAGAAGCTCGATATGTAGAAGTTGTGCCAGTGTGAGTTTTAGAAGGGCTGGCTTTAGGCTGAAATACTTATCTGCCAGAAAACTGTTGTGCAGAAGTCTTATTTAGAAAAGGAACTTTATGAGTTAAATAATACTCACCAGCAGCTCGAGCAGCATGTTCCATGGTTTTGATCTTATGTTCGTCAAGATAAGTCTTATTGTCACTATGGACACAGTTTTGAAACTCTTCGAGTAATTCAAGTTGTTTGAGACTTTCATAATCTCGCTTAAATTTATTGGCATTATAGTCACCACTATGGTGAACTGACAGTAAATTGTAAATATCACTAGCCTTATCAGTTTGTACACATTTGTAATAATTGCGTCCAATGTTCCCTTGACCATTTTAAAATATCTGCAACGTTTACAAAACTAGTAAAATATTTGTATACTTCGCTTTCTTTGAAAGGGGCACAAACATGAGGATCTTTGCGAGATCCAAATTCAAATTTGTATATGCAGTATGAATGTGCTTTTCACTTGCCAGCTCCATTTATTCTTATTTTAATTTCATTTGTATCTGTTTTTGTTCTCGCTCTCCTCTCTCCCTCTCTCTCTCTCTCTCTCTCTCTCTCTCTCTCTCTCTCTCTCTCTCTCTCTCTCTCTCTCTCTCTCTCTGTGCAATTGCATTTGTTTTTCTTGAAACTGCATTTATTTTCTTGTAACTGCACTTGTTTTTCGTTCTCTTTTTCTAATTCTTGTAATTGTATTTGTTTTACTTTCTCTTTTTCCTGTCTCTCTCTCTGTCCTCTTTTTCAAATGGTAGCTATATTCATTTTTCTTGTAACTGCATTTGTCCTTCGTTCTCTTTTTCTTCGTTATGTAAATGTATTTGTTCTTTTTCTCTCTTTATTAAAGTTCGAGCTCCCTTAACTCCAATTTCAATTTTTTATTTTAATTTTAATTTTTTTTTACTTTTAGATCAGAGTTTGATACAGACTTACAGATCAAAACCAAAGCACTTTAATCCAAAACAGCATTTTCTATCAAATACGGAACCAAACTATTTCCTCTTTCTTGTTTCGTTAAGGAAGCTCAAAAAGGTCCTATTGTCTGGCAAGTTGGAATAATCCATCTTTTAAAAATCAAGTTTAATTGTTTCTCGGTAAGATTTGACGGAAAGATATAGAAACAGCGAAAACAAGAAGGTTTGAAAAATGTTACAAACATTTATTTCCCTGGAAAAGAATGTAAAAAATTAAGTTTGTAGCATATACAGAATTGGTATCCTGGAAACCCGTATTCGATAACTGGGTAAGGTTGATTAGTACGCCTGTGGCGTTAAGACAGCAACCAATACACTCGTCTCTTGACGCATGAGCCGGGAGATGAGGAAAGGGATTCGGATGGTGTCAACAGTGTTCAGCGGAACGTTGTCTATACGACTTATGTGTAATAATCAAACCTTACCAAGTTCTCTAATACGGGGTTCACTAATACAAATTATGTATATGCTACAATCTTAGTTTGAGTACCGCATATCGCAGATTATATATTTAGTGTGCTAGTGTACCTGGCGTGCCTACATTACATTATAGCGATAACAAATTAGTAAAAAGCCAAAATAACAAGTTCTCAGTGACCAATTAAATGTCCAGTCATGTTTTGTATGTCTGGTTATTAATTTCGAAACGGTATATAAGCGAATCTTGTCAGGTGGAATGGATTATGGAGTGGGGCTATCAAACCAATAGAGACAGCCTTTATATAATTTAGATAATTTAGACATCGCCAGGCAACAGGAGTCCCTGCAACTTCTTTGGCCGCACGAACTTCTTTCTGGTGCGTCCAACGGTTATTTTTCTTTTGGGAGGGCTTATTAGGTCGGCTATCACTTAATCCTCGCCTTTTGGTCCACCTGGAGTGTTACAGCCTACAATCTATAAAATGAAGTTGATAGTAATCAGCGCCGGTGCAAGGCATTTTGGTGCGCTAGGCGAGATCAGATATCTGGCGCCCCCTTGCACTCACGCCCTCCCCCACCCGCCTATCATGAAATTAACCTAACGGAAGCGCCGGCCCTGATAGTAATATAACCAGTGGCATCAGTGTCATGCTGTATCGTTAGCCCAATTAATTCTAAATTTTCACTCGCATTCATCAGATTGAGTGAGACGTTGTATCTGTTTCAGCACGGACATAAAGTAAAACATTCCTAACCCATACACCATCAAAGCTTTCAAAAGTGATAATCGCGCTTACAAAGAGAAACTTTCTCAATTTTCTTTACATGAAAACATACTATTAAATCCATACAAAACATATAAAAGACAACGACAAACACAAACAGACTCATCCATACACCCTACATACCAATCACACACTAACACACAAACCCTAATATAGAGACAAACACAAGTTTAAGAAGGGAAACATGTTTGTTTTCGCTGGCAAAGATATATACAAATATAAAAACACAAACACAAATCCTTTTGGGACAATGATGAATCTTCTTTCTAGAGATTTGGGAAGCTCTGAAAACGTACGTTTTGTCCTCCGGTGCACCTGATTAATTCCCACACCTCCCAGATCGAATACATATAGCCGACTTCAATCATTTACCCAGAAAACAGCTTAGATGGGGAGTTATGAAGCGGGTGGATTCGGATTGGTTTGTTTCTCTCTCCAAATCTTCACTTTGACGGATTGTGATGAAATACCCTATCTTCCCTCATGGCTATCGAATTATGTTATGTTGTGCTGGAGCTACCAGTCTCGGCGATTCTGCCCCAGCTCCAATCCCCAGTCCTCTGTCTGAATTATAGTGAAATGTTATTTCAGTATGTCCCTCACCACTGTCATAACTTGACAAATGGGTGGCATCATAAGGATTGTGCCATTCTCTTTCACCTTATCAAGGGAAACGTTTTAGGCTAAAACGTTAATGGAATGCTCGTCCAGGATTCAGCGAACATTTTGAAGGTGCATCTTGGATTCCATCATATTCAGCGCTGTGTTTATTTTTGAATATTGATCCCCCCCCCCCCTTCTGACTGACTGACTGACTGACTTTAGGATTTAAGTCGTTATCTTCATCAGGCATTTATGAATATTTAATACCCCAATACCATGGTTTATTAATTATTATTGTTATACTATGTAAAAAGACACACGCACTCTTACATTTACATCTTTAAAAAATGGTGGGAAAAGGGTTTTAATTTTTTTAAACATGATTTGACTAATTTACGAGACGGTATTGTAGAGGGTGGGCAGAAAAGGGCCATTATGTGTTTGATATTGACTCATTGACTTGACATGATGATCATTTTCTGTGTTTAGACCATGTCCTATTTCGCCTCATGCTGCTTTGGATGATTTGGTAGTGATCACTGCTGTTGATGGTATCTCAGCTTTAGTCAGCGTAGAAGAAGTATTCGCTTGATAAGTGTTTTGGGTCGTTAAGGTCTCTTTCTCTTGGGCAGAGTTAGAAATATTTGATACATTTGTCTCATGTACTTTAACTCACTCACATTGTTTTGTAGTACACACAACGTTTGCTTTTCACGGTCAATCTTCTTTTCTGCTCCGTCGCACTTTCTCTACTCTTCTTCTTCTTGTAATATTCCTTCATCTTCTTGTTGCTGTTGCATCACATAGAATTGTTCTGCTGTAGTAAACATTCTATACTTTTGGACTTGTAATATAACATTTAGGTATATTTGGTATTTAATTAATTTCCTTTTTATTTATTATTTCTTGATTAACACCATCTTTTCCCGCTGGCAATTGCGAATGTTCACTACCGGCGATGTTTCGTTACGTGATCTACATGCTGATCGATATATATCTGGTTCCATTTACAACTGAGCAAGTTAAAAAAAAAAATTACTTCTGACAATATGTATACTACATATGTGAAGATATAAATGGATAAGCTAGATCAAATAGCTATTCTTACAAGGCAGACGATTTCCTCATGCAACAACTAATTCAGTTGATTGGAATGAAATACATTCTTCAGCGAATCCGTTCATGTCTAAAAAAAAAAAAAATTCTTCCTTCATCCATACATTTTAATGTGTACATTCATCAATGCATCCAAAACACTGACATTTTTATTTCAAATTTCAAAGTATGTACTTCCCAGTTCGTCAGCATTTGTGAATCAGTTAAAAATTATTAGATTAATGATAACTGGGTATTATGCAGCATACCGGTATAAATATTATACGTCCTATAAACTCCATAATTTACATTACAGCACATTCTATTGTTAATTTAATAATGTAAGGGAGATAGCCTAGTTAATCATATTCAATATAATCGTTTTGCAGTTGTGGTACTGATACACCTAAACATTGAACTAATTCAGAGGCAATTTCCATTGAATAAACAGCATCTGAAACGAATATACAAAATTGATCCGGAAATCTTCTAAAGTTTTGTTTTGATGCAACAAGTCTTTCTTCTATTAATTTATCATCGTCTATATAGAAACGGATAATGGATCCCTGCACTAAAGTAACGTTGATTTAATTGATCGATGTGGACGTAAACCAGGACAACGTGAGAGGGATCATGACCATCGTCTGTGTATTTGGTACTGGTTTTCAACTTACGACGACGAATCACGACGTGCATTTATGTAGCCAAGATTAAACTATATCGTGAGATGGTTGATGGAGAGCATGAATCACAGTGATTAGCACACAAAAGCTATCACGGGACAAATTACGATATTTTTATCGTAACATAGTTTACATGAGATGGTGTCATATTACATCATCGGTCTGGCATTTCCTTACCTGCATATACCTAAATCGTCTTGATCTTTTCATGAATCGTATATTCTGGATAACAGACACGTCTGTTCCGGTTTGTCGACTTATAGTTCTAACACTTTATATTTTTTCACAGACATATCTATTTACTATGGATGTATCTGCACCGTACAGAGATTTAATCGATCCAAGGAAGATGTAGTGATAATAGGAGGGTCCACGTGTGTACTGTATGTAAGATGTAGTGATAATAGGAGGGTCTACGTGTGTACTGTATGTAAGATGTAGTGATAATAGGAGGGTCTACGTGTGTACTGTATGTAAGATGTAGTGATAATAGGAGGGTCCACGTGTGTACTGTATGTAAGATGTAGTGATAATAGGAGGGTCCACGTGTGTACTGTATGTAAGATGTAGTGATAATAGGAGGGTCCACGTGTGTACTGTATGTATAAACTGGGTACATATTCTCTGCTTAAATCCTTAGATGGAGGATTTTGATTTGAATCCCTCTTTTGCTTTTTATAGTTAGGGATCTTCTCCAGAAGTAGGGAAAGCTGAGAGAAATTTTGTTCAGCTAGGAAATAGGGGCAAAATATATTGCATATGTAACATTAAGAGATTACTTCTTAAATCTATAACTCTTATCTAAAATCTCTTCCAAAAATGATTTTGACATCCATCCTTTTTTTAAAAAGGTTTAAAGATATATTCGACTCGCAGAAGTAGTATTGACAAAAATCGTTTAGAGAAATCGGAGGAGTATGAGGGTCTTTTAAGATTTTATTAATAATTTGCATCAACTGTTTAAATATTTTGAATTGAACGCTACATTGGGTACATCTACCTAACAGTATGAACAGTCTAGAGAAACTTCGTAGAGACCGATTTGCAAATTAAGGGTGTTCATAGTATGGGGGCTAAAATAAGACCCATAAGAGGATAACATTTTAAGTGTATGAATCAGAGGCGTAGCTAGAGTGTTTGGTGCCCGGGGACAATATTCATCCCTCCCCACCTGAACTCTGAAACCCATTTTTTTCATCAATAAAATCACCATTACCCGTTACAACCTATTTCAAGGCCCATTTTGGCTCCCCCCCCCCCACCTCCCTAGCATGGCGCCCGGGGACATATGTACCCCCTACCCCCCCTCCCTTAGCTACGCCTCTGGTATGAATGAACCTAACATCGTATCCACTTATACTTTTCTTAAGAATATATAAGGATATATTCTACCTCCAAACGAAGAATTGACCAAATTCGTCAAGCTGAATCAATAGAAATAAGATGGAACTTATTCGTACTGATTATGTATCAACAACGTGCAATACTTGTACCTCTATTTGGCCGTTTATTTTTATTGATCTGTTCCAATAGTAGCATCACTTTAGAAAACATTCATCAAGGCTGTTTCGAGAAATTGTGGGCTAAACATATGGACGATATCAAAGTCCATACGGGAATTAAATTAATTGCCGATTGTGAGAAATAAGGGTAAATATATCGGAGCCATGACAAAGGCCGTTAAGATTAAATCTTACTTCCGTATATGGACCCTAACAGACCATGGTCAAATAATTTCGACCTGGACCATTCTTTGTTATTTTGTATTTAGAGAGAAGAGATATATGTCAAGTCAGTTACAAACATCAACGATCATGGTCTGCGGTTGATAGATAGATAGATAGATAGATAGATAGATAGATAGATAGATAGATAGATAGATAGATAGATAGATAGATAGATAGATAGATAGATAGATAGATATGAAACTCATTATTGAGTTGAGTCAAACTGCTAACAACAAAAATCCTGATCTGCGTATATCTTGTTTGTTCTACTCATTATTCCTAACAAATTACACATAACAAGATCTGCCGTCACAAAAAGAGCCGGCATATCTAGGTCTATGCAGTTTGAGTTGGACTTGGCTTACAATCGGATATATACAGTATTCATTTGATGCCTGTATTAGGATAGATTTTTTAGTAAAATGAATAAGATTGCCATTTTCTTTAAATTGTATTAAAACAATGTTTTATTTATTTATATTAAAGTTTCTAAAATATATTAAGATTAATTTTAGTTATTTCCAAAGCACAACTATATATTTATGAAATGAAAATTGTGCCGTACAAGCATAAAATTGGTAACGTACATCATTGTGCTATATTAACCTAGTAAGCTAAACGAATGTACATTGTTGTGTGGAATAAGTGTATGATGTTACTAAAGGCATTATACGAGTTCTTTCACTGATTCAGTAAAAACTCCTACGTTTGCTCAGTAAGAAATATATAATTCTACAAACCAAACAGATTTCAAGATTATGCATTGGCGAATTTCCAATCCAGTGACTAAGATTGAATCTAACCTTCTGTCGAAGGACGCAAAACAAAATGGTTCTTATCTAATGATGAACAGACATCTCTGCTATCCGGTATACTAAAGGGTGGCCATATTTGGTCCTGACTTGAGCCAAATGAGTATAAATAAGGTGCGTAGACCGCCCAAGTCAGTCCCTCATACCGACAGATAGCAAGATGTTCGTTTTTTTCATTACAAGTAAGAACTATAAATGTCTTAGAAATAAGTATTTTTAGTGTTTGAGATATTGATTGTTCACTTAATTCTTTTATTTATAATATATTGTCATGGAATGTTTAAATGTTTTAAAGAATTCTTATTTAATTATATTTATGGTAATTTTTAATGTAAAAGTCGAATTCGCTACCAACTTCATGTTTAGATTTAATGTTCAAATAAAGTATTCTTTAAGCAAGAAAGAATAATATCTAACAACATATTTTAAATCAATATTCTATTTTAAAATGAATAAAATACATTTCGTTAAACTAGTTGTTGCATTAATTACAGTTATTACATTTTATACTTTTGGCTATCTTGAAATTGATCGAGAATTAACTATTTGTATCATATCCTAAAATGCAGAAATCATACGAATGAATGAAGTTGGAAAGCTTAAAAGGAAAGTGTAATTTTATATGTATTTCATGAATTTTGATTATAAAGTTTATAGATATGTTTCTAAAATGTAGTAATATATGTGTGTTGATTATTTATATAATGTCCCTCATACCGACAGATTGCAAGATGTTCGTTTTTTATTATTACAGATGTAGACGTATCCATCATCGTAGTGACATTCATTCTTCTGTCTCTCTCTTTCTCTCTCTTCATTCCGGCATTCGAACAATAATACGACTACGACCACCTTATTTCTAAAACTTTTCTTTCATAATACTTGTTAAGACCATTTGCAGCTAGGGGTCTACATATCTCTAGGTGCTGATTCTATCGAGATATGGAGATATCTTTGTTGTTTTTTTTTGTGCGACCTAGTTATTTCGTTCAATAGCGTCGGACCGATATTATTTACCAATGGATTGTTTTCTTCCTCATTAAACGTTTTAGTAAAGACACAAATAGACAACCATGTGTAATAATGATATTTCAGCTGAGGTGTATTATGCAAACTTACAATGTTTCTTCTTTTTTCTGAAGACCACCCTAAGGATTAAATTGTCAAGAGTATTGTCAAAACAGATCGTTTTGAAGGATCTCCTACATTCTTAACTGATATAAATTGGAACTTTATATTTAGAAGTTAAACAATGTTATTATTTTCAAAACTTACCAACTGGAAAAAAACTGGACATTTCAAGGTACTATCCAATGTTAAGATTTCATTTCTAGAACTTGGAAACTACTATGTTGTAGTAGTAAGGTGTCACAAGTCACCACATCACTGTGTATATGGTACATACTAAAAGTCATTTCTAAATATGTGAAAATACCATAATATATGTAGAAGAGATGCCACTGATGTTTAAAAAATTCGAAAAGTTAATTGGTGTTAGCTAAATCTATATTTTTTAAAAACTGTTTGTTCATAATTTTATCCAATGTTTTCAATTTGTTTCATGGCTGTGAATTGTATTGATTATCTTTAGTCACATTTTGCCTACGTAAATAGTTTTTGTTTTTTAAAAAATGCTACGAGCTTAACAATGCATAGGATCTTTAAAAAATATGCTTACGTATTTTTTGGCATATAGTATTGATGATCTTGATAATACGATTTATTGACGACTTTGGGTTAATTTCTCATTGGCTGGTGGGATTTGACGGTTCTAGAGGAATTACGTAATTTTCCAATTGGATGTGCTATGTCATATGCATAGGTATTTCGAAATATTTATTGAGTAACATGATTTTGTCACATATGGTTATAATGTGAAATATAATGGCAATAGAAGTTGCATATAAAAAGAAAACGGAGCAATCTAATTTCATTCATATTTTGGAGTCATTCTTATAATATTGTATTCGTGTTGCAACAAGTCTGCAGACTTGTTTATGTTAAACTTAGATATTATTGGAGAGGAAAAACATTTGTTTGAACTGTTCAGTGGAAATAGAAAAAAATTCTTTCTTGACTGTAATATTAATCCGGAATTGATGTGAATTATTCCAAGGAGTTCTGGACAACACGCTTTTGACAACGTCACGATTGTTGGCCAACCAGTACATTTCCGGTTCCGAAGGTTGTACGGACTTTTTAATTTTTTCGGGACTTAAACCATTTCAGAATTAGTTTGGATTCAGTTCATAATACTTTAAGTTACTCTCAAATTTTAATTTATAATATGATAATTTTTTTAAAAAAAAGTTTTATAAAACCTGTTGGTTATGCTTCTTTCTTTTGCTTAGTTTATGACCATAGAACGGTAAACATTGGAAACATAAAGGTGTGATTTATGCTAAGAATGCATTTTGGAATAAAAGTGTAATGGAAATTAGGATTATATTTTCAAAGAGAAGTAATAAGGTTACACCGGTGATCGTTCTCAAATTCACTCGATTGTTCTTCTCTGTAACATGTTGTTCAAGGTAACACGACTTCAACTATTGCTCAAGTCTGTGAAAACAAGAAGCTCGCACATTTTGAATTCTGCTTACTTTTGAATAGTAATTGTAAAGAACATTTTTTTTTTAAATCGCTTGTTCTGTTCCGATATTGATGAATACCATTGACATAAGTAAGGTGTGGGTATCCGCATGCTATCCTGGTGAAACTTAAAGTAACATAAACTTCGTTTGAAAAACGCTAAGAGTAAAAAGCATAAAAGCCATAACAATCCTAAGCCATACGCAACAAAACCAACAAAACCAACACCAAGAAGACATTGCAAGCCTTTAAAAACAAGGTCACGCGTTTTACATTCAGCGTGAGATTTCATGATATCAAATGGTGACGTTTACAATTTAATCTTTGTTTTTCGAAAACGGCAAATCCAGTGTAGATCGTTGATGTACATCGTGAATTTCCTTAAAAATGCGGAGTTCATCTAATCACATGAAAATATTAATAAGCTTCATGTAGATTGTTGTGATATGTGTAAATTTACAACATTTGTCTATAGAACATTGTATAGAGACACTTCTTAATTTATCGTATATGTCACATGAGCTTAATACATATTTCTTGACGTAAGAGTTAGCAAGATATTCAAATGCTTGCAAGTCAAACTGCTCCAGGACATCCCATACAAAATGATATGCTTGAAATCGTCGAATCTTTGAATAGATGTTGGAGCTGTTTGTTTAAACATTTCCAAACTATTCTGGAGTTTGTGTGGGTAAATGTATTTTAGGAGATTTGTTTGTAAACCATTAATTTATTCTGTAATCTTTACATCACTCAGATATTTAGCCAACTGTCATAGTGATTGTTCAATTAATCAAACACTATCTAAAACCCTGATTTTCCTAACTATTGTTATTTATGTTGCATTCTTGCACAATGAAATTTATTTTAATATCTTTATTTGAGTAACTTTAACCAATGTTTTCATTAGTTCATAACTGTTGTAACTGTACAAGTTATAGCTTTATATCGGTTTATATTAAATATTGAAACTTTGAACTACTTACGCGATGTGCTGGAGTTCTAAACTTGTTTGTTAAGTGATCATATTTATGTACATTGCAGATATAAAATCGATGCCCTCAAACACAGACCATCAGTATCCTGTTGTTAAATAACGAACATTCCTCACACACACACACACACACACACACACACACACACACACACACATGATATATGATTTAATGGCTTTTTATTTTTTATGTTTTTGCGTGTGTGTGTTTGTGTATTAACACTCAAAGCACTTCTATGAGACAAAAGTTCGAGTTATCGGAAGTTAACGGAGACTGAGCGAGTAGTTCGAGAAATGCCATGCATTAGATTTATTGATGCCTGAGTTTTTAAAATTACACTGCGCCCTCGTGCATGTATGTATATATCAACAGATAGAAGCTCAAATTTTCATCTCAAACAGAAAACAATTGTGATAAAAGCGCCGGTTTTATTTACATAGAATGAATGGAATATATGCAGGTGTCCGTCTAATTATATTGCCTTCTCCCTGAAAAACAAAATGTATATATTACGAATAAAGTTGAAGTTGATAAGTAATAGGTGAGTAATTCATGTATATCAACATTAAGGCTTCCTTGTATTTTATGTTTTCCTTTTCAGAAATAATCAATATACATTATTTTACCGATCAACATGTAACTATTCATAGCAACGTTTGCTCGTGAAGCATCCTAATAGGATAACGTGCAGATGCATTTTTTC
Organism: Unio delphinus; assembly: GCA_029339505.1. Classification (NCBI taxonomy): domain Eukaryota; kingdom Metazoa; phylum Mollusca; class Bivalvia; order Unionida; family Unionidae; genus Unio; species Unio delphinus. The sequence goes on along the minus strand of JAQISU010000008.1, from coordinate 12,332,605 downwards.
AACTTTAAGTGTTTATTTATTCGTTGTGTGCTGGATAAAATACCGATGATCTCCAATCATTAATTGATTACCGTATACTTGTTAGCAGAACAATAATACAAACCTATAATAATACAGTCCAAACAAACTGTACAGCAATTCAGTATAATCAGTACATATTACATTCAATAACGTATAATACGCTTAACTAAAGCAAAAAATACTCATTTATCGCATGACGTCACAATCACAATAGTATGAGGTGGGGTCAGTTGCTGGTGTATCGAGAAGTCAGTCAGCAGAGAGTATTTTAATTTTGTTTTCTGTTTCACGTTAGTTTTAAAATGAACTCGCCCATTTTGTTTAAATTTCTTTCAATGCTCTGTGGTTTGAAAGAATCTTTATGTAACGTTAATGATATCTCTACATCGTATATATTCTTACAAAATATTATTGCCATATTATAACAATGGAGTGAAGATTAATTTACCATTGCAGTTGCATAAGATGATAAATGAATTGAAGAATTCTATTGGTCAGAACGTAATCATGGGTTCAGACCCAGATGGGTTTATTTCTGTATAAACTGTAAAGCAAACTACTTAAATGGATAGATGGAGTGTGTGTGCAGATCACATATGCTAATATATATATATATATACAGCATACGGTATACATTATACAGAATACAGTGCACATTATACAGCATACGGTAAACATTATACGGCATACAGTATACATCATAAACTTATCCATTTGCAAAGGACATAGTCCAAAATACTTGATTTGTTTGCTCTTCTTTCGATTAAAGGTAAATAACGTGAAATCGAGTAAATATGCTCTCAACCGGCAGTTCATCTTGTAAGTACTTACCGTTCTGTCTCATCATCTGCAAAAATGTATCTACCCCAGCTGTGAAAGAAAACAGAATTATGGAATCTTAAGGTAACTTCTGGGAAAACCTGAATGCAGCAGAGAGTTTTCTATATATTCATGTAAATATCTATATATCTGTCATTTGCTGATTTATCTACCCATCCATCTATCTATATATGAAGTTATCTATCCGTTTATTTAAGGGTCTTATGTACATGACTATTGAACCAAATGTTGAAGAGTTGGATGAGTTTATATGTGTATGCCCATGATGTCAAGCTAACGCGTCATTGCGATGTAATAATGTCAGACTCTTTTATAGGTATTTACCTAAGTTTAAATAATTATCGAACATATTTCATAAATAATAAATAGAAGATGGTAATCAGAATGCATATGTCAATACGTTTTACAATGAATCGGATTATGACAGATGCATGCATAATTTCCGGTTTATAACAGATCATGCATAATTACCTTGTTGAAAAAATGACACTGGATTGTAACCGGTACCCGATTCTGAAAATGACAAGACGAATGATACTGCTATTATAAGCAAGTCCTCAAGACAGCTTATTTATAATCCTGTCGTGTGTGGATTATTTCAAAGAAACTCGGACAACAATAGAAACGTGATATGATGTTTTCAGTAAGACAAGTCTCTGAATGAAGTTATTTTATAAACAGAGGAAACAAAAGCGATTAAGTTTGTTGAAAAACGTATTTCTTTTAATATCTAAGCGTTATTGTTTGTTTTATACGGCATGGGCACTCACACTTTTTAAAGTTTATTTTTTGACCGGTTGGGGGAGCGTGTACTGGTGAGCTATTAAGTCTTATGGATGTAGGCTAAACTATACTTAGAGGTGAAGGGAGGGGGACAAATACTTTTCCCTGCCTGTATGTGCAGACACCCATGTAATACGGAAGAGTTCAAATGAATGATATGTTGAAACCGCTAAAGAAACTACATTTATGAAGTACGTGAATTATAAAGTAATAAAAAGTTTTTCAGTTTGATCAGCAATCGGTTACATCTATTTAACTTCTGGTTTTTCATTTTGAATATACAAACATATTTATTCTCTAAGAAAAGGTCGAGTCACTGATTTCAGACGATTACAGTATGTCTTAGTTCAAGTCTCTTTCTTTAGACTATTATATTGTGTCTTAGATAGTTCAAGTCGCCTTCTTTAGACTATTACATTATATTTTAGTTCAAGTCGCCTTCTTTAGACTATTACATTATATTTTAGTTCAAGTCGCCTTCTTTAGACTATTACATTATATTTTAGTTCAAGACGCCTTCTTTAGACTATTACATTATATTTTAGTTCAAGTCGCCTTCTTTAGACTATTACATTATATTTTAGTTCAAGCCGCTTTCTTCAGACTATTGCATTATATTTTAGCTTACATTGCTTGCTTTAGACTTTTACATATCATGTCTTAGTTCATATCGCTTTCTTTATACTGTTACATTATGTTTTAGTTCTAGTCGCTTTCTTCAGACTATTACATTATGCCTTAGGTTGCAAATGATTGATATAGATGATAAAGTTGATTATGCACTTACGTCCACCAGATACGAGGCTGCTCATCAAGGAAGCAGGGTTAAAGAAATTTGGCATTCCAGCATTGCCCATACCCGCCATCTGACTTCCACTACCGGATCCCGATCCCGACACTCCACTAGATATTCCACCACTACCGTCATTTCCGCCTCCGGATCCACTTCCACTACTGCCACCTCCGCCTATATTGAACGGCATGCCCCCAATATTTCCACTAACGGAACCACTAGTTTGACCCCCCGCGCCCACGTTCAAGTTTCCACTCACTGATCCCAAGTTTCCAAGGTTTGCTGTACCTGATACACCGCCAGAAACATGTCCTTCTGTTGCAACATTCAGGTTCCCCCCAACACTTCCAAGATTTCCGATGTTAATATTTCCAGAGGCCCCACCAGTAACTTGACCACCTGGTCCAAAATTAGCATTGCCTTGAACGTTTCCTAGACCTCCTAGGTTCACGTTTGCATTCAACCCACCTGTGACCTGTCCACCTTGATCAACATTGACATTCCCTCCAATGCTATGTCCCCCGACATCAGCTTTCCCGGAAACACTGGCTCCATTTTGATCAACATGTGCATTACCACTCACAGAGACTGGTCCAACCCCGACTGTCCCGCTAGCATTCCCACTCACATGACCATGCTGATCGACATCCACTGAAGCAGATCCGTGGAGAGGACCAGCATCTACGTGTGCCCCTACCCCGGTCTTGACCCCATCAGGACCAGCATTAACGTGTACATCTACACCTCCTAGAGAGCCTAAACCGACCCCAAGACTAGCACCACCCGATACATGCCCGCCCTTGTCAACATTTACATTACCACCAACTTCTACTCCCTCTACGTTCACTTTTCCACCAACACCACCGCTGACATGTCCACCGTTATCCACGTCAACATTTGCTTTAGCGTCAACCACTCCCGCATGCACCTCAGCGTTCGCACCACCACTGACCTTCCCACTACCATCGACGTTAATATTACCTCCGACAGATCCGAGAGGTCCAGCATTAACATGACCGCTTACGCCGACACCGCCATTTTCTATGTTAATACCGACACCTCCTACGGCTGTGTCAATTTTAACTCCGTGATCTAAATTTATGTCTGCAACTCCTGGTATCAGAAATCGTTTATTGAAGCTATCGATATCTGAAACAAATAAGGTCTATTAGTAACCGGATACATGCCCTTTTCTGTTTAATTCAGATAACTATTTAATTCAAAGTATTGCTTTGAATTATTGATGATATAATATCTAATTATATTATTCTAATATATTACAGACTACTTGAACAATTCCAGTACGTGCATATGATCACGAGGCCACCTTCTTATTATTGCATAAACATAGGAAACCATTCTTTAAACAAAATCATTTTTTGTCATTTCCATATACGTATTCTATACTCTCCTTTACCTAACTACTGAAATACTTAAAACACTCCGGAAACATTACCAAAACCCTAAAGGAATTGATAACTGTTCTGTGATACTTAAAAAACTTGAGTTGGATTGGAAGAATACTTGATACCATCGATTTAAAGGCTGTCCTTTTAAAATGAACTTGAATGGTAGTGATACAAATCAAATTTGTCACAGTTTGCTGATTGCAGATTTGTGCGTATAAATGTAATGGCCAATATATATGTATATATGTGTGTAGATATATATCTAAATAAACTAAGATACTACAATAAATATACTCACACAATTTGAACATGTATAAAGAAAAATTATTTGAAAGAATGATCGCCGAAACATGAGAGAAATATAATGCTCCTATCAACTTTGGCTATATCTCTAGTTCGTTGAATATTCGCATGACCGTTCCATACAGAGATACATGTTTAACGTTATTGTCCAGGAGAATATTAATGCTTGAATTGACTGCATTTATGAACTTAATATGATCAGCGACGTGTGTGTACAAAAATATAACTGTTTATCAGTTTCGTTGTCGAATACAGCGTTACTCAGGTGTGCATACTTTAAAGCAGTGTCGATTTCAAAATACTGACCTCTGTTTGCACAAAGCACTAACAGTGTGAGGCGAGATTTTTTATTCCGAGTTCTTTTATTGTCGATTCTACTACGTCCATAATATTTATAGAGCTAAATTTCTTTAAACCGTCACAATGCAGACGAGTCTTGTCAGGAAGCCGACAACTTTACGGAAGCAATCCTCAGCTATAGAGACGTGTGAAGTGCAACAGATTATTCGTTCTTGAAATAATGTACATGTGATGAATTTGTTTTTGAATGTTTCTGTTTTTTTTTTTATAAACTTCTGTTGTTGTAGGGTTTAACACCATTTTTCAGCACACGATACATGACGGTGGAGAAAGAATCCGGGAAAAACCCCGGAAAGAACCACCGACCCACGAGAAACTACTGGCAAGCTTTCTCACATACCCACATTGGCTGAGACTCGAACCCACGCAGCCAGAGGTGAGATGGCAGTGATTCGTAACGGAGAGCACTCGGGGCCCTCAATGAACTTCGAACCATGTAAGAAAAAAAACAACAAATCGTTATCGTACTTGAACGTGTCATGTTTTACACCTATCCGCTATCATATGTTTAGGAAATCCTTGGACTCACTAGGTTGTGCAACACATAACGGAGGCAATTATGAAATTAGTTCCAGAATCAATGCACTTTGACTCAGTATGGGGACCAAAGTTACTGGACCAGTTGGTCTGTGGGGTTGTAGGTTTCTCAGGGATCACTTGCTCAGTCGTTTCTGAACTATTTGTTTTTAGTTGAATGTAATGATTAATGACATCATATATATATATATATATATATATATATATATATATATATATATATATATATATATATATAGTAAAGATCTTTTCAATAGAAAAATCACTAGAAACACTAGATCAGCTAAGTACAGAAGAAAAATTAGCAAGTAATTGAAAACTATATGATCATTTTATTACGTTGATAAAAGTTAAATTAGTTAGATCCTTGGGACATTGCAGTTGCTCAGCTATTACTATATCCATAATAACATATAAACTTCAGGTTAGATTAAATCAGTGGTCTCAGTCTCAAACCACCCTTATGTTTTTTGTTCTAGCGCGGTTTCTGTTTCTGTTGAGCCTTCTTTGTGTGTCATATACTTTATCTTTTCAACTGCCAATATTATCCAATATTTACAAGTACCTGTCCGTTAGATATAGTTACATTCGTAAACGGCTAAAACAGCAACAGTGTTGTAACCCCAAACCGTGGAGTACAGTTTTCATTTTTCAGGCTAATGTAGTACTAGCATTAGCCTTACTTTTTGCTGGATTTCTTTTGGAATTTTTAAAGTATGTCACATTAAATGAAATTGTGTCAAACGTATATTTTTATTAATCGATTCGAACACATCTTCACTGGTTGCAAAAAAGGTGTGAATTTTGTACTGGGTACCTTGTTTGTCTATCAAATGGCAGTGTGAAATTAGATGAAGTCTTCTCATGTACAAGAAAATATTGCGGATCGACTCTGTTCTCTAAGGATTTTGCTTCTCTTGTACAATAAAAAAAAACAACAACATAAAAAAAACCCATCGAATCTTCATTTCATGGTTTTCCACCATAAATGAATATATCTGCATTTTCCACTCCCATAATTGTAGTATTTAATGAATTACATTCAAGGTATGAACAAAATTTCAATTGCATCGGAGTATTTATTTAGTAGAGTAAATATGTATTCTGCACCACATCTTTGAAAATCCAGTACATTGCAAAGATGTCACGTACTATATATATATATATATATATATATATATATATATATATATATATATATATATATATATATATATATATATATATATATATATATATATATATATATATATATATATTCTAGTATACTTATGTTTCTTTTTATGCGTAGTAGTATCAGTAATGTCAGTGGCCTTGTTATCACATACGCACATTGTGATTGGTAGGAGACCTACAGTATCACGTAGTATATCCAATCACGTCAAAGCAGCAATTTGAATTAGTAAAAAGAATTTGCATTCTGTGATTAGATGTCTGATCATAACCAAATTATGTTTCTGATGTGTGCAGCCAAATTACTGAGAGAGAGAGAGAGAGAGAGAGAGAGAGAGAGAGAGAGAGAGAGAGAGAGAGAGAGAAGACTGGAAGTGGAAGAGAGACATATTGCACGCTTATATAACGTATACGATGTGCTTGGTATATTGGAAAAACATTAAAGTCTTAGTTTAAGGTTGTGATATGTATTTAAGTATTGTTTTGTCTCTCTTTTATTCTAAGGCTGTTTCATTTTCAACTTTTTTGTTTTTTGTTAGACTTTGTTTTGTTTTGTTGTTTGAGCTTCTGTTTCTATTTATATTGTATTGGTGAGGAGTGGTATCACTTGAAAGCATGTTCAGTTTTGTGTTGGTTTAAATGCAATTTTAGTTATTTGCTTTACTTCTCACCTTTGCAGGCTTCTAGCGGGAATGTGTTGAATTCACCAGCTTCAAGTTCAACCTGTAATACATGTAAATGCGATCAACTTTGCAGGAGCTACAGATTAAGCACGCAGCTGCATCATGAAAGAAAAGATTGAGATTAGAAGACCGCATAATTTCAGGAGAAAAAAATGAAAAATAAGATTCACAAAATATATGGTACAAGAATTTTTCAAAATTGATGACTCGGTGATTGAATGGGCTTTTAAAGTTTCTTTTGCGTGTTTTGTAGTCATATTGCTGAAACACCTGGAAAGTTGTTAGTGACTTGAAAGCACATACAAAAAATATAACACGAGGAAGTTTGAAAAAGAAATTCAGTAGGTACAAACAACTATGAATGACTTTGTTCTTTGAAGCAAACAAAAAATTAGAAATTGCACATACTAATTTTAAATATCTTCGATAAAGGTGGAATAAATGACCTCGTATATGATTCACTGAGTCTTCATTAAACTCTTCTTACGCCTATTGCCTCGCCAGTACTGTACCATATTTTGTTGCCGCCCCCAAATCAGACACAATGCGGTTGATATAGCTTTTAATTCCACTTCTTTTCACAATTACCACATTCTCCTTGCTGATTGCTAGGAAGCGGCCGCTATGGAATATCCCGGAGACGATGAAGCAGTCTAAATTACCATTTGCACCGGTTCCATCATCTAAATAATAAAACAGACAAGTTCTGATCTTACGTATATAACTTAAACCATTTTTATCACCTTATTAAAGATTGTATAACATGACACATGTCACGTGCTGTTGAATTAAAGAAACATTTCCAAAGAATTAGTCAAGAATAACTTGCATCACGTAATGACGTGGCTCATTGCAGTATATTTGTGTTCTTAGCCTGTACAAATATCTTTTTAGTACTGTTAATGTAGACGCGTTTGTGGAAAGGCATACTCTTTTCTTTTTAAAGAAAATGATCAGTCAATTTGATCGAGGTCTTTGACTTTTTCAACTAAGCTCAACTCGGATTGTCTTACAAATTTACAGTTGACGACTAGTTTTTGTAAAAACCACATCAAATGGCTATACACATTATCTTAAGAGTTTGTCTAGCCATCGATGGGCATGGACTGTAGAAAGGTGTTATCTTTTAGAAAGCCAAATAAAATTATTGACACATTCATGCTTTAGAGTTGTTCATACATTCAGTTTAATGTAATAGTACGGAAAAATCAACTTCGCATTTTATACTTCAAGAATAAAAGTGTGTTGGCGATAAAAGAACGAAATATCATAAAGTGATAGTAGGTAGTATTAGTAAATAAGTAGTGTAGGATACCATCCGAGTGACAGTGGAATTTTACATACTTTCCTGCTTTAGGCGTGACATGAAATATAATCATAAACATGTTCACTGCTTTTACGTGATAGGTTTTTATAGAGATAACTTAAATTTAACATTAGACATCTATGTTGTGCATCTGTAGAGACAAAGGTAAATAGTCTGTCAAGTGGGTTCCCAGTGAATAACAGGATGGATTGATCTTGGAACGCTAATGGGAATTACAATGCCAAAAAGGTCCATAGGTTTAACACTGTAGATTTGTAATGTCAAGAATGAGAATATTAAGTAGTAAAGCTATACTGTCTGAGCTTTGTTTCACCGTGCTTTCTAACGAATAACTTTAAGTGGCAGTCATCTCTGGCAAAAACGTATTTTCCTAACATGCACCAGCATTCCAAACTACTTTTACGACATCCTGTTTAATGCTTAAGAGTGATGTGTTACTTAGTTTAATCCTTTTCAATCTTAGCCAGAAATGTTATTATCTTGTCTGCCAATCTTTAGTTTTACCAACTTAAAACGGAACTTAAAAATTGATAATGAAAATCAAAAACTAAAATAATAAAATCCAAATTTGAAAATGAAAATTGAAAACAAAAAATTGAAAATTAAGAAATGAAACTTAAAAGCAAAGTTTGAAAATGAAAATTATAAATGAAAAACCAAAAGTGAAAGTGATACTAGAAATGTTAAAGAAGAAAGTGTGAAAAATACTGAAATTAGATGAACTACAATGTTAAAATGAAAATTGAAGATGGAAAGAGCAAAATGTGAAATATCACAAGTCAAATAAGATCGCAAAAATCAATTCATGCGTATTTTTAAATGTGCGTTTCTTCATTTCTAAATCTTATTTAATGTCTATACAATATTATGTTTGTGTATGTGTGTAAGAATTCTTACTTCTTTCTCTTCTTTCACTCCATATATGATATAGGTAAAATAATACAATAAAGCAGTTTCAATCTGTTACAATAGAAGAGTCAAAACAAATTAACACTTCTCGTCATTCGAAATTATATTTCAAGCGAGACTTGTAATACTCTCTCGAGATAAAAATCAATCCGCCCGTTCATGTCTTTCAAGAGAAACAAAACTGGGATCAGAAGTGTCACAATCTTCCAAAACAAGAGAAAAGAAAGACCAACGGTAATACACAAGTCACCAATGACCAGAAAAAGAACACTCATCTACAGAGGTTTCAAACAGTACAGAAATAAAATTGAAGAAACATTCAGCCAAAGAAGAAAAAGAAGAAGAACCAACTCGAACAAATAAAATTCAACGAATGACAAACAGAAAACTCCAGAATAATTTCAAAATAGAAAAACAAAAGAAAATGTTAGGCTAATGGATTGAAAATAACTGGATATTGAATAGTAGATGACTGGGAATCGGTCACTATGAAAAGGTATTAGACAGCAAATGTGGAGCGGTCTATATTGTGTCAAGATTTAAGATCACATTTTTCCTTATGCCTCATGCCATTATTCAACATGTAGGCTTACGGCATAATCTTATAGTCCTCTTATATCATTTATACATTTCAACATATGCGTTCAGTGTTAGTATCCTCATAGTATTGGATAGTTGACATGGGGTGTTAATCAATCTTATGGGTTCTTGAATATAAGTTGTGGGGTATTGATGGTTTAGTGTTAGTGTTGGTAGATCACTGAATGCCGAACATCGCAATGACTGCTGAATAGTCAATAGTTGGGTGCTTGGCAGTTTATTGAGTAGTTTTAAAATTATTATGTCATTATAGGTCATAACTTGAATCTTTAAAAACCTTGCCTTAGCATTACATTTAACGTTAAAGTCACATGTGTGTTTGTTCTTTTCTAGATTCTATTTAGTCTGCTCGATGCAAAACTTTGTTGTAAGTTTAGAAGGTTGGTGTATTGTTTTAGTTATTGTAACTTTAGTATACATAGTGTGCATAATCAATGAATTTAGTTAGGTTAAGTAATTTCATAATACATATTTAGCAATATTTAAAGAAGCATGCTAATGGGATATATCTATACTAGTGTTTGCTGGCACCATGTTTCACAGAATAACAAAAAAGATTTAAGTTTGTGCAGAAAAGAAAAGATGAAATTTTGTGACCATGTTTTATTGTATGATATGACAGCAAACTCGAAAAAATGTTGAACGACGATACGAACAATAAAATAATTCGGGAGCATTGTTCAGATGCTATCTCGTTTTAGTTTGAAGGGACTTGAATTCACATCACTAATTCGATGCATTCAAGAACCTTTATTTCATAACCATCAAGACAGCATTATGTTCGCAGGCGGAAAGCTATTTCCTGGATTTTTCTTTCTAATTTGGCCGAGTGTATATAAAACCCCCAAAGTGCAGCAACATTAAGGGGCGTAGACCACTTTTACGGACTTGCTAGTAAAAGAGACGTATATGTCTATAATTGAAGAACTTGAACAAAATCGCCATGCAATGCAAACTATGCTTTGATTTATATGGACTTTGAAAACAGATTAAATGGCAAATTTAAAGAGGCTATAGTAATCGTTGACTCAAAATATCAGGGTCACAGATAAGTCCGTTACTCAAAGACGAGAAATAAAAGTTAACTTTGGAATGAAACAGATGTTTAGTGAATGCATTGGTATCACGATGGAAGGTAGGCATATATACCATTGTCATGTTTTGATACTGGAACGAATTGAAGTCTTGGTCCCGGCTATATCCTCTCAGCTCAATAACGTGAGATTCAATAGTGCGTGGACAATATTCTGTGTATTTTTAACGCAGACTTCATGATAACAAATACTGAATCGGTTTTGGACGCAATATCTCTAAAAACGATGAAATAGAACAATTGTGGATAGATACAATTTATAAACTCTACTTTGCATTCATACATGTCAGATCATTTAGTTCGTTTGACGTTGTAGTCAAAGTAACATTCTTATCAAACAGCACGTCTGACACTCAGTTTATGAATAGTAGGACGATCGATGTAATATTATAAACAGATTAAGGTCATTACTTGCTACACTTGACAGATTTGTACAGATTGTCACCTAAAACAGACAAAACTCTTACTGACTATAAAGTGACTTTTTTGCACGTTTTCTGACTGTAACCCAGATTGCATTTCACTGATAATCCTAGATCCTAATTATAAATCCAGAACAGAAATAAATTATAAACTCTGGGAATAAAGGATATATGTTTGTAATTGTAAAACGTAAGTCAACTCCCTGTTTTTACGTGTGTGTGTGTGTGTGCGCGCGTGATTTGGATTGTTAACGGAGCTTTAACAATTTTGCAGTAGAATAGCTAGGATGTATGCAGTGTGGCTGTTTAAAGCACTGGTGCATCATGCCTCAGACATGTGGCATCCTGTCCCACCTAGGCACATTACTCTGACGTCATGCCGACCACTTCCATCCAAAGGAAGGCTCTAATCGTATGAAAAGGTACACTCCCCAGTACTCACTGGGAAACTACCGATATAACTGAGAAGACAGGAAATGCTGACCACTTCTAACACTAACCTTTTAATGCTGAGCGCCAAGTGAGGTATATGTGGGTACCATTTTTGTAAGTCTTTGGTTTGACTCGTCTGGGCTTCGAATCCGCGACCTACCTCATCCGAGACGGACGCTCTAATCACTTAGGCAATCGGAGGGATCCTCTCGATCATATTTATTGGCTATAGAAACTTACAAATATAATATTCTGTCAATACTTATTTTGTAATATTGCTTGGTTTGGTGATTTTAGTGAATTGTATTATAAATTGGCAGTCCTCTTTACAAAATGGATATTGGTAACATAGATGTTAAATGAGGTTTTGCTTTGTTATAAAGGATGGATAGGAGATGTAGTTTAGCTATGACCATCTCACCTTGACCCCAGAAAGTCCCAATATACGTTTTCAACATTTTATTTTCGCATATTGTTATACAGGCCCATCATGTTCAGCTGACGGACGTTTCAAACATTAAGATTTCTCTTATCACCATATAGATCCATGTTGTTTAGCCTAGGGAAATGTTCAACATTACATTTTCCATTGGAAATCAGATAGTCCCGAAATGTCTAATTTCTGTTAGAGAACAAGAGATCACACAGCCACTTCCCTAAAAAGCACTGCGATTCCCGATCGAGACATTAGACACTTATAATGTTAAAAACATGAACCATTTTAACATTACATTTCCTGTTTTGTCCTTACAGTGGCACATGATGTTATATCGCCTGACCAATTAGACATACTATTTCTTCATGTCGCTTTCAACTGACAATATTGCGTTCTGATATACAATTTCCATTACTTATGTAATAAAAATGTTAAAATTGTAAACATGTTTTAGCATCACATTTTCGCTTATCGATATAAGCCCACTAAGATGATTTACTAATGCTGTATTTCCATTTTAATTTATTTAAAAAACAAAAAAATTTTATGTTTTCATAAGGCTTAGAAAACACGATTTCTTAGGAAATGCACTAATCCAAGAAGAAAATTGCTTGTATGTTATTTACTTCTTAAATTCTGCAAAGTCTAGCAATGCTAAGCTCAGCCTAAATCTGTTTTCCTAGGGGCTCTACGGTATTCTGAAATACAATTAATACTTTCTCTCATTTGGTTTCCAGTATGCAATACACAACATGTATTAAAGTGAGTCCAACTCATACTTTCAATGTTTAAAAAAATCCGTTAACCTTTTGATATCACCGTGCACAAAGAGTATTCTTTTCAAATGCTTCATAAATTAAACCACCCTGTATTCCCTTGTCTACGTATGAATAATACCAACCGGCAAATGTACCCACAAGTACATTGTTCTTGGCACAAAGGCATACGTTAACTTTTGGGTACACGTAGCTCCTGACCCCAACACAAAGGCCGACAACCAATACCAGCAACCGATTGCTCATCATGTCTCCACCAGGAGATCAGTCTTCTAAATGTAGGTACACCTCTCTCTGCACTGTCTTTTAGAGGAAACACTGGCATTCAAGATAAAACCAAATTAAGCTGAGATAAGGCAAATATTTCTGGGCCTCAGATATTCTCAGTACCTGGTACATAAGACCCATCCTTTTGACTTACCTACATTTAATACAGTCAAAGCACGTGTTCTCATGTAGACTAAATGACAGTGACACATTTTAAATTTATAAATTACATCGACTGTAACGAATAAAACGGATCGTCAATTCTAACTTAAAATGTGAGATTATCATCGCTGATGTGTAAGACCCTGAGTATGTTCTTTATCGTTGACGATCAAACCCCACATTTCATTCGGAATAGGCAGAGTTCTGAATTACTCGTCTCACTAACAGGAAGATTTATATTATACAAATCGCTGAAATCAATCAATACAAAAGAAAGAATAAAAAATAATCACAGAAAGTGAGGATAGGACACAGCCGTTGTAATTCTGTGCAAAAGCATTCGAGGTCTCATCGAGAACCGTATCATTTCCGGATCAACAAGGGATATAGGGATATACGGATCTTGCCTATACATACATACATACATACATACATACATACATACATACATACATACATACATACATACATACATACATATATATATATATATATATATATATATATATATATATATATATATATATATATATATATATATATATATATATATATATATATATATATATATATATATTGCAAGAGGTGGGGTGACAAAAAGAAACGGAAGATTTGCAACAATTTGCAAGGGACTGACCTCAATCTGACCAAACCGAGTGAATAAAACCTAGAGCCATTTGTAGGACAAATAAATTTATAACACATACAACATATAGATATCAATATAGCATACCTAAAATGCAAACTAGATTAACAATATTTTTAAGGCTAGAAAGCAAATCTTTTTGACGCATGAATGGCCCTGAAATGAGCCTTGATTAATTTTGCTTTTGTTTAGCTCAACACTCCTTTTCTTCTTCTTCTCATTCGTTTCCTCTTCCTGTTTTTACTATTCTTTTCGTTCATGCCCTCATACTTTTGTAAAATCTCTTCATCACCTTCTTTTCCTTTTTTTCTTTAATTAATTCCTTTCACAAGACTTGTGACTTTTTCAAATTCCAAATTTCCATTTTTATGCGATGATGACTTTAATTATAGTGGTCCTCTTTAGTTTTATCATCTCCTACATCATACCCAGTTATCCAAGACGTCTTGCAACTTCTTTACCTTGTCAAGTTGGTTTGATGCCTTCTTGGTGTATTCCATGTTGACGTTCGTTTTGAATCAGTTTGGTACTAAAACAAATGTTACATCTGCAAATGGCAATTTTGGTGGGATGCGTGTTAGGGTGGCTAGCTAATCGAATGGAGTGCCTGTCTTCTCAGTTTTAGCGGTAGTTGCCCAGTGAGGACTGGGGAGTGTACATTTTCATACGATTAGAACTGTCCTTTGGATGGCAGCCATATTGTCGAACGTTTCCGTTTATATGAAAACATCTACTGATACCAAAACTCACGAGATCCATATTATTGCCGAAAAACAGAACGCGCTGATCGAAACGAAACACTCACTTAACTTTTACCTACAAACACTGACTACAAACAAATTACACACAGACTTTTAACAAGACATGTAAAAGAAGATACAAAGTCAAACAAACCAAGTACTTAAACACACACTTCCAGTTTTAACTTACTAACATACATTTTGGCAACAAAGCAGGACGTAACATGAAAATAAACGAGCTAGCGACAGAAAAAATTCTCTCTTAATCACTCGCAGCACTAACAGGCCTCGGTCTACTAGTCGCAACTAGTTGGAGTCTAAGAGCCAAAGCCAAAAGGAAACAAAACAATGAAGCAGACACAAAAAGTTGAAAAAGCAGATATAGAGGGAGCTCTCACAGAACTAGTTAATATGCACACTACAACCCACAAATAGTCCAGTCACATGCAACCTATCAAGCAAACTAAACTATCACTACTAGTGCTCAACCGCTGGTATTGACTGATCTGACAGAAGGAGACCACGAATAGCAAGAAAAACAACAACGGCAACATTTACACAAGGAATCTTTTGCAAACATACCACTACCACCTACAAAAGGCAGGACACAACCTAGGACCATTAGTCGGCAGCAACACATGGAAACTCAGACGTATATCACCATTTCGGAGCCCACTTACTACTCTGTAGCAGATGCTATCTCAGAAATGGAGGCACCACAAGACACAGAAGAAGATAATGAGAGTACTGCATCAGAGATCAAGGAGGCAAAAAAAATGATGGTACGCTATACTCAGATTGGAATAGAGGCAACCTTACGGAGTCTCAAAAGTGCTGAAAACTATGCGGGCGCAGTGAAGTATATGCCATGGAGACCAATGAAGAAGAAACAGATTTGTTTATATCTAATAGTGACCAAACTGTTTTGAATGTCGCCTAGACATATTAGTAGTTCGAAATTGGTAGGGCATTTGCATTTGCAATGTACACTTTGTATTAGTTTTATCTGTATTGGTAAGAGATTTAAAGACTCGAATAAATTGACTTAATTACACAGGTGGCTAATATGCATTTTGTATTGTCCATTTAAATATTTTGACTCAATTTAAGTAAGTACGGACTGGAGTTTAAGGCCCTTGTGCGTTTGACGCCTTTTTTGCAGGGTCACTTTCCTCGTCTGCCTCTCCCGGTCATTCGTGCATTGGCAGAGATGTGGACAATTTCCACCAGCCAAAAATCCAGGTGTCTCGATGTGACGTCACAGTCACTGACCAGTCGCGACTAGCGTTATATACCGCTTTGGTTGACACCTCGTCTATGGCGATGCAGACTGAACAAACCTTTTACGGGACACGAATGCGTGTTATTGGGTCTATTCCCACTCATGACACCCCTCACTTCAGACCGTTAGAAAACAAATGGACCCATGGTCTGAAGCTAAATTAACAATGCTCTTTAAGCACATAAACGCCTGGGGATGGGGAACTGTTTCTTTCCCCCAGGAATAAATATCGGGCCTTTGTACGGGCATAAACTTGAGGTACATGTAATTAATGTTCGTACACCTCGTTAATCCAATTAATCAATCAATTGGAAAATTCTGGAATATTGGGGCAGCCCTGAAAAGGACTGTTTTTGTGGTAATCTTAAATTATCTAAGAGTGCCATCTCCCTCAGGATAGGGCATGCTTCTTCGGAAAGAGAAGTCATTCGTGTCGACACGGTAGACCACAAATCCTCTGTCTGTTTCCTGCTGTTGTTCCCGCTGCTGCTGTTGCTGCTCTCTCTCTCTCTCTCTCTCTCTCTCTCTCTCTCTCTCTCTCTCTCTCTCTCTCTCTCTCTGATAGCGTTGCTTATGCAGTATGTATTTCTCTGTCCACTCTTCTTGTTCTTTCTTGATTTCCTCTCTGAAAAGGTCGCCTATCAGGTCTTCGACAACTTTCAATATCCTGGCATTCGCTTTCTGTTCAGGCATGGGTATGAGACATTTCCTGATACGATGCAAGTGCATGTACACTTCGTTCAGCTTGGCAAATCTTGAACACAATCTTCATAGGAGGATGAGTCAACAATAAATGGTCAGACTGTAGACTGTTTCGCTTTATATGGTTCAAGCGAGAACACGATGCAAAACATCCCTACAATTTGTGTTGTGTCGCAGCTTTATGATAGTTGCGTTTAGGGTAAGAGAGAATCCAAAGAGCATGTATAATTGATGAAAATTGCAAAACAAACGACAGACATATTTTCAAACAACACTTTTATTCAAATAACTAACCACTAATAATTAACAATAAAAACAAACAATTTTTGAAACTAACAAATTATTTTTGACAAGGTTGACTAGGTTGTAAAGTGAAGGTACATTTCTACGAATGGAAGTCATTGGACCATTGATGTTGTCACGGAATTGTATAAACCCTTTTATTTATTAAATACGTGTAATAGAGATTCGTATTTGGCGTACAAACATACCCGATGGTGATTAATGCTTATTGTGTCGTTTTTCAAAATAGTGAGTTCGGTCCATCATGTGTCGCACGTGCTTAGTGCTCTCGATGGGAAGAACCGAATGCTTTCAGTGCACAACAATATATGTGCATAAATACCTCACCGTAGGTAAAGTTCTTTACATTATAGATAGTCTTGTCAGTCAGTAATCTACTTTAAGGACTTGCATGTCTTCAGCTGTAGAGGTAAGTAAGATTATTATTTTCTTTTATCTACGATTTCACTATTGTACTACCACGTCAAAATTTTTGTTGTTTTGTAGCTTTGATTTACGCATTATACTGCACACATTTATATTCATGTTTGCAACATAGCAAAGGATTTACATTAGTAATAAAATGCTACATTGTCAGAAATGTTTAGTGCAGTAGGAGTCTTATCGAGCAGAGTTAGGTTTACTTCTAAACTTGTTTTGTAATTATTGTGCAGATAATGTTATCTGTATAACTTACCGTGTATAACGTTATCACATTTTCATGTATAGTAAACGGTGTTGGATGTGTTTCCAGCTGTCCAGAGTCTAGAGTGTCCGGTGCTGTCCGGTGTTGTTCAGTGTATGGAGTGTCCATATTCTAGAGTTTCCGGTGTTGTTCGGCCTTGTCCAGAGTCAAGAGAGTTCGGTGTGTCCATGGTGATATAAAGTGTTCTGACGACGGAGGGTATCTATTTGCATATAATCTTGTAGCCGTGGGCTAATTTTGGAGTTCATTAAACCCATTGTACCTTTCGGGGTTTAAAAAAATGTAGAATATATGTCCTCTTTCGTTTGCAAAATTTCACTATGAATTCATTTTACTGCATGAATAAACGTTTACATTATTTGCTAGTAGAGTAAACTATAGCCATCATTCCACTGTGTAGTCGCTGTGAATCATTCACATTTTGTGTTTTTATTTTGTAGAGTAACTTGTTTCTTTTTTTAAATAGCCGTCTGATTTCCCCGTCTAAGTTTTTTTTAAATATTACATTCTTATGTTAATTAATGCGTTCTTATGTTGATTATGTATTTGGATTAAATATACGCGCACGTATTCATAATCAATTTCTCATTCAAGTTATTTATTATTAAACATTGCATTTATATCATCGTCAAAAGTGTTATGTTGTGAATCCGTAAATCCCACCCGATTATCTTGTTACAGATGTACACTACGTGTCCTGCCTAAAGACAAGAGATAACCATAACTGTCACAAAACCATCGATCTACTTTGACATCGTTTCTAGAAGACTGACAATCAAAATAAGTCACTAAATGTTCTCAAGAATATCCAAGACTGAGTTGACCATTGGAATATTGTACACACACAATGGAATATGTGCGTTGTAATTTCACATTATTGAATCCTGTCGTCTGAGCAGTTCTTCTTATAAGGTCAATGCTGTCGTCTTCCAAAGGTGACAATCCATATTTATCAAAATACTCCACACATCCATCACGGGGAAATTAGACGGCTACTCAGTGTGTTCATGGGAGATGATTGTTGTCCGTGTTGATGGTCTCTAAAGATAAATCCGCGTTTGTGCGGCATCGAAACTGAACACTAATAATCCCGGTCATATTGTGATCTCTTCAAGGAAAGAAAAGAGGACGAGTTCAAGTAGCGAAAAAGTACGAAGCATACGAAGGCCAGATTCGTCCGAAGACTAAGAAATAGCACGATTCAGTCGTTATTGTTGAGGTTGCCAAGAAGGTGCCGAATACACAAGAAACACTAATAATGGCGTAGCCTAAACTGTGTGTTGTACGACTCGCATGAAGCCCAAGAAACCATACATTCAAACATACCAACCTACGGCCCATTTTCAGAGCGCTCAAACAATATCACAATATGTTCCCGCGATAATATCCCCGAGTAAGGTAAAATGCCAATGCGGCTAGTTACTTGACTTATTGTTTGTTAGTCTCAGACATGACAATAGCCTTCATTCAGTATGGTCTTAACTTCAGCAGAAGTTCGTGCGATTGTTATCAGTTTTGGTTGATGGAACCAAACCAGAATTCCCTGTAAAAATGTCCCACTTGCTGATCTAAGAACATCGCGAAGTGTTATACCCCTTGGACCATGCTCATGTTAGCATATAAAGCCAAGCTTAACCAGTGGCCTGTTGACATAAAGGTGCTAGAATGGAGAGAATCTTAGGGATTTTCTGGCGTAAAAGCTGCCTCTCGAAGTATATCAACACTATTTTCACAGACAGCACTGGTCGAGGTCGTCCTCTCATTTTACACGTTTCTGCTGCTAGCAATAAAAGCATGTATGTTGATCAACCAAAAAACAACTGTGTACATACTTTAAATCACGTTGGTGGGGTTAGACCACTTTTCCGGCCTTACTATTCAAAAAGACGTTCATATCTATATATAAATAACTTAAAGAACAAAAATCACATAGCATGAAAATATGTTTTTAATTAAATGGAATTCAGAACATTAAAGGGCAGGATCTTCGTAGATTTAAAGATCCTCCTAGAGTACTCAATGACCCAAAATACCAAGGTCACATATTTGTAATTTAATCACAAGACGAGACAAAAAAGTAAAAGTAAAAGAGACGTACATGTCTATAACTGAAGAACTTGACCAAAATCGCCATGCAGTGCAAAATATGCTTTTATTTATATGGACTTTAAAGAGGCTATATTATTCGATGACCCAAATTATCAGGGTCACAGATATGCCATTACCTCAAAGACGAGAAACAAAAGCTCACTTTGGAAGGGAACAAATGCTTATGAATGCATTGATATCACGATAGAAGATATACATCTATACATATGTCCCGTTTAAACTGATGAACGAATTAAAGCATTGGTCACATGTGTATCTTCTAAGTTCATAAATGTTGGATTCTATACTTCGTTGATAATAGTGTGTGTAGTTTTGTCATCAACGCAGATTTCTTGGTAATATGTACTAAGTTCTTTTGAATGCGATTTCTCTAGAAACGATGAAAAAAGAAACATTGTGGTTTTGTGAACATCATGTGATATATTTCCTTTAGCACATAAATCTAGTCTGCACTGATAGCAAAATGATACTGTACTACATCACGCTCTTACTATACAACGTGTTGATAATCTTATCAATAGATTCAACCGTTCTTCTCTCACTTCCTTATCTCTCTCATGCTCACTTTGTCAACCTGAAGTCGAGTTCAGTCTGTGCAGTAACCTCTAGGGTTGGCAAAAACTAATTGCTGAAAAGCCAAATATGGCAGACTTGACAATTAACATTTTGCAACAAAATGGTACTGCTTGTGAAAACGAAAAACAATACTACAAAAAATATAAACCTCTACATCGGATTCATACAAGATTAATTTTGACATAGAGTGAGATTGATGCCATTGTAACATTCTCATAAAGCAGTATTATGAACTATCTTCAATCTTTCATTTTTGCAAAGCGTATACTCAGTGACATTTTCAGAGTGCTATGTTGTAGTTGTCGATTTTTCCTGGGGGTGGGGGTGGTAACATCCATAAAGCGATGAATTATTTTGTGGTTGCAATACTCTGACATTATTCTAAATCTAGGTCAGATAAAAATTCCAAACTCGTTTTGACTTTCATTCAAGTCAGATTCTAAGTTCGTCTGACGTTGTAGTCGGTATAACATTCTTATCAAACAGTGACAAATTCATGTAGGATGTTCGATGTAACATTTAGTAAATTGAGGTCAGAGTGTGCTTGGCAAAGCAGGTTTGTAACAATTTTCGGACAAAACAAAATAAAGAATTCGTCTGACTTGATAGTGGATGTTTTTGCAAACTTTCCCACTGTAAAACATAACATTTTAGAAAAAATGTTAAATCTTAAACAAAAACAAATTATCAACTCTGCGTTTCATGCAATATTTATAAGGAATATATGTTTGTGCTTGTAAAACGTATGCCATTTCCTTGTTTGTTCTTAAGTGCGAGCCTGTGTTTGTATGTTTATTCGTCTCTCCATTGTGTTTAATGCATATAGAAAGCTAAGCTTGTATCTTTACTTTCAATATTTCATTTTCTGTGTTCTAGGTTTGTATAGGTTATGAACATTTGATATGGTAGTCCTTTTTTCTAAGTGTATATTAGGTATCAGCGAGGGAAAGATGGTTTCACTTTGTTTATAAAAGTAGGTTAGTAGGTGGAATTTTAGCAACGAATTTTCCATCTTTTATCTAGAAAGACCCATTGGACATGTTTACGTTTCCTTTTCCATGTTGTTATGCAGGCCCATATGGCCGTTTCCCTTGCTACCTTAATAGACCCATAATATTATGCCTATGGATGTATTGAACATTACACTTTCATTTTCTATAAGAGACTTGAGAATTCCACCATGTTAAATATCCGTTATAGAACACAATACTTATTAACATTACATCGCCCATCTTGTTCTCACATCGACCTATCATGTTAAACCTATGGACATATCTAACATACTATTTCCCCATGTCGATATAAAATCACAATTTTGCGGCCTAATATAAAATATCCATTGCTCCTGTAATCACCCATCATTTTAAATCTTTTTACGTCTTTTTATTTTACATTACATTTATCCTTCTTACAAATCCCCTACCACGACTGACTAATGTAAACTTTCGATATTTTTCCGAAAATAAATCCGATGGTCATTACATAAACATACATGTTAGTGCAAATTCTTCAATTATGTTTTAATTTACTTTTGCAAAGACATTTAATGATTTTTAAGTTGTTGATGTAATACTCATTATGTAGAGCCATAGTAAGTGGTACATCGTCGAGCTCGTAATCCGACGGTCGCGAGTTTGATACTCATCGACGCCAGATTGGACGGTCAATTTCTGTGTCCTTGGGAAGGTCACAAAGCTCCAGTTTTCCCCCGTATAATATAGCTAGTAATGAGCTGTTAAACAGCCAGAGCAAAACACATGTACTCGTTACAATTACTTTACAATGTGTGAATATGACAGTCTTCAACAAGGTATATAACTCTATCCAAACTGAATCCAGAAAGTGAAAACTGCGAAAAGACTGTTGCGTTTGATCATTATTTCCATATATTCTATATACTGACATAACAAGTTCCGACATAACGATCGCAACAGGAAAGTGAAATGTATGTCGTAAGACATGATAAGAAATGTTTGCATCAAGATATAACACAAAAAAACAACAATGATATGGTGAAAACTTACCACAATCAGATAATGCTGGTTGTGCAGATCTAAAATCATGCACAACCTTTATTCTGGATTAAAATATGCTAACCATTATTGTCGTCATCATCGTTAGTCTCATCTGTACAAATAGGAAACCCGAAAATGATAACAAATTCTAAGAACTAAGATATGCCGTATCGAAACTTGAAAATGGTGAATATAAACTCTTTAAATTTATTTTATTTATTTGAGTTAACTTGAATATGCTTTTGTCATTTACAGAAGATTTATAAATCTGACTTTGAATTGAGCGAGTTACCAAACAGGATGTCTCTAACATTGTTGTATTTTAAAATTTGTCTTCAGAAGACTATGGTGCTTGTGTGAATGTTTTCAAATATACAGGCCAGATGAAAATCTCAGCATTATTACTAGGGCATAACCGATTAGCATTTTTCTACTGATTTTCGATTCCGGATTTTGGGCATGAAATTTTTCAGATTCCGGATACGATTCGATTAATCGGAAATGCTAAATCCGTATTTTTTTTTCTAAAAGTTTTCATCTTCCGTTTCCGGGTTTCTGGTATCTCGTTTTGCCGTGTCTAGCATGTTACTTAGTACTTTACCATATCCGGCTTTATTTCCGGTCTTCACCCGCTGGTTCAAATAGATTGTCTCACAGCGTGGTTGTGTTGACCATATTGAACTTTTCTGACTTCTTATTTAACTTTATTAACGCACTATCGAATGACACACAGTGTTAAACACGGTGCTATAGAAATTCAACTTTATTATTTTTATTATCCGAATCGGTCGTTCCTGCCTTGTCCGACTCCGATTAATCGGAAGTTCATACTATCCGGTGGAATCCGATTTCCGGATCAAAAGTCGGTTATGCCCTAATTATTACTCTTCTCCGCGATGAATTAATTATCTTTATATGGAATTGTAATAATTATCAGTGGATGAGGACTGTGTAATTAACCTTTGACTGCAATAAATATTGAAAGAAAAACAATATTGATATACGTTAAATATTCGTTTCGTTAAAAGTTAGAAATATACCAACAGTTTAGTTTCGTTATAAGTTAGTGGACATAACGATTTTGGCACATTTTTTGAATACACATTATAGGTGTTAATCCACATTGGAGCAACCCTGCCTCTACCAACGCAGACCAATACAACCTTTAGGTGATCATGTCAATCACAATTTCTATTGTACGTTTTAATGGCATGGCAGTGAATATTCACTTCTTAACCAATAACAGTATATAAAATTGTGCTGATTTTCATCACTTGCTTTTCTATTCTGTACCTTGAGCACACACAGTGTTTGGTTTGCCTACTTCAGTGTCTTGTTTATGGGTGCCTTCAGTTTCACAAAGAAAATAATCCTACTTAATACAATTAAAATAACCAGATTTTCAGATTAATGCGCAGTCGTTAGCACTTACGACTAACTTTCAGTAGGTAAGTAAATATTTATGCTCTTTAAAAGAAAGTGCTAACGTAGCAATGAGATTAAAAGTCAGTTGTATATCTTCCATAAAAAGGAACCATTTTCATAGGCTTCACTTATAAGATACTTCTACAGTACAATATGATGTGTCAATACAAGAGTGAAGATGAACCAGAAAGTACCACTGAAGGGAATATTAATCCTGACCAAACGTGCTAGATGAAGCAAAATGTTAAAACTTGTGTTAACACCCCCACCCCTAGCCCCTATAAACTATGTCAGTAAGATAACTAACACAGTTTAAAAAAATAATAGCTAAAATCTGAATTATTAAAAAGTTTGTTTTACAGCTATTGATTACTGACTCGGTAAAAGACAATATGGAAAATCTACTTCAACTTTTAGTTGCAATTTCAAGATGACTAATCCGAATAATGATTCGTAATTACTGTTCTTGACCTGTAAAACTTCTTTTGTTTAAATACAATGTTTGGTTCGGTCCAATACAAATTTTCACAAAGTGTATCGGTTCTATCAAATTAGCCATACCATTGTATTTGTTCGATCAAACTTGCCCTACCAATATATAGGAATGATCGAATCAGCCTAGAACTGTATCTTTTCGATTTCATTAGCCCTACCATTGTATATGTTCAATGAAATGAACCCTATCATTGTATCTGTTTGATCAAATTAGCATACGATTGTATATCTCTGATACAATTAGCCCTACCATTGTATTTGTTCGATCATAGAAGCCCAACCACATAGCATCACTCTTCTATGTATTAATTAATGCCAAATTTCATCCTGAAACAAGTTTGAACTAATATGGGGATCGTGTTCATAGCGACTCCACTTTTTAAAAACTATTACAGATTACGCAGAGCGATGTCAGCAGACTTTTTCTGGTTTTTGTGTTTTGGCGTAAATAGTTGGTTCCGTAGTCTGACACATACACGTACCATGGCACACACACACACACACACACACACACACACACACACACACACACACCGTTATTTTTAAGAGAGAGGTCATGAGCTTACAAAGCATGAGACATGTGTTCATTAATTCCCTTATAAACTAGATTTGCAGTTTGGTTTACATATACTTTAAGTTAAGCTTGAAATTCGGTTGGCTTCTTTGGCAACTTCCTGTCAGAGATGAGCACGCATTGGAGATAAACCGACTTTGTTTTCAAATTTATATATGTCTGGTGCAGAGGTAAATATCTCAAACTCGACACGATTAAGGGGCGATTAGAAGCATGTACATTTGTTTCAATCGTGCAATAAGCCTCTGTCCAAGAAAATGATTTTGTAAGAACTCTCTATATTTCCAAGAGAATAATCACATGAATAGAATAATTTAAGAAAAAAATTCCGCCCCACATGTACAACTGGTAAAAAATATAACTTTATTGTGCTAGATCTTAAGCATGACTGAATATTTTTGCAGTATCAAGGTTATATAGTCATATACTTGAACTCAGCTACAAATAAATTTTTCTCCAAGAAACCATTACATAATTGAAAATATCCTTCTAGAACGTTCTTAATATTTAAAAGAAAGTGTCAATTATGATTAGCAATCTGTTACTAAAATTATAATATATATCATTGACAATGTCAGGTACACAAGGTACATTGTAGGAGACTCCCACAAACCTAGACCAGGACAACATCCCATTTACTTCTAATAATAATGATCCTGATAATAACCCCATACACACAGATAATGTTTTGGCAAGGTTTTAGTTGTGTAAAGAATATTAAAATAATAATAATAATACTAATAATACTAATAATAATAATTTATGTCTAGTATAAAATAAATGTCATTTTTGACAATGTTAAGTCCAAAATACAAATTTTAAAAAATATTAACTAACAAACAATGCAATTTAAATATAACACATATATAAAAACAATATAAATTAAATTTACATAACAGGAGTTATCCATTAGTATTAGGGAAAGTTTCTTATGAGGTAGCTTGTCACAGAATTAGGCGAAAATTTAATTTATTTTCTAATTGAATTACAAACTAATTTCACCATTTTTATTTTATTTTACCTGGGGTGATTAAGTGGTTTTCTCCAAAGTAAGCGGCGTGTAACGATTTGCATGTGCCTGACTTCGAAGTACATGAAGTCCGGAACATTAGATTCACGGGGTGCACGGTAATTTTGCCGTGAATTCTGCTCACCTATTTGAGGGTATATAAGGCAGAATATTTCTGATAATATTACGGGACCAAAAGTATCTTATCACAGGAAAGATAGCTCGTCATTCAATCTCCAGCCAAAGGGGTGAGTGTTAAATTTATATTTCGTTTTATTGTGAATTTTATTCAGTTTATCATTTCAGATAATGATGCCTTTATTACAATGCAGATTTTAAACGTGGAATATTTGGAATTACTAGTCACTATTAGACTTTAAATGCAATAGCGTAATCTAAGGTTTAGATGATTTTTTGAGACAACTATTATTAGTCTGGTTTCTTTATTGTAGCTGATAACGTCTTTGAGATCGTAGCTGAAATTGTAGATGATTTGTTGCGGAACATCTCTGATAACATCTCTGATAACGTCTTTGAGATCGTAGCTGAAATTGTAGATGATTTGTTGCGGAACATCTCTGATAACATCTCTGATAACGTCTTTGAGATCGTAGCTGAAATTGTAGATGATTTTGTAGCGGAGCATCTCTGTTTGTCGGATTGTCTGTCCGTCTACATCTGTCGTGACGTGTAAATATCCGGAAATCTAGAAGTCCGAGTGTCGGAGCTGTCTAGAGTTGTAAACATCAGGGGTGGCATCTAGGGTATTGAGGAACGTTAGTTCTAGTAGATGTTGGATGCTGTCTGTACGTATAACTGTGGTGGATCCGTGAAGGGCAAGTGACCGATAAAAGTATTGAGTCAACCCTAGGTTTTCGGAGAAACTGGGCGGCGATTCAACTGTTGGTGAATCGTACGGTTATACAGGGTCGAGACACATGTGTGTGTTGCAATTGTAGTACAATTGAATACATTGTTGTATTTACATAGTTACTTCAAATCGCAATAGTATTTCAAGGGATTGCATGAATCTCAATAAAAGTTAGCAACTTGATTAAATGCATGTATATGTTCGTGCTAGTTGTCGCAATCCTTACGTGCGATAGTATAGTTTGATGTTTTGTATTTGTTATCGCAATTTATACTTGCGGTAATATAACTTTTGTAAAGGTTCCTTGGATCTGTGTATAGTCCAAGAGATTCCTTTGTATCTGTGTTTTATTTTGTATTAAATTTATTAATGTATTGTGAATGGTTGTGAGTTTAATTGTGGGTTGAACGCATGAGTTATTGTGTTGATACATCATTATTTTTCATTAATAATTTATTTCATAAATTTATATTTTCTTTCACATATTGTGTTTGTGTTGTTCATTTAATCCACCATCCTCTCGGTAACAATTCTGTTACATAGCTGTTCTCTATTGGACATATTCTTCGTGAAAATCTCTCAAATTCAATAAAGATGTACATGTACATAAGATGTTTTCTTTTAAGACTTCTGGCTATTCTTTTGGAACGATTTATCTTCCTAACGACATTTATGAAATTCTTAATTATTACATTTCTAGAACATTACTTTTTAATTTTGGCACCATATCAGACAGTATTGTGCTGATTTGTCTTCACAATATAAATATATAACACAATATAAATATATAATGTACCACACATGAACCACTCTGACTTATCGACTGTTTGTTTTCGTCAGGAAACGCTCCGATAACAAGAATGATCTGGAAATAGCCGCGATTGATTTGCATGCTTCTTCATCTACCCTATATTCTTCGTCTACCCTTTATTCTTCATCTACCCTTTATTCTTCATCTACCCTATATTCTTCATCTACCCTATATTCTTCATCTACCCTTTATTCTTCATCTACCCTATATTCTTCATCTACCCTATATTCTTCATTTACCCTACATTGTGGAAATCTACAATGATTACACTTTTTATTTGTATCAAGAGCAGAAATTTTGTCACAAATAACGGCAGCTGTGTTAAAGCTAAGACCCTACTGGAGAGACAAAATCTGTCTGAAAATAAAATCAGACTATTGAGACCATCATGCACACAGTAGGCCAATATAAAGACCTTCTCACCACTGTCAAATATATCCTGAGTAGGTGAGAGTGTTTATGGAGTGTTTATGAACAGTCTTGCAGTAACCCAGTGACTTTTAGGGTGAAAAGCAGAAAATTAAAACAGTTATTGGAAATATTCAAACAAAATTCGACCCTTGATCAGGCTCAAAAGATGTGGGGAGTCAAAGAAGTATTAAAAACCCACTGTCAAAACGTTTAGAACAGTTTTTGCTTTAAAATTCTTCAAAAGAAAAGCGTATGGAAATTTTATTGACACACACATTATGATCAACAAGTATTGTCTGCTGGACCCTGCATTAAAAAAGCAACCGACAGTCTACCATTTTTTGGTTAAATGGTTTGTCAAATGGTCAGTTGCAGGAATAGGTTGTAGATGACTTATGTTTCTTAGGTATCTTCTGATTGGGATTTGCTACTATTTGACAAGTGTGACAAGATCCACAGTACTTAAGAACATCACTTTTAATTGTTGGCTATTAAAAACAAGATTCAGAATCTTGTGATAAGTCTTATTGACACCAAAATGACCAGCTTAAAAGCTTTATGGACCCGACTATGAATTTACTGTCTAGACGACTTAGAAACAGCAATTTTATTGCTGACTGACCACTCACCACCAGCAGGTACATCAAGTGGTCTCCATTTTCTCATTATGACCCCACTTTTCACAAAGTAACAAACTGGTACTTGCGTGGCTTCAAATATCTGAAACCAAGTCTTGTGTCTTCGCTGAAAAATAGTACTTGGAAGCCGATAACACAGATTAAAATGTATTGCATGCTTATAAAGTAGCTGTTACTGTCTGCTCAGATATCTTACAACGGCAATCAGAATTGGCTAGTGATTTCTATAATTCCGTGAGGAAACTTTATATGATCCTCTCTCTCTCTCTCTCTCTCTCTCTCTCTCTCTCTCTCTCTGTGCTGGGTGATTAAGTCATTTCAATTATGGAATTGACCTTAACCATTGTTCCAAGGCACATACGTTAGGGATAACATGCCAAATCAAATTTAAAATTTCATCTCAGGTATTATAAATATACTAGTTATTCGAAGGCCAAATCATCAGACATTGCAAATTAGCATCAAAAGACTATAGTCATTGTCTTAGTTTATGCTTTTAGTGAGTACAAACAACACATTTTAAAAAGAGCACTTTTGATCAGTGTATAGACTGATTACAGATCCAGTAATGGGAAGTTGTTTAGGGTTAATTCTTGAAACAACGTTCAATAGGAAATATAACCTGACCGTTCTCGAGATATAATTTACAAATGTATGTCCTATACAAAACAAATGCACTTCAGCCAATCCAGAATTAACAGTTTAAATTCCTCAGAATTCGCAATAATGAGTGTATGTCCAATCAAAAAGCCAAATTGTCTGAAAGGTTTGTCTCTATTCATGTTTTTGTCCGTGTGAAAGTGAAAAACAAAAGGGATTATTAAATCAATCTATAAGAACAATGTGACAAGACAATCCAGGTAGGTGTTCCATATAAATGACTAATAGTATGATAATGTTTTAGACTAATTCATCTAACAATATTATTTTTATGAATGCAGGTTTACATAAAATATTTATTTTTCTCTAATATTTCCTGTCAAAAGTAAGCACGGGACTGTATGTACGTTTTATTTATTTATTTTGCAATAAAAGAAAATAATAGTAAATAATAAATAATAATAAATAATATTAAAAAAATATTAGTGTGATATTTATGGGGAAAAACATTTCATAGTTGTATGGAAATGTTCTTTCTGTTTAGAAATTATATTTCATACTGCTAGAACAGATGTTCTTACATA
The DNA here is from genome assembly GCA_029339505.1 of Unio delphinus. NCBI lineage: Eukaryota > Metazoa > Mollusca > Bivalvia > Unionida > Unionidae > Unio > Unio delphinus. Next base: position 12,302,803 of record JAQISU010000008.1, on the reverse strand, counting down.
ATGAAATCAGTTCAAATTGTTGTAGTAGATACCATACAGAAAATGCCTTGCATATGATGGCCTTTTTTCAGGTTGTGTGCCTCTTACTATTGTATTGGAATTGAAGATTTAAGTTGAAATTGAATCTGATATACTTTCAGAGACAACTAATCACAATACTTGCTGGCTATATCATTATTATCCATATTTTAGACTTTTGTATAATTTGAATATTTCCTTTACTTCTTGTATTGCAAAACTGAATTAAACCTATTAAACTTCCACTGTATACTGAAGATTACCAGTAAAAGCAAATTTTCATAGGGATGAAAGAGTTCTCGTAAATAGACGAGAAAGAGAAAGTACGGCCTTGAGTAACTGAGGTGCAATTATATACAAGTTGCTCAAACATTATGAGGTCTTTACGAATAAAAAAATCAGAATTTGCACTGCATTTCTCTAAACTAAACGACATGTTCTAAATTGATAACATTGTGAATGAGACTATATAAACATATTAGGACCGTAAACGTTGCTTGTACGCGGCAACCCTTTACTGGCACCGTGCGGTAACTCTCAAAATTCCCAAATAAAAATGTGGTGGGAAGGGTGAGCACAAATGTAACATTGTGCATACTTCTTATTGTATACAGTTTGATTCATTTTCATGCTTCTTGCAGGCCACCTTCTTTCCGAATGTTAATACTCTGGGAAACCAGCTGTTTGTAATGCAGCAATATATTTCGAAAGGATTTAAAAATTAAAAATAAAACGCCCAAACATACGGTAGAGTGGTATATGCTCTTGTTGTTATAGTCAGGAGCGTAGTCGTATTGTAAAATATTGACATGCCACAGCGCCATCTCTTGTCTTAATGAATCATTATTATATGCTAACTTCCCTGATGTTAACTTATAACATTCCTTGATGCAACATTATAATCATGATTTTAGAAAGTGCATTCTGTCATAAAGAATGGACTTTGAGAACAATTTGAAGTTATGGTGTTGAAAGGCCAAAAATATGCGCAATCGAGAATAAATTCAACAGCTGGAATGATGTAAAATGTGTTATAGTTAGTTTATAAATAGAATATTAAAACTTGTAATAACTTACATAGCATTTGCCATACGACAAACTACAGAATCAATTCAGTAGCTGGCGAACTGGAAGATAAAATGACGCAAAAGGAACGTAGATCTAAGCACTTACAAGCAGTCATATTGAGTTTACAACAATGAAGTACAGAAAATTCATAACTAGAATTATAAATGTAGCACTTGCAAGCAGACATTAACAAAATACGAATGAAAGTAGCACTGGCAAACTGCCACGTACCGTTTGTGTACGTGAAGAAAACAATATACATGGACAGAATATGAAAGTAGCACTTGCAAGCGTCCATTTGCAATAATGCATTAAGGAATAATATAAAACACAGGCATATAATTCTGGCACAAGTCCCCATCCTTACCACTCGGTCTTCATAAGGCCCCTATCAGAAACGTAACACGTTATGTCATTTAGCTATGCCATCCAAATTTCAGGTCTCCTTTATGGTTAAGGAACCAATCATTTAGGTAGGAGCTGGTAAAGGAGAAAGAGAAGCAAAAATCACGGTCGCTGTTTTGATTAGAAATATATTTTCACTTTGATCTTTTACTGCGACCTATCCTCCCCCCCCCCAACCATACCAGTCCACCTACACCACCCGTTCATCATTAACAGATTAATGCATGTCCCCTTATTCAATAAAAACCGAAAAGGAAGTTTCCGTTCAAAACGAAATCAGAACTCTCAACTCACTCAAAACTGAATGATCATTGTCGGAAATTTTAGATCATTTGGTCTAACCAGATCTATTCCTTATCTCTTATAACTCGTGTCTTATCTGTACCTTTGCAACGTTTATATAATGTACTAATCGACAAAGTCGGTTCTTCTGGATTAATTACAAGAACCTGGCGTTATGCAGATGCTCAAACTTCATTTGCTGATATTAGCAGTAGCCCTATGTGTAAGGGCTAGGGCTTATGTGTCTCCTAAAGTTGACCTGTGTCTCTGCATCAAGAACAATGCTCTAGTCTGGACTACTGGTTTGTATAAATTAATCGTTTAAAAGAATAATTTCATTTCGTAATTAATATACCAATATTTATAAAATAAAGTTCCTGGCATATTTATTGGTCTGGTATTTTATCAGACACCGTACATAATTGTTTTTATTTAAAGTACGTGTAATAATTGTTGCCCAACATACTTTAGAGAAAATATTTTATCCACTAAATTCACCTGCTTAACATATGTAATGGTGTCGAGATGGACAAAGGCTTATTTCGAAAATATGAAATAAATCAGAAACGTCATTGCAAACCATTTTGTTTTTAAAGCAACAAACATTGGTATCTTTACTTTATGACTTGGTCAAACATGGACTCTACTGATCCACTGGACATTGTACTAATATCATGGCTCTGATATCTAAATTGTGCCAAAAGAGGAGTGGCTTTTATGGGAATAAGCAAACTGCATTTTCTAACTATGATGTATAACCGGATTTTTCCATTCTCCTTTTTAGGAAAAGGAATGAAATAAACCTTGTGACAAGGGTCTATGTTATTTAACGGAATGTGATTTTCAGCCCTAAGATTGCGCTTTATCTGTATTCCAAAAGTAACTTTTAGAAATGAATTAATTTATTAAGTTAACCAAACTTGTTCTTGTCATATGATCTGTAATTCTCCTCTTTCCACTGAATCTGACGACAGTAAATTGGAAACATTATAAAAGTTGAACCATGATAAAAGGTGTCTCCATATTCAGCAGTTTTATTATTAATATTAATATAATTCATATTATTATTAGTTGTTTTATTATTATTATTTACTATAATAATAATAATAATAATAATAATAATAATAATAATACAATTATTATTATTATTATTATTATTATTATTATTATTATTATTATTATTATTAAATAGAATTGTACTAGATTTTTTTCATTGTTTTTGTGCATATCTATGATTGATTCAAATTGAAAATATTAATTTTTAACATTCTTTAAATAACATTACCTTGTTTCCATCTCTGTTACAAATATATATATATATATATATATATATATATATATATATATATATATATATATATATATATAATCATTCATCGCCATTCTATATTCTGGATTTGTTATGTCCTGCTTTTACCGTCCGCAGAAGATGATACTACCCGTGTACAAGACACTATTGACTGCTTCACAGTATCCGGGATATTTCACAGAGACACCTTCTTTACAGTCAGTAAGGATAAATTGGTAAGTTATATTTATCAGATACAGGGATATCCAATATCATGTACATGTGCTGTGATCATTAATATTAAAAAATCAGGATCTGATTACATTAAACAATATCAAGGTTCTTCTCTTTGAAATATGAATCTTCAGTTTGAACGTTTTCCAAAATTGCCATTGGCTTCAAGTGCAGGTTGATGTAAATATATATTGACACGTAATGGTGACATTATAAGTGTCCATATTGTTTTCTTTGGGTTTTCTTGCGCGATACCATCGTTTGAGGTATGACTGTGATAATTAAATATGTATCACTATAATAATAAAATAGGTATCACGATACTAATTAAATAGCTATCACGATGCTTATTAAATAGGTATCACGCTGCTAATTAAATAGGTCACACGATACTAATTAAATAGGTTTCTCGATACTTAATAAATAGGTATCACGATACTAGCTAAATAGATATCAAAATAGATATCACGAAATTAAATAGGTCACACGAATCTAATTAAATAGGTATCACGATACTAGTTTAAAAGGTATTGCGACAGTATTTAAATAGGTATTACTATGCCAATTAAATAGGTATATCGATGCCAATTTTTTAGGTATCACTATATTAGTTAAATATGCATTTGGATATTAATTAAATAGGTATCACTATACTAATTAGATGGGTATCACGATATTAATTGAAAGTTGGATTACGATATTAATTAAATAAGTATGGCTATATTAAATAAATAGGTATCCAGATACTGATTAAATAAGTATAAATATACTAATTCAAATCCTTATATATTTCCTTCATTTTTCAACAATTTATGAATTGAATGGATTGAATATAGGTTCATATGCAGAAAATCTTTTATCAGTTATATTATGCATTTATTTGGACACGACATGTCTACATATCAGCACAGGTAACGATGTGATGTTTAAAATTAGCTGCATTTTAGTAAAATAAAGGTGTGTGTGTGTGTGTGTGTGTGTGTGTGTGTGCAAGTGAACTTTTTGAACATGCCGAATTATACATGTTTGGTTTGTCATCTTTCCTCAAAGCCAACAGGCTGAATTCAATTCATAGTTTATTTCCTGTTTAGGTGCAAGTACTAATCTATGTTGAATGCAGTAACATTCTTGACTGGTTATCAAATCTCGGATAAAACAAACATATACAAATATCAATAACTATCTTATAAACACGGCACTAGGAAGCAAAAGCATCTCATAGTTTCAATAAAAATAGCTACCTTGAAGAAATGACAAAAGATGCAAAATTTTAATAAATTTCTTGCTTTTTTTTTGGTTGTGATTTGCTCCAAATGACTATTTATTGCATAAGACAATATACTTAACGGTGTGTCTTATTATGCCATAAGGGACAAATGAAAGTCCCAAACACAAGGGTTTACTTACTCATCGAAATGTTTCCGCTAGGTAGATTATTTTTCTGCAAATTATCATTAGTTCTCTTTGAAAGACAATTTTTTAAAATACAACTTTGTATACTATAAATATTTAAAACTTTACGAAATGCTAAATGTCGAAAGCCAAAATCTCAACCCATGTGTTGTTTTAGAAGTAAGATGTCTCCACCAAGAAAAGTGGCGGATTCCCATCGTACCAACTGCTACTCAACTGAAATGCTTTCTACAAGCCAGGTTTTCTTTTATTTTCGAAGAAAATATTTATTTTTAGTGCACGTAGGGATTTGTATTTGAGACCAATACAATCATTTGGTATACGACTAAACACTTACATGAATGGTAGTTTTTATTTGCTTCAAACTAAACATTTTTTTTAAATGCACATAATTTTGTGAGTTTTAATGAGTGATCTTATTAAATTTCGTTTTAGTCAATTCACCGTGTCTGGTAGACATTTCTTTAACGTTATAATCTCTACATCGGTATCAAGTGCAGTTATCTGAATTATATTTAGTGCATCGTCCTAAATTCTTCTGGATACAACTCATTACATTTGTGAGAATGAATTACGGAACAGAACCCATTCTTATCTATGAAATTCAACTATCCAGAACACTAGCGATTGCGACAGAAAACAGTTTTTAAAATATGAAATTACATTGAAATCCAATTTTACGACTTGCTTTTATCTGCAATCGTTTGCTTAAAAACATCTACTGACTGTACATGCTGACTATACATAAATCAATTTCCACATTATTTAAACATACGGTTATTGGACGAATTCTAGATACATGTATGTTTCACGATAACGTGTTAAATATACTAAATTCATGTCTAATGCTGAATTATTGATGTTTGCTGTGGATAAAAAAACAAATATGTTGATAAGCCAGGTCTCCTTTGTGATTTTGATTCTTCTTTTTTATAGGTATCACTACCTGTAGACAGGTTAAAAATATTTTCGCCTGACACGTGCAAAGGTGAGAGAATTTATCTGATATTATTGCGTTCATATCACAAAAGAAAACTGCCTGTACTTCAACTGTGCTGTCATCTACAGTAACGAAGAACCCGGTTACATCATGTATTTATATTGTGTAGTAAATACTTTTGTACGTATATTGTGCTTTCTTCAATAATACACATTATCTAACAACTCAATTATTTATTCAAAATATTGCTCAACTTTAGGAACACATAGTAAAAAAAAACATGAAGTGTTACACATGTCATCACAAACTGCACTTAATCATTATCACAATTTTGGACAGCACACAATGAATTAGTATTTTTTTTAAAAAAAACTGTTTTGTTTTTTTTAAATTCCAAAATATGAAATATGAGCACAGTATAAAAATTTTGCTAAAACATACATCAGCAGATATAGTTCTGAGCATATATCGGAAGCAGATTCAACTTTTGAATGTGCAACCCAAATCTGATATCGTCCTGTCTGTCTCGTTTGCCATGTTTTGTTTGTATTCGAGGAATGGCTAGTATTGCGTCACGGGACCACGTGGTCTGTTGTCTCATCAAAACTCGGAAAAACTCCGCAATTTACGGAATTGTGGTATCTTCCGCGCAATATAATCACTACCCGCCTATGATATTGAATTTATAAACAATGCAGTCTAATTAAAATTTGTAGAGAATTACATACATAAAAGGAATTTTTTTTAAATCTATCATTGTATCAAATGTCTCATCATGCAGATCTTTTTATATAGACAGTGTCATTAAAGTTAGATTATTTATAAAGCGTGTTTGAAATATCTGTTGCAGGCCAAGATGGATATAACATACGACTTCTGACAGACGGGTTAAATCTCAATGGAGTCAAAATTGACACACCTTTAGGAAGCGTAGGTGTTAACACAGGTAAGGATGGTGTCGCAATAAATGGTCACGGTGATGCCGGATCTCTTGGATCCGCCAGTGGAAGTGTTAATGTTGACAGCAGCCAAACGGTCAGTGGAAGTGCGAACGGAGAGGTGCATGTACATTTTGTGAGCTTTGGAAGTAATGTTAATTTTGGTCCGAAACGACAGGTTTCAGGCAGTGGTACTGGCACCGCAAACTTTGGAGACTTCGGATCTGCCACTGGAAATGTAAACATTGATCCAAATGGACAAGTGTCGGGGGGAGCTTCAGGTACAGCAAATTTTGGAAACTTTGGATCTGCAACTGGAAATATAAATGTTGATCCAAATGGACAAGTTTCGGGTGGTGCTTCAGGTACAGCAAATTTTGGAAACTTCGGATCTGTCACTGGAAATGTAAACGTTGATCCAAATGGACAGGTTTCGGGTGGTGCTTCAGGTACAGCAAATTTTGGAGATTTCGGATCTGCCAATGGTAATGTAACATTTGGCCCCAATGGACAAATTTCGGGTGGTGCTTCAGGTACAGCAAATTTTGGAAACTTCGGATCTGTCGCTGGAAATGTAAACGTTGATCCAAATGGACAGGTTTCGGGTGGTGCTTCAGGTACAGCAAATTTTGGAAACCTTGGTTCTGCCACTGGAAATGTAAACATTGATCCAAATGGACAAGTGTCGGGTGGAGCTTCAGGTACAGCCAATTTAGGAAACTTCGGATCTGCCACTGGTAATGTAAACTTTGGCCCAAATGGACAGGTTTCGGGTGGTGCTTCAGGCACAGCAAATTTTGGAAACTTCGGATCTGCCACTGGTAATGTAAACTTTGGCCCAAATGGACAGGTTTCGGGTGGTGCTTCAGGTACAGCAAATTTTGGAAACTTCGGATCAGCAACTGGTAATGTAAACTTTGGCCCCAATGGACAGGTTTCAGGTGGTGCTTCAGGTACAGCGAATTTTGGAAACTTAGGATCTGTCACTGGAAATGTAAACGTTGATCCAAATGGACAGGTTTCGGGTGGTGCTTCAGGTACAGCAAATTTTGGAAACTTTGGTTCTGCCACTGGAAATGTAAACATTGATCCAAATGGACAAGTGTCGGGTGGAGCTTCAGGTACAGCCAATTTTGGAAATTTCGGATCTGCCACTGGTAATGTAAACTTTGGCCCAAATGGACAGGTTTCGGGTGGTGCTTCAGGTACAGCAAATTTTGGAAACTTCGGATCTGCCACTGGTAATGTAAACTTTGGCCCAAATGGACAGGTTTCAGGTGGTGCTTCAGGTACAGCAAATTTTGGAAACTTCGGATCTGCCACTGGTAATGTAAACTTTGGCCCAAATGGACAGGTTTCAGGTGGTGCTTCAGGTACAGCAAATTTTGGAAACTTAGGATCTGTCACTGGAAATGTAAACGTTGATCCAAATGGACAGGTTTCGGGTGGTGCTTCAGGTACAGCAAATTTTGGAAACTTCGGATCTGCCACTGGTAATGTAAACTTTGGCCCAAATGGACAGATTTCAGGTGGTGCTTCAGGTACAGCAAATTTTGGAAACCTTGGATCTGCCACTGGAAATGTAAACATTGATCCAAATGGACAAGTGAGTGGAGGAGGAAGCGGTACACTAAATTTTGGCAACCTTGGATCTATGAACGGAAATTTTAATATGGGAGCAGGGGGTCAACCTAGTGGTTCACTTAGTGCAAATCTAGGAGGTGTGAATTTAAATTTAGGTATTGGTGGAAGCAGTGGAGGCAGTGGATCTGGAAGCGGAAGTGGCTCTAGCAGCGGAGTGTCCAGCGGAGGATCCGGAGATGGCGCGCAGACGGGAAGTGGAAGTGGCATGCCCGATTTCCAAAATCCAGCCGCTTTAATGAGTAGCCTTGTGTCTGGGGGAAGTAAGTATCTTGTCATATAATTCTAAATGAACTCTTTATGCGATGATTAGGAAAATATCTACAATAGAATCTTGAATATCCTAACCTGGCTTGAATTATTAGTTAATTCGAAGATTTAAGACACTTTAGTATACCCTAAAGATATCGATTTGGTATGACCTAAACTGGTTCAGCCAAACAGATATGTACCTTTAATAATTTTTCTATCGATCTAAGATTAATTCAGAAGAGTTTGGGTTATAGTTGAATAAAAGATGGCATTTTCTCAGCCATTTAAAAAACATTTTCGCCTTCTCTTACAACATACGTGTCTGAAAGAAATGTGCGAACACATATAATATGTACCTTATGCTCAAAGAAAACAAGCAACACGACACATTTATTCTTAATTAATGCATCTGACATGATCCGTTTCAAGCCATATTTGAACTGTTTAATATGCTAAACCTGTACACACAATTTATAAATGTTAGTATATGCATATTTCTACTTTTCAGAGTCCGGTACTGGTTACAACCCTGTCACATTCTTCCAACAAGGTCTGCACCTTTTTCACACTTTTGTCACATGTGCGACAGTAAACACATTGTTCACGTGTTACTTGCTATTTCATGTCACTTACTTAAGCTATGAATACCATTACATCAAGAAACATTATCTATGAAACAAAAGCAATTTTAGAAATTATATTCATAAATAATATATTTTATTATTATTATAAACTGGACATTTTTCATCGTGCAGAAAAGGGGGTGACTAACTATATCAATGTCATACAGTTGTTTAAGTCATCGTAGAGATATAATCTATCGACAATAAAACGAGTCTTAGGTAAATTGTTAGGAACATTATAATAAAGAACAATATGTTCAATATAAACAGATTTATAGATGAATTACCGCCAACTCAGAGGGCGTCACAGAGTATTCAGGTCCACGATAATTGGTCAAACTCTTACTACCTTGTTGGGGGGGGGGGGCATTGTGTACAATTCAAATCAGTAGTAATTTAAAATGCCTTGTTGTTGACAGGACAAAGCTATTTACTACCATTCCCTCTGTATTTATAAGCAATAATGTCTTAAGAGTGTCGTTAAAACCAGAAACAAATACACGCTGTCTGTCTGTCTGTCTGTCTCTCTCTCTCTCTCTCTCAAAGGTGGTCGGACAAGCTGTAGTTGCATGTTCAAATGTGCCTGCACACAAAGAGGAAACCTGCATCATGTGTTTTAAATTTAAAAAAATTGAAATTTTGACTTTGTTTTTTAAAAAAAATCATTATTCATCTTGTGACACATTGATTCAAAAGAACCTTAACCCATGTTCATTTACATTTAAACATTAACTTCTAAATTCATTGCATTTAAATATTACCTGCATTTTATTTAATTTGCGTCTTAAAAAATCAGAAACCTGCTTTTCTCCAGAACATTCACAAATTTTTGTGTATATTTTCTCCTTCAATTATAGCCAGCCGATATTAACACCTAAATTTACTAAAATATCCAGTAATGTCATAATTGTATTAGACGCGCAATATCAGTGACATACAGTCTGATTTGCTTGGGCTGTCGCATGTTGCTATGAAGGAACGTAATTCACTTCCACACCAAGATCCCCCAACTATGCCTAGGTTTGTCAAGCCATTTCAAGAAGTGACAGTTTATTTTTAGGGTTATACTTAACCAGCCTTTTTGTTGGAACGAATCGATAGTTAAGGGTCTCCAAATTTGCATACAATAATATTCGTACCTGTTGAATGCTTACCTATCAACAATATCATCATCACGATCATCATCATCATCATCATCATCTCTGTCATTCTGTCTCGGGGCCCCGAATGGTTGAGTGGTCTAAAGCGGTTTGAGTTACAGATCACTGCCATCTCACATTTGTCTGCGTGGGTTCGAGTCTCAAATTCGGCCAACGTGGGTATGTGAGAAAGCTTGCCAGTAGCCTCTCGTGGGTAGGTGGTTCTTTTTGGGGTGTTTTCTCAAATTCTTCCTGCAACATTAATACTGGCCGCCAAGTATAGCCTATCGTGTGCTGAAAACTGGCGTGAAACACAACAACAACAATAACCTCTCTCTCTCTCTATACACACACACACACACACACACACACATTTTGTCTCACAAAAGAATACACGTTGCTTTATTGATTGATCAACGGCTGTATTGATACATTGATAAATACACTGATGCATATATGTGTAGATTGATGCCTTCTAACTTGTAACTGTAAAATTTGGTTTGATTTGCAGCTGGTGTAGATCAATTTTTGCAAACGATGCAACAAAAAGGTAAGAAAACATAATGACTTGCCATTTTGCTTCTCTCTCTCTCTCTCTCTCTCTCTCTCTCTCTCTCTCTCTCTCTCTGTGAAATTATTAAATTCCTAATCATAAAAATCAAAAGCTAGTAGGCATATAAAAGTATATAAAAAAATTCAATAACATTAATTTGGACAGGTGCTTTAGAACACGGAACAAAGAAAACTATTTTGTAAATCTATTTGTCTTGCACAATGAAAGCAAATAAGTAAATTTCAGATAACCATGCAAATACCTGTGAAAGATAATTTTAATAAAATAATGTATGAATTCATTACGACCTTATTTACATCATTCAAAATATATAATAAATCAATACATATCTTATAATGTTAAGTCCAATATTACATAGTTGTTTAAAATTATCAGCATATACGAAGTTGACGGACGTTATAACCACTGGGGGTGCATCTTTTATGTCTTGATGTATTTATTTCTTTTTCCTTCACTGGCATTCGGTAGAAATGAAATCGGTCTTGAACGGCATTCATTTTGTATAACTGACATTCTAAAAAGAAATTAAATGCATATTGAATGTCTTTCTATGGTATAGCTGGCATTCTAAATATAAATGAAATTCGTGCTTAACAGCATTATTATTGCAAACTTCAAAACTTGACTTTACCTTTCTCCACTGGTTTAAGACCAGTTTCTGCAAAAAGTTAATTTAGTATTAACATTTTAATGACAATTTTTTTGGATATCCAACAATGGTTTGTGCAAATAATAAATATATTAAATCCTCATTAAAATACCTATAAAAGAAAGCACTTGCTAATTTCACTAAACTGGGAATTGATATCTTGAATAAGCCGATCTCAAAATCTTTGTCTGATAAGAGTGAAAATTCCTTATTTTACGAAATATTAAGTGCGCAGTTAAAATTATTGCTGTTATCTCCAATACATGGCGCACTTGTACTAAATAACGATAATTTCACCTCCACATTAAAAGACAAGTCATAAGAGAGATTTGGGGCGGTTTTGGGGTCCAAATATGAAGTCTATAACTTTGAAAAGGGCCAGTTGGGCGCTGTATCGGAATTTAATGTTCACAATGTCTGGAACGTTTAATATTGGGATGGTCCTCTAGAACCCATTGGAGGTAATATCATTAGCGATGGATGACTAAGGAGGCTTGTAGAAAGTTTTAACATTAGCGATGAGCCAGTATGGAGCCCTTTCGAACGTATTATCGTTAGCAACAGGTCACTACGGAACCCTGTAGATCGCGTTATCATTAGGAACAGGCCACTAAGGAGTTCTGTGGAAGGTTTTATTATTAGCAGTAGGCCATTAAGGAGTTATGTAGAACGTTTCATTATTAGCAATGGGTCACTACGGAGTCATGTAGAGCGTTTTATCAAAAGATGTGAGCCACTATGGAATCCTGTAGAACGTTTAACCATTATCAATGGGCTACCGAGGAGATATGTAGAACGTTAAAGTATTCGCGATGTGCCACTCCGAAGCCATGTATAAAGTTTTATCATAAGCGATGGCCACGCTGGGGCTCCATAGAACATTAGGATTCTACAATGGGTTTACAAACACTTTTAGACAAACTCCATGGAGTGGTGCAGGAAATAATGTAGGATGTCTAACTCATTCACATATACAATCGCACATAGAAAGGAAAAGAGAAATGGTGATTTAAGTTTGATTTGAATGCAAACATAGACAAACAAAACACGCACATATAAAACAAAAGTTTGCAGAACAATGATGATTATTATGATGAATGAATATTGGAACCTAAAAAGCGCCGCTGAGATTAACAAATGAAATGGCAATCCGAACATCATCGGCGTCTTGGGTTAGGTCAAAATAAAAACATTGGCTGATAAGTCTTGACCATTGAGATGTGTAACTGAACTACTTTCCTGCACATGGAGCACAGTGGCGGTATAAGTAGACAATCGGAATTATCTCGGCTTTTGCTGTTGTAACATATTTGTCGTATTCTTCCAAAGGCGAATAACTAAGCATATCAAATTGATGTGTATTTGTACAAAGCACTTACGAGGTTCTTTCAAGACCATACGGAAATGGCTGTGGGATATTACGGACGAGGCAAAGGTTGTTAAATGGTTCACACCTCCTGACTCTTCTTTTGAACTTCTACATACCAACAGTCAACATTTCAAGACTCACTGATGCAGCGTTTCTCTCCACATATATATTATCCACATATATATTATTATTCCATACCGCTGCCTCTGTCATGCGTGTAAAAGAGCACTTCGACTGTACGCATACAGATAGTACTGATGAAATAGCATTGTAGCGACATTTTGTAGACAATTCGACGTTCACTCCCATCTTGTTTTGTTCGACTGAAAAGATGTGACAATACCGTTAATAGAAACATGCATCGAAACGACCTTTTTGGCTTTTGGCAGATTGCCAACAGTAGTGCGTCTTGTTTTAGTCTAATTTAGTAAGTGCATGTTTTACATTGTCAATCGATTGCCTGTTTCGTATCAACTTATCCAAATGCTGGATAACTCGCGGTTCGGCCTTCAGTGGGTGTACAAATCATTCCTACCATGCAGTGTTTTATAGTGGAAGGTAGTACAGTATGCATGGCATAGCAAGATGAATTGGATTTGGCTTTCTCTGAACTTTTGTCAAGACACGAATTCTTTCTAGTACTCCAACATAACATAATTTTAAACAGAAGCACTGTAAACTTCTAAAAACACAGAAAGAAGAAGCATTGGCCTTTACAAGAAATAGAAGACGCAAAGAGAAGAGGAAGCCGGACATGAATTATATCATAAACCACCAGTCCACATAGTAAATCTAGTAAAAGATAGACTTCTGCAATAGTAAGCTTATTATACCAGATCCTCACCAAACCCAAAAGGATGACTGTTGCCAGGCCACTTTAGCCAAGCCTAAAAGAAACAGATCTTTAACATACCACCAAAAATCCACGTCATTAGCAGCAGCTCCAACAAGCACACCAAGAATATCAACAAATAGGACAATGCTATCAGCAACAAAGAGGCTTGGAAGAGGGTCAGAAGAAATGCAGTTGCAAATTGTTTGGTTTAGTTTTGGTTTGGTTTGGTTTTGGTTTGGTTTGGTTTGTTATTTTACGGCAGAGCAACACAAGGTATTAGTTTAACCTGAGGCAGGTCGAACAAAGCCACTGATGGAGATTTCACGACTTTCGTACATATTTTTTATGTTGTCCTTATCAGAGCCATCCATGCCTCTCAAAAAACAGAGCCTCATCCGTATTTGCCAAATCAAAATACAATAAAACCAAAGATAAAAGTCTATTTATTGTGATCTTAACAAAATAAAATATTGACACCTAATTAGAACGGAAGCCTTTGGAAAGGGGTATTATATATCACTTGATACAATGAGGAACGTTTCGGTGGAAGTTCATCCTAACGATTTTTACAAAGATGGGCTTGATTCCTATACATCATCATGACCACGACTGGAAAAGTCACGATTGTAGGAAATGAACGTTGCTCGGTACCAAATGAGAATTATTTCCATTTTAAATCTTCGTAAAATGCTGACTTTCATAAAATTTCTAACAAAAGTCTACATGTAAATAGACACATTTAAGTATTTAAGTCCCGTTTGCCCTCTGGAAAAGTGATAACGTTCATTACAGACGAATTTTAGTCTCTTTTATTCGGGTTGAAACGACAATGTCGAGCTGAAGACCAAGATCGATTACATTTTCCCATCATCCATGACAGTTGGAAATCTCTTATCTAGATCCAGTTAAGCCAATTTGCAGAATTAAGACATAAGCTATCGACAAATATTCCCAGGTACAACAATCTAATGACCATATCGACGTTGCTGATTGAAAAGCGATCGTCCATATGATTTGTGTTGAATCTTCTTTGGGCAGCAGACGAAAATGTTGAAAATTCGTATGCGCTGATTAATTCCAATTGATCTTCCAAATGCATGGTCAAGACTGACAATAGCCAAGAAAACGCGTGTCAACTTACGTTGTCCTGCACTCTTGATCTTTAGCAAAGCAAGCAGATGGACCAGAATGGAACATTTATTTGTGCAAACCTAAAGAACGACAAAAAGTAGATAACCTCATGGCACATTCTGGAATATGGAAACAGATCGCGTGTAGATCACATGAAATCGAGACAATTCGCGTGTTATACTATAAACGTTTAAGGAAACGGAAAATAGAATAAGACCAAACTTATTTCGATAATATTGACAACATCAATGGATTTCTCAGATGAAGATACTTTTGCGAAAAATGTGACATAGGCGTTAACACAAGAGAACATGTACATTGCTGTGTACCTTTAAATTATTGTGTTCCTGAGGCAAAATGAATGATTCGGAATAAATTTGTAGATCACAATTTGTTTTTCAAGTGTGTTACAGCTGACGCAGACGTAACAGTTCTACCCCACCCCTCCGAAAAAGAAGTATTTCTGAATTATTCGTAGTCAATAGTTAGTAGAAATTCGAGAGACTGGCTTTTTATCTTTGAAATAAACTATATCATCATCCGTGATACATTCTGCAAAATATCATCGAAGAAGACGAAATTCTTAGATAATCAGAACAAGAAAAAGAAATGAGACCTTCCAATCGACTTTATCTATTTTGACGTTGAAGGTTGCCGAAACCTAGGTAATCACATTGCTAGCATTTGCGTTGCTCATTGAGCTTGCAGTCATTCTATTAAGCAACGTCCATTTCATCACTGTCAAATTGTTATCGGGCGGATAAATAGTATATTTCATACAACCAGCACTCTTTCCGACTTTGGTTACTTGGCTCCTGGATTTCACTGACAAGACGTAGATCGTTATGACAATTGTCACGCATTCTCTACAGTGATCGCTCAACATTTATATAGTTACAATGGACAGTTTAATTAGAAACTAACTTGCAGAAAAGTAACTGAAATACCACATATCACGGTGAATAGGGCAAAGTCATTTACATGAAAACATGAACAGTATAATGTAAAAGCTCCAAATGTTACTGTTCCAAGCATTTGAGTAACGTTGGAGTTACAGAAATGGCTAAAAAGTATATTTTCCTCAAATATTAACACATTTACTTGATGCAGAGTACAATGTGCAAGGAGCAATTGGAGCAGAGAAGTGGTAACTAGTATACGTATGTTTGCTGCCTAGCTATTCTAACACTTTGATTTCAAGAAAAAATATCCGAGTATTATCAGCCTGAGGTGGGCATTTTTTTACGGCTTTGTTAGAGTTGTTTATTAAGCACAGACTTGCAGATGTTATTGTCCTTCAGTTGAGGCTAATTTTCTTTGGCTTGTAATTTTCTTCAGTCTCACTCAGAAGTTTAGAATCACGAGGTCGTGACCACTCCCAACATCAGCACTTCGGAACGTTCTTGCTTTTGCTCTATTGATGCCAGATCGGTAACGGCTTTGAACCAGTATGTAGTCGGTCTGGTTATGATGTGTTCCTTTTGGTGCATACCACGTCCAGCATCGTGAAGCTTTATGTTGGCCCAGCGTGTTTGCTAGTAACAAGCTGGTGCAGCTTGCAAACTTGGGCAGCCGTCTCCCTCTTTCATTGGTAAGCTCATTCTATGAACATCCAGAGTTATCATCCAATTATTTTAGAGCATCTTTGCCAACTTTGGCATTAAATTCTCCTTGGATGATGAGGATGTCTTTTTTCCTTTCATGTTTAGTATACCCTGGAATCTGTTGTAAAACTCCTCCATTTTTTCCTCATCACGATCAGTAATTGGAGCATAGACTTAGATCATAGTGGTTTTAAACGGAGATGATTTCTTACGAATAGTGATGATTCTGTTAGATATGGGGCGACATTCAAGCACGTATCCCTTGATGTCTTTGTTTACAAGGAAGCCTACTCCACTTATGGACTTGTCCAACTCTCCACTATAGAAGCATATATGCAAGTCATTCCAAGCCACAACTGGAGGAAAATTTGCTTAACTCCTTGTGATGGATGCTTATGTTAATCTGATGACAGACACGTTCAATACAGTCATGACAACAGCTGCCAAGGACATCATCGCCCAAAGAAAACAAATCTGGGTTATAGAAGAGATTGTGAATCTGTGTGATGCCCAAAAATACCTCAAATACATAGGCACACAACAGGGGCAATGGAGTTGTAACGTAATCGAGCCGACCCTTTGAGACTGGCCAGGGTTATAAGAAATAACAAACACGTTCGTGAGTGACATTGACAATATATTAAACACTCACACTAATGACACGATAATAACAAACACAAAGGCATATGATATGAATAGAAAACAAATATAAACTTCATGTAGTCAAATACTTGTTACAAACTTCATATAAACTTCACGTAGTCAAATAATTGTTACAAACTTCATGTAGTCAGACACTACTGTCATTACAATTTACATGTAGTCAAATACTACTGTTATTGCAAAATGCATGTAGTCAACAAACACTACTGTTTTTGCAAAATTCGTGTAGTCAAATACTACTGTTATCACAAAATCGATATCACCACATGTGTATCTCCGTGTTGACTCGGCCTGCTTTCCGGCACGGTCACTCTACACTCCAGACTTGTACCCACACGTTGGCACTGAACTGGTGTTTAAACTCGTAATGGTGCACCAGACGTCCTAATATTCACAAGCTCATCCGGGTATTCTTTCCCAGCGAACTGAATATGGAGAAGAAACAACTTTCCCAATGTCTGCTTTAATTGTAACTGCTTTAATTGTAACTACTTCAAAATATGCAACGGTTAAGAATGGGATAATATAACCCGCCTGAAATATGACATAGGAATGGTAAGCAATTAAAATAAAAATACGTTATACTAAGACATTAATACCTACATAGTATGTTTTCAACATTAGTCATAGTAGCGACCAGATAAAATTATCGTCTCGCTACCAAATTGCATAGGTCATACCCTCTTAATAAATTGAATTATAAGTATGATAAAATAACGTAGTCACATAGTACAACAAGAAACGTGTTTTACGAAACTGAATATTAATTGTAAACAATGAAAAAAGTTGATTAAAAAATATACAACTCTTTGGCTCAAATTAAGTTAAAATGGCACCTGCCCCGACAGCTTAATACATTTAGAGCTTCTCTCTATAGTGGCTGTGTCCTTCAAGATTTCAACCCGAGATATATATATATATATATATATATATATATATATATATATATATATATATATATATATATATATATATAATCGTGCGCATTAATACATGACTCGCACGTACTGCGCAAGCAATAAAGGCGTCACGCGATACAACGAAAAATTATATTTATAAAAATATTATGGCGTGTGAAACATGACACCTTGATAATAATAAAAGTATGGTGGTCTAACTGGGCCATATCGGGCATTTCGCAACACACCTCCCAACTTCAGAAAAGTATATCCTACTTTTTAAGACTACGAAATCACATGATATGGTCAACAGTATTATTCAATTTATGCTGAGATAATCTGCACCTACATTTTCCGTGACTTTGATGACTTCAATTTGGAATCTGTAAGGTTGTAAAGACAAGGCCCATCGCATCAACGTGAATTATTAATTTTGGCCTAATTGAGGTAAAGTAGAGGTTGCTGGTCGGTTTCCAAATTTAATTCTCGGCCATGGAGGTAGGTTTGGAATTTATCTATTCTCCAGTCTACTGCCAAGCACTCTTTTTCTACTACCGAGAAATTCTTTTCCCTTGGAAGCAATTTCCTGCTGGCGTAGCCGACAGGGAGTTTGATTCCATCCTGTTCCTGTAATTATACTGCTCATAGTCATATCCCTGAAGCATCTGTTCTCAGAATGAACACTTTGTTTAGTTCTGGCAATTTCAGTCTGGGGGCTTCTGTTAGCAGCTTCTTCAAAGTATTAAAAGCTCTATCCTGATTGTCACCCCATTGAACTTTTTTTGATTGTCCCTTTTCGGTCAGGTCCGTTAAAGGACTGGCAATGGCCGTGAAATTAGGGATGCATTTGCGATAATACCCTGCTAGCCCAATAAATGACCTAACTTGTTTGTTCGACACAGGTGGCAATGAATCCCTGATTACTGCGAGTTTCTTGGGGTCGGTTTCAACTCGATTACCCTCCCGACTACGTCTCCCAAACATTCTAAACTTCCATACCCTACGTTGCATTTGATAGGTTGTACAGTTAACTTAGCTTTACGTGACCTATCTAGAAGCCTGGCAACATCGTGCAGATGCTCTTTCCATGCATCGCTGTATATCAAAATATCGTCAATATAGGTTTCTACATGCTGTAGCCATTGCATCACTTTTCGCATTAGCCTTACACAGCTAGCCCCAGCGTTTACCAACCCGAATGGTAAAACTCGAAACTGGCATAATCTACTCTCGGTAGTGAACGCAATCATTTCTTTCCCATTGTCAGATCCAGCTTCGTAATATTTTTGTACCCTGCCATACGTACGAAGATGCTTTCTACGTCCGGTATGGGTTCGGCGTCAAATACCGTCCGCGTATTCAATTGGAGAAAATCGATGCAGAACCTGTTCGTGTCATCCTTCTTTTTAACTAGGACGACAGGTGATGCATAAGGTGAGCCTGATCTTTCTATGATCCCCAACATAAGCATTTCTTCCATTTCCTTTTCGATGATATTCCTGGATGCATGAGGCATAGGGTAACCCTTGACCCGAAATGGTTCACATGACATAATTTTAACTCTATGTTCTAGAACATCTGTTTGACAGGGTTGTCCGAAAATACGTCTGGATATTTCTCAACGAGATCCCGGGCCTGCTTTCTTTGATATTCCGTCAAATCGGGACCCATAGTGACTCCAGTCTTCCCCATGTCGCACTCCAGCAATCCATTTAAATTAAGTCCTGGAACGGGCTCGTGTTCCTCAACATCCTCGATGATGGCTAAACTGACAACGTTTAAAATTCCCTTTTGTGTATTTGCATTCGCTCGATCGTAAAAGCGTTTTAGTAAGTTAGCATGGAACATGCGGCACTTTCCAACTACATCAATAGTATAATCCATACCTCCCTTTTCGTCGACGACGGTATACGGACCTTTCCATTGTAACATTAACTGGTTTATGTCAGTCGGAAGTAAAATCAAAACTGTATCCCCATTTTTGAATTTTATATCGCGCGCTTTTGAATTATAATAGCGAGCTGCGCGACTGCTAGCTTGCCTTAACGTTTCATTGGCTATTGCACAAATCTCTCTCAACTTGTCCTTCAAATCATACACGTACTGGTATGTGGCTCGAATCTTGTCATCTGTTTCGTCATCCGACCATAGCTGTCTTAGAATTTTCATCGGCCCTCGCACCGTTCTCCCATATGAGTTCGTAAGGCGAAAACCCTAGATTTTGGGGAACCTCTCGGTATGCGAACAATATCACATGGATATATCTGTCCCAATCGTTCGGACCTTCTGCGCACATCCGTCGCAACATTTGTTTGAGTGTTCCGTTGAACTTTTCAACTAGCCCGTTGTACATTGGGTGATACGGAGTGATCTATAATTGCTTGATTGATAGAAGTCTACTAACTTCTGTTATGAGTTTTGATGTGAACTGTGACCCACAGTCTGTCATAATATCTTCTGGTATCCCTAACCAGCTAAATATTTCCACTAAGGCTTCGGCCACTCGCTCAGTTTCGATGGATGGTAGAGCGACGGCTTCCGGGTACCATGGGCAAAATGTACATATTCTTACGATCTGTAAGGGGTGATAACGGACCAACAATATCTATCGCCACTCGTTTGAATGGAGTTCCAATCAAGGGCATTTTACCGATAGGTACGCGCTTGACTCTCCCTCTATATTGCGTTTTTTGACAAATGTCGCAGGATCTACAATACCTAGTTACATCGCCGTGGGCCCCTGGCCAGTAAAATCTCCATAAGAACTCGGTCTTTGGTTTTCGTAGTCCCCAGATGACCCCTCATCATTGACTCGTGTGCTAACTTCAACACATGCGGTCTATAGTTATGTGGCACAACTACCTGTATAAATCGTCTGCCTTCACGAGTAGAATGCTCCCTATGTAAAATATTGTTGTTATATTTGAACATATGGCTACCCACGCCTTTGCATTTCACGACTTCCCTGACGCGGCTTTCTTTCTGATTACAGACAACGACTAGTCTTTAGCTTGCTCCCTAATTAATGCCCCTTTATTTATCATCTGTATGGCATCGGGGACTTTTAGTTTTGGTAAAGGTTTCTAAAACTCTGCAGCTTGCGACCTAGTTTCAATCGCCATGGAGGTTGGAGTATCGGCCATTACCATCCCTGGCGCTATGGAATTCAATACCCCTTCTGTTACCCACAATTAAACCATACCACGGTCACTTTACGCAACACGCTGTCACTGCGCATGTCCAATAGGGTGTTTCGATATGGACGCATGCAGTCCCCACTTGTACTGCAGTGTTATCCATCATTCAGATAGACACCGTTTATCCAAGGTATTGATCTGGCCTCACAAGACTCTGCTTAACAACAACAGTATTACATCCAGTATCTCTAAGTACTGAAGCCCTAACCTCGTTCACTAACCCCTCGCTCTGTATTGCTACGTTTGACATATTTTGATTGGAGTTACTTAGAATGCTCTCCACACAAGCTGATGAACCTACCATATATGAGACCCCTACCGTTTTTGGTAAATCTCTTTTACGCTTCGGGCACGCACTAGACATATAATCCAATTCTCAACAACTGAAACGTTTTTTTTTCTGCCTATCCTGACTTCTACGTCCTATCTGATCTGACCTAACTAATTCCCCCTTTCGGTTTTGTGGAAACCTCCTCCCTAAACTACTATCTGAATTCACCTGCTTACCCTCCTTAGGACCTCTTGTGTCCCGGGCTATCACATTCGTAACCCCTCCGTGTGCGTCAGCGAATATATCTATTTGTTTAGCCATTTCACTAGCCCTATGGATAATTATATCTTTTAAGTATTGGAATAGTTCCTTACTACATACTGCTAGCAATTGATCTCTGATGAGAAAATCACATACTGCATCGTAAGTCTTTGTGACTCCTCCGCAAGCTAACACACTGAATAGGTAATTAGATATCCTATATAAAAACTGGTCGAAGCTTTCTCCCTTTTCTGGTTTACTAAATCGGAATTTTTCCCTAAAACCCTTTTCAGCAAGCTCAAACCTTTCCAGCAACGCATCGTAATTAGTTGCCTCTGCGCTCTGTATCCTTGAGTATACTTCTAAAGCCCTACCTTTCAGCAAAGTGATAAAGTGTAATGCCCAATCTTCATTTTTGAGTTTTTGCGCAGTAGAATATCTTTCAAATCTTAACAGGTAACTATCCAAGTCATCCTTATTTTCTTCGAATGCTAGAAATTGTGTTTTTTTTTAAATTTACCCAGTTGCGATACACTATCGTTCTCCAGTCGAGATCGTTCTAATTCTAGCTTCTCTCTTTCAATACGCGCGCTTAGCTCTAATTTCTCGCGCTCTGTTTCCTTCTCTGTGCAGGCAATCAATTCAATCTTCTCTATTTCAATGCGTGCGCTTAGTTCTAATTTCTCCTTTTCAATACGAGCGCTTAGTTCAAGTTTCTTGCGCTCTTCCCTAATAAACTGTCGTAAGGTTTCTCCTTCATATCCCAGTTGCTTTCCCAGCTCAACCAATTCGCTAATGGACTTCATGTTTTTTTTTTTAAAAATTGGAGTACGTTCTAAAACGAGCCTCAATAAATTAACTGCTTCTCTAAGGGAAGATCAGTTTCATTTACAATCAAATATAAAATATTACTTCTCAAAACCTTCCGGTCTCAAAGGCTTTCCCCGATATTGTTGAATGTGCCAACTCAATGTAACAATTCAAACGTTTTTTCGGATAGAAAGTACAATCCCACCGCTGCCACCAAAATTGTAACGTAATCGAGCTGACCCTTAGAGATTGGCCAGGGTTTTAAGAAATAACAAACACGTTCGTGAGTGACAATGACAATATATTAAACACAAACTAATGACACGAGAATAACAAACACGAAGGCATATAATATGAAATGAAAACAAATAGGAAATAGGATTTGACTACTATATCAGCCTAATGTAGTCAAATACTTGTTACAAACTTCATATAAACTTCACGTAGTCATATACTTCTTGCAAACTTTATGTAGTCAGACACAACTGTCATTATGATTTACATGTAGTCAAACACTATTATTATTACAATAATGCACGTAGTCAAATACTACTGTTATTGTAAAATGCATGTAGTCAAACACTACAGTTGTTACAAAAATGCATGTAGTCAAAAACTACTGTTATTGCAAAATACGTGTAGTCAAACACTACTGTTATCACAAAGTCGATATCACCACATGTGTATCTCCGTGTTGACTCTGCCTGCTTTCCGGCACGGTCACTCTACCCTCCAGACTTGTACCCACACGTTGGCACTGAACTGGTGTTTAAACTCGTAATGGTGCACCAGACGTCCTAATATTCACAAGCTCATCCGGTTATTCATACCCAGCGTGCTGAATATGGAAAAGAAACAACTTTCACAATGTCTGCTTTAATTGTAACTACTTCAAAATATGAAACGGTTACGAATGGGTTAATATAACCCGCCTGAAATATGACGTAGGAATGGTACGCAATTAAAAACAAAATACGTTATACTAAGACATTATTACATACATAGTATGTTTTCAACATTAGTCATAGTAGCGACCAGATAAAATTATCGTTTCGCTACCAAATTGCTCTCTTAATTAATTGAATTACAAGTATGATAAAATAACGCAACTACATAATACAACAATGAACATGTTTTGCGAAACGGACTGAATATTAATTGTAAACAATGAAAAGAGTTGATTAAAAAACATACAACTCACCCAACTCTTTGGCTCAAATTTAGTTAAACTGGCACCTGCTCCGACAGCTTAATACATTTAGAGCTTCTCTCTATAGTGGCTGTGTCCTTCAAGATTTCTATATATAGATATAGATATATAGTCGTGCTCATTAATACATAACTCGCACGTGCTGCGCAAGCAATAAAGGCGTCACGCGATACATACATTTATAAAAATATTATGGCGTGTGAAACACGACACCTTGATAATAATAAAAGCATGGTTGTCTCACTGGGCCATATCTGACATTTCATAACAGGAGTATCGATAAATAAACAAGAATATCAGATGAGAAAAACTTAAAGAAAGCAAACGAAGATTGGATTGGACAACAAATGCATTTCAAATTGTGAAAGATCTCACCAGAAAGACGCGACCAAGAGCCAGTACCAGACAAGACGAAATAAAAAATTCCTCATAGAAGCAAGTGACATTGCAGACAGATGGACTAAATATTGTAAAGACCTCTGCAACCATCCGTCCACAGGAGAACCAGAGGTACTTGAAGTTACAAACTCCACAAATGATAATGATTTCCCTTCTAAAAAAAGATGTGGAGTCAGCAATATGAGAACTGAAGAATGGGAAGGCAGTTGGAGTAGATAACATCAGAGCCGAATTTATCAAGAATGGGATTGGGGATTAATTAGTGTTAAATCTACTGTCAAAAATCTGCAACAAGATTTGGCTGACACGTATATGGCCAACACAGTGGACCCAGTCACTGATTATAACACTCCCCAAAAGGCAATCTACAGCTGTGCCAAAATAAAATTACAGATCTATCAGTTTGATGAACCATGCTAGTAAATTGATGCTGAAGACATCTTGAACAGACTAAAACCACAAGCAGATGAAATAATCGCTGAACAGGCAGGATTCCGGAGTGGAAGAAGCACAATTGAACAAATATTCAATCTTAGGGTTCTGTTTGAAAAGTGTGAAAAGTACTCGCAACATCAACAAAACATATATCATGTGTTCATAGATTTCAAAAAGGCTTTGGACAGAGTGTTGTACGAGGCACTGCGGACCTCATTGAAGAAGTAAAACATGAGTAAATTCTGACGACATATGCCATTAGTAGTATATAGATCGAATCTAACAAAATGTTCTTCCACTCACGGATTTGCACCATCTCTTGTGTTGTCTCGCCAATTCAATGTTTGTATAATGCTTTGTGAGCGCTGAAACGTGTCATTAACATGTAACCAGTCGGTAGACAACTAATTGAGGGCGTTCAGTTGAGCGTATGTGAGTATGAAATTGGTTCTTGCCCTCGATCATGAGTACCAACTAGTAAACGTGAACTAAATTTTTAAATTTTCCTATAAGGAAAGTACGGTATAAAATGCATCTAGGGCTCCAGAGTGCTCTATTGTTATGTTCCAGAAGAGCCCCAAAATACTTCCAGTATTAAAATTCAATTTGACCCCTTTAAAAGTCCCTTTACCCAAGATTTCTTTGCATCTTGTAATCATCCGGATGTCTTGTTATTAGACGGTGAATTACTGGATTTTCGGAGACTTAGATACAGTTAAAATATAAAAATGGAAATGATTCTAAGATGTTTACGTTGTGCTGATATCGCAAGAGATGTAGTAAAATAAAAATACGAGTGCTTGCTACTAGTAAATAATGGATACATGTCATCTAAAAGGTGAAATACTGAGATAATTTACCCAGTAAGTATTTATAATTTAGATAAGATTAAAGTTATCGTCTTTTTAGATCAAAACATTTTTATTAGACTATATTTGATTCATCGTAAACCTTTTATCAAGAAGTCAATTTGAATTTTAGTATAAGTAACCGCATACAAGATCGCTGCTAAACATTTTGACTGATTTTTTCAAGACAAATATAGTTGAATTCAATTTCCGAAACTAATTCATGGTTACAAAGATACCAAAAGCAAAGTTACTTCAAAAAAATGTATCCGAATCACACGCACTTGTTTAACCATCATATCTGTGTAACACATCGCTTATGATTTTGTTATTTTTATATTGTTTTTAAAATTTATTTTTCAGGGAGATAGTGAGGTCAGTGTATGGCAGGCTTAGGCACTCCTAAGATTTGTTTAAAATAAAAGTTTATTTGAACTTGTTTTGCGTTTAAACGCATTGTATTTTACCTTGTTGGCGTTAACCCGCATTTCAGTTATAGTGTTATGATATTTTTCCCCATCTGTATGTCCTTGGCTGAAACATTAATGTTCACAACAAAATAGAAGCAAAAGGAGTATCGTCTAAATGAGATTAGAACGGTATAACTGTAAAGAACTACTAAAAGTAAGAACAAAGCGCCTAAAAATCAAGTTTAACAAAAGACAATTGCTATAGTGAACGTAATAAAAACACAACACTATTACGTTACGATAAAGAAATTTCGCTTACCATCGCACCTCATTTTCTCATTCTCTTTCTTTGATTTTGTCTTATACTGTAAGGAGCAATCGTGATGTCATCCATGTGCGTCAATAATATATTAATGTATTGAACTTGACATGCCAGGCGGAGATATAAAATTTAAAACGCGGATGAAGCCTGCATGCAACATGAATTGTCTCAAGTAAACATCTTTTCATATCTCGCATAATAAGTGCAATAAATTGTTTATTATACTGAATAACTGTTTCATATTGTTCGTGCACCACTATTCAGTTATTTCTGTGCCGTATCCAGTTCAAAGAAAGCATACTCGAGCATACTTCAAATTTGGTCGTCCACGTTCTTGTAAATAATATCTAAAGTACTTAACTGCAACCGGTGAGCTCCGCCAGCCTAAGTGATTGGAGCGTCCGCTTCGGATGCGGGAGGTCACTGGCTGGAACCCCGGCCGAGTCATAATAAAGACTTGACTTGCTCGCTTGTCTTTCAGCATTAAGATGTTACTGGTTGGCTCGGTGGCAAGACAGTGTTACTAGTGGGACACGATGCCTAATGGCTGCGGTATGATGTTTCAGTGCTAGACATCACTATAAACGTTCACACTGTAGACATTGCAGCGATATGACTTAATTGTTAACGCTACGCTAAAAATTTATATCACACACACTTAACTGCAACTGCTGTAGATTTCTGTGTTCCTCGAATCTTTCAACCCAATTATTTCATTTAATTCATTTCAATTAGGAATAGAACAGCGGTTCAACATATTATCGCGAGATAATTCCAGTGGATGGACAAGAGTGGTCCCAGTGTGTGGAAAGTAGAAAGTTAGATACGTTCACATTTCCATTATGATTTGGGAACAACTACCCGCTAGTAATCACCAACGTTTCCGGAGTCAGCGGATAATCGTTATGAGCGTCGTAATGCTCGTCTGGATACTCAAAGTCACTTTTCTAAGATTTAGCTATGGTTGCCGCTGCTCTTATACTCATGTACCCGTCCACATATGCTCGATAGATCCACACAAATTCACCATTTATAAGGATTTCCGACTCAAAGATAAATAATTAAGTTGGTTTATAGGCCAGGATTGTAACCGACCTCTTTCGGACTATTCAAACGAGTGTATCAGTAGCTTTCAACACTCCACCGCGGATTTCATGATGCAAAAACATATGCTGCTCAGTATTGGTGTGTATTTCCATTCAACTTTGGTTTTTGACAGCAGCACACTAAAAGTAGGGCGCATATTCGAGATTGTACACACATATTGCTGGATTACGAAACGCCTCAAAGACATCCGTGAGGAGAAGCACATCCGAATGCAAGTACAGATTATGTTACTTTGCCATGATTTTGACAAACGAGAACTGGACATTGTAAGCATGTACGTAGTTGTTGGCAAAGATGCAGGTATATAAAGGGACATTCATTGACTAACTGCAAATTCCGTCAAAAAATGTTTTAAGCACTTTTCCTTTCAGAGTGTCAGCAAATGCAATCGCTCTAATCCTGGCTATTATCTTATTGATTTTAGTAACTTCCTCATTAACAGTGTAGACTTCTTTTGCAGTTGCTACAATCATAGAATCTATAGTTCCTGTCTTGCCAAACGTTTCCTGCACGCACGATTTTACTCGCATGGTCAGGCAAAGCTGATTAGGCGACTTTACTATCATACCACATTTTTTTGCTGCACAAATTCTTATAATGATTTTCATAATTTTTTCATATGCTTGTAAATCTATATTGTTGGTGTCCTATACTAATTCTTAAGCCAGTTAATTACTCCAAAGTTCAGGATATGTGTTGGAAAGCATACATAAGTTTAACCATCGGGCAAATCTATTTGACTAGTTTAAGCGAAATATCAAGTGAATATTTTCTTTAATGTTAATACACAATCAAATGTTCGGGTAATCTAATTGCAGAATTGGATATACGCATAAATCCATTAAAATATTATACCCACTAACCTGTGACTGTCATTTATCTAATGTATGCCGCGAAAATTCTCTAATATAATTTAATCTTAAAATGTCTCTACGAATTATGTTCCGCACTATATCTGCAAATCATATATATATATATATATATATATATATATATATATATATATATATATATATATATATATATATACAAGCGATATAAAATATTCTCACAGAAAGAAAACATTTTATTTTGCTACCTGTACATTCTTACTAAAGGAAACACTCTCTGCAGAATGTTAGCAAGATTACCGGGTTGGGTTCGGATTATAACGAACACTTTTGATTATGACGAAAATACGATATTTATTTATGATTTTTTTTCAAAATGAAAAAGACTGATTGGTTCGATTTTAAACAATTGTGCTGATATGCAACAAAAATTAAATAGTAAAAAGATACAATGATTAATGATTCGAAGTGATTCCACACAAATAATTTAAAAAATATTTCGAATAATTATTGATAATTCCCTCAGAAATAGCAAGATATGTCATAGGTCACCCAACTAATGACATAATATGTGTTTCATTCATTAAATGATTGTGAAATATGATGAATTTTAACTTAAATAATAAATACGACGAGTTTTCAGTCAAATAGTGAAATATCATTTGAAACTTTGTGACATATCTTGCGGAGTCGAGTACAAATCCGAAAGGTCTTCTCAGCCCCAACCGTCTGTATAATGGTTGAGGAGGCAGAACGAACGGCCTGCAACTCCTGGTCTGCTTAAATATATGTAAAATCTCATGTTATTTGCAGACTCAATGATCCAGAACTTTTCTATCTCTACCACATGATGACATTTATCTTCATCTGGGCAAGCTCACCCCCGAGAGTTGCACACTGGGTATGACATAATCCAACTTAGCACTACTACTCGGCAATGTCACTGTTAAATATTTATATGAACCAGGAGAGCTCGAAGGTGGCCAAAAAAAGAGCTACTGATCCTATTTGGAGTGTCACTACGCATAAAATATCTAGCATAACGAAATCCACGAGTAGACCGCCAGTCTATAGGATTGATTCAACTGCTCCTCAGCGAGGATTTACTCGTGAACAACTACATGTGATACCCGACGATACTCAATTACCTCCGCGTGGTCTTAACTAGCACCTCTGCGTCTGTTGCACTCAAGACAAGTCAGCATCACATCATCTCTGGTATGACTAACACTGCTATTTTTTCTGTCTACGGTAAATTGGCAGGGGTCATTATCCAACCAACACCAACGCATTATCCAATTACAAATCGCGAAATGATTATTCTGTTGTTGTTTCAGCGTAATTATAAATTCGGCTTCAATGTCAAATTTTCATTTTTTTTTATCCTGCTGTTTATAACCAGAGAGTATTTTTCTGATTATATCATCGCTGACAATATCACTTATTGTAGTGTCATTATAGTCTAAAACAACTCTTCGAAGTTGATTTATTCTTCGTACTCTGGACACCGCAAATTAAACTAAATTCGACCACTCGATGCGATTATCTATGATCCAAACAATTGTATTGGATATATTCAACCGCTCCTATCGTCGCTGCGTATCCTAGCTTCCATGAGAATTTATCAACACGCAATGCATCTTCGACAACACTGATATCAGCCAACTCAAATCTGTCTTTCTGTCAGACCTGGAATATCAACTTCGATATTTTGTCTTCGTGTATCCTTGGGTCTATAACAGAATGATACTGCAAGTGTTGCAAATTTTTCTTTATGTGTGTTAAATAACTTCATCTGAGGTGTATCTTTGACTATCTTTCTACATGCCACTATCAAATCGTTTGGACTCCACGCTTCCCAAACATCATTTAATGGGGTTTCCGAAATTATTTCACGTGCTATTTCACATTGGATTCTATCCGGTTGTAATCTGATTAGTTTCTTGCACTCGCAGAATTCATTATCAAGTGATCTATGATCAGTACTAATTTCTTCATAATAGTCTACAAAATTCTTCAGCCAATTATGTGGAGACAAACCGACAAATGGTGGTGGTTGACCATGATCGCCACATATTATCACTTTTGCATTCGCTAGCAATAACCAATCGAGAAACCTTTGTAATACATCTAACGTCACTGTGCATATCTCATCCCAAATGAGGATTTCAGGAATATATTTTTTGCCCATTCAATCAGGAGTCCATTCGTCACATTTCCATAGAAAAAAATGTGATAAGTGCAAGCATTAATTCCTCGTTGTCTCATCTCTCTTGCAAGTCTGTGTGTTGGTGTTAGCACAATCATGTTTGATTTCCCTCGAAAAAATTCGATCGCACGAGTCGTCTTTCCTGACCCACCATAGCCGTTTAAGTAACTGGTTTTATATCTACATATTGGATCTGAACACGACGGTGCAGTAGATAAACCGATATCTAATTATTTTTCAAGTAATTGTTTTCAATTGTAACTTCTGCTGATTTAGAATAATCACGCAGTATTTCCTTTTCAATTCTCCATGATCCCCAACTCTCGTCTGAATTAGAAAATTCAGCCACTGCTTCTTTATGTTTTACGTCTATATAAAATGAATCAGTGGCGACTCTAACCGCGGTGTCAGGAAATCTATTTATCATCGAAAGAAAATAATAGAAGCATAAGCCAGCATAGACGACCTTAAGTACATATATTGAGGATTTTCTCCATTGGTGTAAGTAACAATTGTACCTAATTTGGTTCCGTCGGACAAGAAAGCGTCTTTACGATCGACGTATATACCCCTAGATGTTACATATGCGATTATAAAATCGTATTCAGCATCATCTAAAATCAACCGCGAAGAATATCGTTTGTGGTCGTATTTTCCACCTTGTGTGAATTTACCAATTATATTTCTTCTACCGAAATCATTTGCGTGTTTATTTCTAACTTCGGCGAATCGTTTTTTATTTTCGGTGATTATACTATGTAGACTATCGGGTTGTGGTAACGAGACTTCAGTTTGTTTCCGATATGATATAATTGCTTCACTGGCAATCAGCGGTATCAGCATTTTAGAATCAATCAGATACCATAATAACACTATTGGCATCCAGTGTTTTTCAGAGACGTGTCTACCAAACCAAATATAACAGCATGTATGAAGTCCTTTAGCCAATTCAAATGATACCACACTAGCGAATCCAGTTAAATCAAAATCGGGCAGTGGTCCATTAATCGCAACACGGGTTATCCTCATGTGTGGGATGTCCAAATCTTTTGAAGTACACAGAATACTCTCCATACCAGAGAAAACTCCCTGGATAATACGCAATAATATCAACCGAAATAATACCTTTGGGGCCATATTTTGTATTCCATAATCCACTATGGCCTTATTCAACGCAGCTTGATTCAATATCTGACAGAAATTCTGCGCGTGTTGGTTTCCATAGATTTTTCTTTCTCGTGAAATGAGCAGCAACTGACGGTATTGTAAAACAGTTTGTTATTAATGGTTTGTCGTGATCCGTTGAAAAACCACTAGCTAGTTTTTTCATCTTGTTGTGGAGGGCTTCAGTACGATATAATTCTTCATTGGGTCTTACAAATTGATCGAATTTACCCTCTTTGTCTTAAAAAGTGTGAAGTAACCACACTGACACAGGATCCTTTCTACTTAACTCGTAAATAAAATCAAATAAATTTCCCGTGTAATATTTTATGGTTCTTTCCCACGGAAACATTGTTACCGCAGGTGTCCACGCTTGTTCATTATGGTCAATAATTTTGATTGGAGCTGCTTTTGATTTATATTTCGATTCGTGTAATACCTCTCCTGTTCTCGTCATTACGGTTATTGGGAATCTTAATGATGTTTCTAATTTGGCTATATCTTGAATTGTGATCCGCTCTCCTTCACTGTTGATCCCAATTCATTTATTTTTTGTGTATTAGATCCGTCAATTTTTTTCCACGCAACGTATTTGTAAAATGCTCTATTATTCGTTCTACTACACAATTTATTCTTGACAAAGTCAACAGTGACAATTTCATGGGTTTTAGTTTCTCAATACACGGTTTATCATTTATCGGATAGATTTCATAAACAACCGCGGTTACAGGATAGGATCTCTCGTAATACGGTTTGTCAATCCCAGTCAGAATTCCTGGTTTGGAATCCTGACTCACAGTGGCAGTTTTCTTATTTTTCAGGATGGGTTCAAGTTTGTCGCGTATAATCCAATTCCCCGTTTCTGAGCGAATAATGAATTTCACTCTAAAAAAAATAATTTTTCTTGTCAAGATGTAAGATTATCACTGCTGCTCTTTCGTTGTTCATGGTAACATCAACACTACCATCAATTCGAAATGTTGACCAACAGTGAGATGCTCGATCGCGCTTGAATACATTAAATGCATCACGATTTCTAGCTATCATGCTTATATCACTTATTATTAGACCCTTTGGTACATCAGTGGAGACTCTATACAGATTGAATTCAACATTTTTCCAAGGCGTAATTTTCGATAATCTCTCGAACTCCTCCATGTTATAATTAAAACAAGTATTTAAATAAAAAAATTATTATATAATGAATCATTGCAAATGGCTTATGATAGGTTCAGTAACCGCTTGTAACAAATCATGCAGAAATAAATTCTGCGGATATCATTTACAAAGCGTATGTCGTGAGAGTTTTGGACCGTTACCATGCACACGATGTGGGGTAGGTGTGCGTGGTAAGTCGCAGTTATGTCTGAACTGTAGTGGTAAGCGATACAGAGAGCTAAAGCGTTATTATGATAAGAGAATAAAATATTCCATTAAGGACTCTGTCAAAAACTCCATCAATGACTCTGACTCTGTCAAAGACAAAATCATAAGAACACCTCAAGACTACATTGATAGATTCCCAAGTAATAATTAAACCAAATAATGAATTAGAAAAATAGTATTTAATATATAATGAACCAAGAATTTCAACCACATACTGTGATTACCAATTATGAAGCATCTCGTGACGGTATTGTCCGACACCGCAGACTGAAGAAACCATTAGGGACGGACAACGGCATGGAGTATTTGATGTTTACTGTTGGAAATAAAAGGTATCTTAATCATAGATTTGCTTTCGAATGTTTTCATGGATTGATGAAAGATGGATTTATATTGATGGATGTGCCCAAAATAACAGATTGGATAATTTTCAAGCTATCACACAAAGTCAGAATACCAAATGGGGAGAGACTGGAAAAAAACTCGAAAAATGCAAGACCCCTAAAATCATTTAATATAGAAAATAACAAAGAAAGAGTATTTAAATAAATAAATGAAGCCAGTAGGTATTTTGATATTTGCGAACCTTTGGTACGAAAAGTAGCACAGAATATAACTAAATCCGCTTTTTCAAAAAAAAAAGTCAAAACAGAATTCATTTCATTTACATCAAAATTATTATATGTAGTATTAAGGGGAATAGCTCGTGTGGGCTTGTGTGTATACGGTTTTGAAGCAACGATAACTCTTTTGTTGTAGTCACGTATCTCAATGGGATTTTTTCATGACTCATAGTCCGACTGAATGGCTTTTTTGTGTTGGTTCGACGAGAAAATTGATAATTTTGTCTACGATTTTTAATTACAGTGAAATCTACGATGTCCATCTACGATTGATATACGATTTTTATCCACAATTCGTTAAATTCTTTACGACGAATACAGCAGTTTAGCTATATATCGTATTCAAAATTATAGACTTGTAGATTACGAACACTATTGTATTGCATACACGGATAGGATCTCGTCCTGAGGCCCATCGTTCGAATTACGTGGCAGGCATTATTGTCGACGGTACCGATTTGGAAAAGTTTTCTAGATAATTGGGGCTTTAAGCCATTCGAAATTCAAAGCGTGAAACCGCCATAAGTCACACACTGTCACAAGGTATGAATGTGTTTTTGTTGGCTTTATGGTGGTTTCAGTTTGAATGTAGAACAGCCCCGTGTGTGTATGTGATGTGTGTATATCATATCATTTCATTGTAAATACCATATCATTTCATTGTAAATACCATTATGTAAATACTTGTAAATGCCATATCATTTCATTGTAAATACCATTATGTAAATACTTGTAAATACCATATCATTTCATTGCAAATACCATTATTTATATACTTGTAAATACCATGTATATATCTATATGTGACGTCCATTTACCAAGCGTACCTTCTTGGAGTTCTATCCCGTAGTGAGATCTCCTCATGGAGATGTGAATAACACCTGAGGGGTTCCAAATGGGAATGTGTTGTCTTGTGTGTATATATCAGATATATGTATATTTGTATATATCAAATATGTAAATATGTATATATCAAATATATCAAATATGTATATATCAAATATGTAAATATGTATATATGTAAATATATATATATATCAAAAATGAAAACGGGTCAAATCTGACCCCAATTATTTTGTTTATCATATTAGATATATAATATTTCATATAATTAATTTCGAAAATATGAAGGTCATTATTAACGAGATTTCATATTTGAAAAATTAAGTAATTCAATTGTCAAATAAATTAGATCGGATTTATTCTTATTTTCAAGATATTGATGATAGCGCTCGGAATAATAAATATGTGTTATCGAAATTCTGTTCTTTTATAAAGAGAATTCAACACGCTATTTATGATTACCTTGCATAGAACAATAACATCAACAAGTTTGTCCCGTTATTCACTGCTGTCGAAAGGGTCAGATGTGAATTGAGGCAACACTATGAAATCAAACGCACAATTAACTCGAAAATCAAAACAATAAAGACATTGTCCGCCAAAATGAAAATCCACCCCTTGATTGCCTCAACACAGTGAATGAAATTCTCACCATGGATTGACATGTACAATACCCATATCTGTTGCAAGTATGAGTATATACAGGTACGGAACAGAAATTCTATAACTCCAGTGATTAAATCACCGAGATAAATAATTCAATGGACAGGTATGCGCTTACTTGCATAGAAAGAATTTGTATTGATTGACAGGTAAGATAGTATTCGGTTATTTATCACTACGCGGAAGTATGAACAGAGTGTCAGGGGTGGGGTGGGGCGAGTTTTCACTAAGAATTTAGATCGTATATTATATTTATAATGGTAGGTGAAGCCTTAACAACTAAATTAGCACGCTAACGATTAGCCGCGATTAAGAAATTTATTCCGATTCGTGATTCCGTTCGAAATAAACTCCAAACGAGACAAGATTTTCAATTCGATTTTAACAACGAGAACCGAAAAATTATTCAAACCAATAACCACTTCAACGGGGAATCTCGTATCGACCACTGAAAACGCCATATTGGGAGATATTCCTGAGGAACAACGTGGGAAAAAACCAGCCCTTCTTCTTGTACTTGAACAAAAAAACAAAGAAATCCAAGCAAACAAAGGAAACTTGAAAAACACTTTATGGTGATATAATAGCCGCTTCACGACTTCAGGAACAACGAGAACAAGAACAACAACAACTAGAACAAGAACGACTTGAACACGAACAACGAGAACGACTTAAACAAACACTAGGTGATACTGAAGAACATGACGAACAAAAACTTCAAGAAAAAGAAGACATTCCGAGAGAGAGAGAGAGAGAGAGAGAGAGAGAGAGAGAGAGGGGGGGGGGGGGGAATATACACCTGAAGAGATATTTACTAAGGAGGCGTTAGATGAAATTAGAAAAATTTTCACGAATGATCAATTATCTAAATTTGCTGCTAATTCATTTCCAAAAAGATGAGGGAAAATATATAAATGATGGATATGAGGACTTTATAAAGACCGTTGACACTTGGAGCAGAAAAATATATTTGGCAAATCACGGTGGAAATAGAGTCAAAGAGAATAATGATTTCAAGTAGTATATGAATAAAATAGATGTTATAAAAAGTGGTTTACCACCACCACCCTATGAACCTCCCGAAATAAAAATAATGGCAGAAGTTGATCCCACACAATGTGCAACTGGTACAACTGAAAAATTCTCTAGTAGACATCAAAGGGGGTTTTCAGGTAGTGGTCTAGTTCGTTGTCCTAATAGTATTCTCGGAGATATATTACGATTAGAAATTCTCGTAGGAGGGAGACAAGCTGGAAATAACTCACCGGAAATAATTAATGAGGTAGCTGATATCTGCAGACGTCTCTTTGAGGGTGGTATCATGTATATTAGTGTATATCGAGAGTTTATTGATGCGCTAGCGGACGGTTACCATAGTGATTAAATCACCACATTAGATAAATGTCATTTAAATAAGATGATCATACACTACAACCACAACAAACCAACCATATTCTATGTAGTAAATTCACGACTTCTTGTTTATAGAGTGTACTATGGAGATGGTCTCGGCAATACCATTGCAGGGTTATTTGCAAGAATGGCTCCAAAAATAGCACCAATCGCAAAACAATTATCAATGAAAGCTATTGATGTTATTCGTGATAAGGGTATTAGGGCTGTTGGTGATGTTGCCGGGAAAGCATTTTCCGCGGCTAATGAAAAGCTATTAGCGTTAGTTTGGCGACAACAGAAACCAACAATGACGAAGTCACTAGGACCACTACCATCTACGGAAATTATGCCCGCTAATATTAGCAAAATAATAAACAACGCAGTGGATCAAAAAATAGCATAACTAAGCAGCGTCCATGATAATATTACTGCAAATATGATAGCGGGAAGTGGTTTGAAATCGCGAGCGAGATTGCGATTTAGATCAAGAAATATATAATAATATGTTCAAATCGGCTCCTGATACAGCATTCGATATGGACGCCCCACTACCCAAGAATGATTCTGTACGCGATTATCAATTATATTCCTATCATGCAGTACAAACGGATCTTCGATCAAGAATCGAACTTCAGGTCCATGATACCAGCAAAATTTTCTACCCTCTGAAGCGTTTATCGAAGTAGAAGGAGAACTCGTAACAAATGTTGCAGCTGATACACCATATGCAGATGACACAAATGTCCGAGTTGGTTTTGTCCATAATGGTATGGCGCTATTCGAACTTGCTAGATACATGATTGATGGAAGTGAAATCGAGTTTTTAGAACGCGAGGTTGGTATTGCCACAACAATAGTGGGGTTGGCAAGATACTCCAATGATTATACAAGATCGGTAGGTCCATCTATGATGTTCTCTAAGGATCTCACTGATGACGCTGATCACATTCCATATGTTAGATTGCCAACACCAAGAATCTACTGCAGCTGATCAACAACCAGATGATGTTGAACACGAAGATAGATCAGCTGGTAACTTTGATGTTATAAAAAGTGCTAATCACAACTTGGGGTTTGCCACACGTGTAGCAATGTTGAAAGGAGATCGTCGACAATTTTCATGCGCGATTCCACTGCATCATATTTTCGGATTTTAAAGAAATATTAGAAAAGTTATTTATGGAGCGAAGCATACAGTAGTACTCGTGTGAAAGGGTAGTGATAATGGTGCAATCTAGCGTGGTGCTGGTGTTGCTGCTGGTAAAGTCATTATATTAAAACTATCATTGTGGATTCCAGTAATGATTCCATCAATCACCTTGGAAGAAAGGTTACTATCATGTATGGATCATGGAGGAAAATCACTGCTAAGTTGGCTAACAACAACAACAGATACCATGAATTCTAATAATAATGGTATACTTACATGGCACCTGGCATCAAAATAAGGTGTTTCAGCTGCGCGTCTTGTATTTATTGCGTTACAGGATAAAACGCGATTAAACTCTCAGGAACGGAGTCTTATGATATTTGATCAAATAGGTTATAATGAAGTATCATTGAAAATAAACGGCCAACAGGAACCATCCGAGGATATACTATTTGATTACGAAAGCAACCAAATAGCAGGCGCGTATCATCGGTTGCTGACATTTATGGGACGCAATAATAAGTGGATACTGGTCTGCAAATATCACAGTTGGATTTTAAAAAACTATATCCAATCTACTACTTTTCATTGGAACATCTTGACTTAACCAGACAATCCGTAGTTCACATACACTTCAGAGATCGTGTAGCTCGTCCGGATTTAGGTGATGTTGTCATTATCCCGAATATTCAGAGCAGTTGCTGTTATTCTCAGTGACAAATCAATGCTACTCGAAGGCGTTGGTGGACGAATGAGAGTAGCTGATGCACCAGTGGAAAATATGTAATGTAACAATTAGATTAATCTGTTATTAAATAAAATGTCATATAGTCATGTTAGTGTTACGTTAACTCCTGGTCATATTAAGAAATTGCAATCGGAATCAGCTAAAAAAATGTGGAACATCAATATCGCTGAAGCACAATCAGATGTCTGGTGGTCAGAATAAACTGTCATTGACAGCTCGTCAGATTAAACACTTAAATGATGCCATCAAAAATAAAAAAGGTGTTCAGGTCTCTCTCTCTCTCTCTCTCTGCGGCCGCAATAAAGAACATGATAAAATCAGGTGGTATATTCCCACTTTTTGCTGCTTTACCAGCGTTGATTGTGGCAGCGGCCCCAGCGGTAGCAAAAGCCGCCTAGCTAGGAACCATTGGTACAGCGGCAGGGATGGCGCTAAAGAAAGCTACCGGACAGGGATACAAAAAAAGAAATGATCAGGAAAGAGTCTAAGACTACCAGGAACTCCGTATTTATGGTACAGCGGAAACGGCCTGAGACTAGGAACAGTTTGCTAACAATAGTTCCCATGTCAAATTTTGATTTACTCGACGCTGCAAAAAACTATCGATAAAAAACTTTAGAGGAGTCTTTATGAGAGATCAATTACCACAACAATCAAATAACGTTGAAACCGGTATCATTAATCTCGATAACAGCAGCGGACCTGGAACTCACTGCGTTGCATACGCAATTGATCCGCGTGCAAATGTTTATTTAGATTCATATGGAATAGCACCGCCTAAAGAGTTTATGTGTTATATAAACCGCTTAAAACTCCTATCTGGTATTCCACGCTACCAAAACAGAAAATGAATGACCCACCAATATGCGGCATGGAAGTATTGAATGTCCTCAAAACTATTTCATCATCGGGAAAACACCCCATAAAACCGTACACGAATATACGAGTAATCGCTTTTATTAGAGATCTTAAGAGTATAATGATTGATATTTGGGAAAGATCTTTATCAAGCCTGAAAAAACCACCACGGAAATATCTGCAACCGGTGATGTAAAAAATAATCGAAGATGAAATATCCGAGATGTTAAACCTCGCAAGTGTTGATCCCAATGAAATAGTTGTATTTCAATATATTAAGGGTAAATTGAAAACTAGTAATGTTTCCCTTGATGATATTTTAGTTAAACAACGCGGTGTAACGGAAAATGCTATCGCGGTATTTTTCGATCAAGGTAAACTCAAACTAGATGTTCTCATTTCAACTATTGTGGATAGAATTAACAATTTAGAACCATTAAAAAAACTACGACGACCATATAACTAAATTCGATCGGTTTTCTGAATTACAAAGAAATATAATTGACAATATTGACAAACCTCTATTAGATTTCTTTGGAAATCCACCGGTGACCACACCGAAACTCACGGAGATATAAACAGCTATGTTAGAATTAGCAACACTACAATCTAGGTATGAAGATCATGTTGAGAAGTTTTCAATTTTTCGTAAAAATCTTTATTGAGAAATTCTTTGGAACCTCATTAGATAATCTCGACATAAAACTCATAGATGTAAATAAAATCCATCGAAGAGATCAAAAAGATCAACGATGCGATCAAAGATGATTTACCGAGGATGATAGAAACACTTGAAAAACAAAGATTCCTCATGAGAAAACCAACAACGTAGTATATACGATTCAACAAGGATCATTTACGTAGACACCACAAAATAACATATTAAATATCACCGCGACCGTCAAATGTATTTATCGATTAACACTAGTGTCGCCGACCCAATTTAATATTTCATCAACGAGTTCATCTGGGGTCAACAATATGATATCAACGATCATCGACAAAGGAACAATTGAACAATTCACAATAACATCCACTGATAATAATTTGGCTAGGGTTTCAGTAACATGGTATGCGGAATTCGTAGCGGATTTAAGTAAAAAACTTAATTGAATTCGCTAACAAATTTACCACTAGCGTTTTTATTGCTAGCAATTTGAAATATGTTGTAATAAATAAAATGTCATCACAGGCAACGTCACATCAGTATCGCTATGATCAGGTCAGAGAATTTCAACTAAACTCAAAACTGTCATTGAGGAGTACCAAACAAAAATATAAAAAAATACCGACGAAGAATTTCCGCAGTTGATGTTACTGTACTCGGTATCAGGTGGAATCACCGGAGCCGGTATAATAATTTCCTCAATGACAATGGTTGCCCCGATAGCTGTTCCAATTTGTATATCCGCGGCGACAACAATCGCTGGAATTATTTCAATAATAGCAAAAAAAATATCGTCATGTAGCCAGCGCAAACTACAAGACTACGTAGTTTGGTTCCATGTTGTGTCAACCGCATACTCGCAATTATCCTCGATGATATCGTCGTCACTCGATGACATATTAATATACGATAGTGAGTTTTCAGCGATGTTACGTGTTTATGATTCCGCGATATCAAAATTTGAAAAACATCACGAATATAATAACAATAGTAACATCGCAAGAACTTCTTCAACGAATAGGGGAAAACACAATCCCGGTGGAAACCATCATGATATCAATAACCTCAACGAATCCTGAATTCAGTACCATTCGGTGGTCAACAGCCGAATAATTCCCTAGTGTTTGCGAGTAAGAATAAACAAGGTGGGTCTCCAGACTGGAACGTTGTTTCACTACCATCTGGGTACTACCAAATTGAACAAATTAATAATGAATTACAGCGTAGAATAAAATCCATTACTGGAAAAGAATCAAAAATCGCTATAACAGTTCACGAGTGGACGTTATCATCCACGATTGAGATAAACTCACCCGGGTATGTCGTAGATATCTATCAGAGTTCGATAAAAACCGTGCTTGGATGGCTTGAAACCCCACCTCGGACATCTTATCAAATACCACCAGAACCACAAAAATCTTACTATAATTCTGATAAGAAATCATATCATGATGCAATGATATCATACGATACAAATTTTGGAGTTTTTGATTTCTTTAGTGGGCGGATAGAAGAACCAAGTGTTGGATGGTTTCAACCAATTGAAAGTAAAATTAATGAACACTTTATAAAAATAAATGATGAATTTGAAAAATATAGAAATATATTGCGAGAAAAACTTTCCAAATAATCCCCGCGAGATGAGATCATCAAATACATAGAAATATGTAATTAAATTATCGCTGACATGGAAGTATTTAATTTATGGATTATTTAAACGGTCTTAAATGCTGTAAATCCTAAATCAAGAACAGAATTTCAAGAAATATAATATACAGTCACGTAGATAATATTTCAGCATTTAAACTTCCCGTGTATAATGTAGATCAATTAAAAAAAATCAAAAACGATCTCCTCGATGAATAATTTCCAGGAATACTTGACGCATAGAAGAAAATGCCACAAGAAACAACTATCCTCAAACATAATAATGACCCAGATGGTGGTGCTAGACATATCGTTTCTCAAACCGTCAATATATCCTCGGTAATTGCAGTGAATTTAGTATGTGATGTTATCGAAGAATGTTACCAAATAAATCTCGAAAGATCAAATCAAGCCCAGCAGGGATATATTTTATACTCATTAGCACCAACAGCTCCACCCAGATTTTTAATCATTGAGGATCCAACTAATCCAGTGTATATGCGATGTCATAATGATTCGTTAAAGAGAATTCATTTCAAACTCACTGACCAGTCCAATAATCTAATTGATTTACGAGGTGAGGTTTTACAAATTAACCTGTTTGTGAAACCGTAAAGGATTTTCATCGTAAAAAGATTTTACCCCCCCCCCCCAGCAGTAGAGAGCGCGACAACGACTTTGCGTTTGGAAAGGATTTTTTTCGATTTTGGAGGAAGCCTTGGTTTGCCAAATAGACGCTTCTATAAAGTTGTCCAATTCGTCCTCTCTCTTCTGCTATGGAGGTCGATTTTGGAGGAAGCCTTGGTTCTATAAAGTTGTCCGATTTGCCCTCTGCTTATACATATATATATATATATATATATATATATATATATATATATATATATATATATATATATATATATATATATATATATATATATATATATATAATTTTATGTAGATAAAATGCATGTACTCGGATTCCGTTTCTATGTACACCGTTACTCGGGGATGGTTTAAATAGCATATATTATTTCGAAAAGCGTCAGTTGGATTCATCACACGCAGCGCAAGCAAAGAGCTTACAATGGAAAAACTAATATAACTTGAGGACAAGCAGTGCATGGCAATATAAACTATGTATAAATCATCTCATAGAAAAGCTAAACAACACCTTAAAAAGAGGCGTGACAGTGAGCAGTCTACTTTATGAGACGCGATTTCCAGTTGTTGAGCGGACTGATTCGTGATTAATTGATTGATTGATTGACGGCCGGTGAATGTTGACAGGTAACTGTTGAGTGTAGTGCTGAAAGAGTGAACATGGGACGGAGTGATAGTCATGATGTATTTCCGTATATGCACCGTACTGAAGGTGATATATTTTTTAGCCATGGCGTTAATTTATTTGTTTGATTAGGATTTTTAACGTAGATTAAAACTTTTTCAGTCATATCGCTACGATATCTGAAGTGAGGCAGTTTATAGTGATGTATAGCACTGGGGAATCATGTCGCAGACATGTAGCATGATGTCGCACCCAGTCACATTATCCTGTAACAAGGCCGACCAATCCTAACAAAGTAGCAGTGGCCCAGTGAACTGTACTTCGCCAGCTTTCAAGGTAAGAAGTTTGTGATGCCAATTGCGGTGATTGATGCCACACGTGGTGAGGGTCTTTTGTGAGGACTCTTTCAATTTCTTACGAGGTGCCCATTTTAACTTCATTTTCAGCATCGTCTTTGTTTTCCAATTTCATAGTGTTTGTTTTTTTATTTTTGTTTCTTGTATTCATATTATTATAGATGTTGTAAAGCGCTTATTGTTTATCACGGTCGTCAGTGGACAGTCCAACATACAATGTGATCTTTGACAGGCAGATGATCCTCTATCCTTGACAATTGCCTTCCCAGCGTTGCTATATCTTTATGAGCATTGCATCAACGCTGATGATCCCTGCTTGTTTGAGGACTTTAGTGTTGGTGACGATGTCACTCCAGCCAATGTTGAAGATGGTACGGAGTCAGCGCTGTTGGAAGCGTTCAAGGAGGCGGAGGTGGCGGCTAAATGTGACCCATGAATCACCGACAAATATGACGGTTGTCAATACAACGGCTCTGTAGACGCTTTTCTTTCTACCTCTCTTGAGATTGGCGTTGTACCACACTCGTTTATAGAGTCTGTATGTTGCCTGTTTCTTTGTCGATCATGGCATCAGAGAATATCACACATCACACAGCCAGGTAGGTGAACTAATGTACTACATTCAGCTCTGTATGGTGAACAGAGACGCCTTGTGGCCGGTACTCTTCCTTGTGTGAAAGCTGGTAACGTACCTCAGTTTTCTTTAGACGTACCTCAAGACCAAAGAGCTGGCAAGCTTCTGAAAAGCAGGAATTTACGTGCTGTAAGACAACTTCTGTGTGGGCAGAAAGGACAGCGTCATCT
The DNA here is from genome assembly GCA_029339505.1 of Unio delphinus. Classification (NCBI taxonomy): domain Eukaryota; kingdom Metazoa; phylum Mollusca; class Bivalvia; order Unionida; family Unionidae; genus Unio; species Unio delphinus. The sequence continues at coordinate 12,258,955 of JAQISU010000008.1, read as the reverse complement.
GCAAAGATAAGTTCTCTAGTCAGTTGTTCGAAGTTCTTGGAGTAGGCCTGAATTCGCCTCAAGTTGAAGAGGTTGCCATCAGTACAAAATCGGATATAGATGCCTTCTTCGTCATTGAAGTCTTCTGTTGCTTTTGGAGCATCATGATGAAGAAAATTGGGAACAGAGTGGGGGCTAAAACACAGACCTGTTTCACGCATTTTAGAATGAGAAGGTCTGCAACAGGTCGTTATTGTTTCTGACCTGACCAAGCTGGTCTTCGTGCAGTTGGATGACCATGGTAAGAAACTTGGGATGACAACCAAGCTTTTCAAGGATTTTCCACATTCCAATTCTGCTCACCGTGTCAAATGGCTTCGTCAGGTAAACAAATGTGACGTAGACTTCTTTGATGTCTTCTCGATATTTCTCCTGGATCTGTCTCAGGATGAAAACATTGTGTTACTATTAGCTCTCAAGGCACATTAACTCTGTGGAGCATGTTTTCTTTTGCAATGGTGGACACCGGTCTGTTCAGCAACACTCTACCAAGGAGTTCGCCCGCAATGGAGAGCAGAGTTATCCCACGGTAGTTTAAGCAGTCAGATGTTCCCCATTGTTGTTGTACAAGGTGATGATGACTGCATCTCAGAGGTCTTTTGGACACTCTAACCACTAGGTCATGTGAACTGAACGGTAAAGAGATATCTGACAATGTTTAGTAATTTGTTGAAGATGATCTTTACTATCCTACTCCGTTATACGCTTTACACAACGACTATCCGTTCTGTGCTGAACAGTGATAATCAACTATAGTTTCTTTACTCAAGAATAACAAGCAATAGCATCACCGAAACAAAACTCTACGGTAAGTAAGCTTGATTCAAATTTACTTGATAAGCTTAATAATATTTCCAACTATAAATGTTTTAGACAAGCAACATATGCTGGTCTAGTGTTTGGGAAACTTCATTGTGTATTAAAATTCAATCAATCGCCGTGAATGAGAGGTTCTGTTAGCTCAAACACCTCTAGAAGAGCCATGGCGAAAACTGGTTTCAAGAAAAAACGTTTTAAAGCTTATCGACAACTCGGTCTTCGGCAAAACGATGGAAAATTTTAGAATGATATTAACCGCCGAAACAAACTTGAGTCAGACGATTTGTCAGCATAAACACTGCCTCTCAATGAACTTTCTCATTGCCAATGTTTGCTCATGATTTTCAATGAGAATCTTTTCGCGATAAAGCGAAGAAAAAACACATTTGAAACTGAATAAGCCGATTTACGCTGGAGCTGCTGTGTTAGATTTATCAAAATCGCTCGAGCACTATTTTCATTTAATTTTGTTAAGAAGCAGTAGCCGTAATGTAAGCTGTTGTTTATCGATACTGACTGCCTTGTTTATGAAATTGAGTGTGATTATGTAAATGAGGATATCTCTGATAAGTGACATCTGTTTGATCTTTCAAATATCCTCGCGTTAGTAACTTTTATATGGAACAATAATTAATGTTATTTGGCGAGTTTAAGGACGACATGAGCTCTCTTATGGCCAAATACTTTATTGGATTCCATATTAAAATGTATGCCGTGTTGCTGGATAATAATAAAATAACAAAACAGGAAGGACAATGTTTGCTCGTGATTTTCTTTACAATCTTTATTGGATTTGATGATAATAAATATACTCTTAAGACCAATGGTTGTTCGAACAAATCATCATAAACTTGAAAGTATGCTATTATCAATCATGGATTAAGTAATGTTCATGATAAACGTTATTGCATACTCGGAATAAATACGTTTGCACATGGACATAGAGAAATGATATAATTGATATCATCTTAAAATGAATTTTGTCCAAACTTCTACACTTTAAATAAATAATGTTCAAGACTTTATCAGTAAAAGATGGTAGATATTAGCTTGGGTATTTTTGAGAAACTGAAACATTCGCTCATGAAATCTGACTGACAACGGTATATATTTTAATCACATTGGACATTATTGAGTGACGAGTTAATGTCGCGATATAATAATTTTTATGATCCAATCAGCCAAGAAAAATTTACTAAATTCACAATAAATCTTGACAGGTCAAAAATAGTAGTTTTAGATAGAAATTATCCAGTCGGTAAAACTACAACAAAAGATTTATTCGAATGTCATTGTCAAGTAAGTGGACGAATACAGTTTTGCTTGTATCATCGCGATATTGATATTTTTCTTATATTCACCGTTGACACGTTGACTGTTGGTGAATAAGTATTATAAATTTTCGTAGTAGATGAAAGCCACAATTCTGGTTCAAAGGATCTAAAAATCAACACATTAAGTACACAATTACTTTTTAATTACCACTGTTTAGAATAATATCAAGTTTTCGACGCAAATAATCAATCAAGTACGTCACCTAATAAGAGCTCTTTCTAATAGGCGTAAATTATTTTCTTTTGTGTGTGGAGATCTTAAAGACGGAAACCTGAAAGACAATATTCTTAGCAGGGTAATCAAAAAGTAATTTTGTACTTGATATGACGATGTTGGGACATTTGAGCTAGAATCCTTGTTTCAATCTTCTATTGACCTTGACCTTCTTTGTACATTGAGAAACAAAATCCATTTAGGTTTGTAAGATGCATGATATTCTTATATAAGTTCAAACTGCAGATGCAGAAAGATACATTTTCTTCTATTATAATAATAATAATAATAATAATAATAATAATAATAATAATAATAATAATAATAATGAGGACTTTGTATAGCGCCTAATCTTTCGAAGCTCTAAGCGCTTTACACCATTAACAATGATATGACTACACTACAGAACAACAAATGACAAAAACAATGAAATTGGAAAACATAAAAACATGCTGAAAACATATAAGATACAAAACATGATTAGGTTGCTAAGTGAGTCTTAAGAGCACTCTTAAAAAGGACCACTGTGTCTTTGTGTCTAATTTGAATGGGCAATTCGTTCCACGTCGCCGGGCCCTGGTGTGCAAACGAACGTTGTCCATATGAGTTTGTTTTCACATTGGGAACAATGAGTATACGATTATCAGAACAAGAGCGTTGAGTTACAATTGTCCAGTCTTGAAAGTATGAACACACCTGTGTTTTAGTGGCATCAACTGAAAGATATTTACGAATGGAACTGATGCGTCTCAGTTTAAGATATGCAGCCTTGCATATGGTCATATCATGTTGGTGCAATGTGAGATTACTAACTAGAGTAACGCCTAGGTTCCGTACTGACTGTGAGAATTTAATGTTGATGTTGCTGATATTTATTGTCTGAGGTAAAGGATGTGAATGAGAAAGTCTTTGTGTTCTTATCAGAATAGAATTGTTCCGCTGTTGGATGTAAGAAAGTTGTTAGGTTTTCTTGGATGTCATGCATGAATTGGGTTCTATTTATCATACGGAAGTTTCTCTTAGTAGCAAATAGAGGTGGAGGGTTAGGGACTGACACGTCGAGATGGCATGCAATGCAGAGGTGATCCTATGCAAGTTCGTGGGATACAAGGGTGGATTGCAGAATATTATCATCAGGTCTATAAGGAAACCAGTCTAAAATGTGACCAAGTTTATGGGTAGGCTGGTTAACTGACTGTTTAAGACTGAAAACATGAATGGAATCTTGGAGTTTTGACATGTATGGTTTACCAGGACAGTCAAAGTGAAAGTTGAAATCTCCAAGAAGAATTAGGTTGCCGCCTATCGAATGTCCATACTCTAGAAGATTTGGAAACTGCTCCCAAAAGAGAGATTCAGTCAGCTTGTTTTTTCTACTAGGAGGTAGAGACAGAAAAAATGGACTGACCTTTGTTCCAGTGTGAGCGTTGTTTGGACTAGTTCAAACGATGTGTGGCAGAAATTGAAGGTTGTGTTGTACTTAAGGCATTTGATCATGGGATTCTTTGTAATTACAGCAATTCTACCTCCGCGAGAGTTGCGAGGGAACGACTTGATGGAGTTATCGCTGGGTGTTAAATCCGCACACTTAGATTCACCACCTGCGTGATGTAACCAAGTTTCTCTCAGGAAGAATAAGTCAATATTCTGGTCGTTGATAAAATTAACAATTTCGGTGTGCTTTTCCGGTGATCCTACTGATTGAGCGTTGAATAATGCAATACGTAGTGGTATCCCTGGGATAGCTGACACAACGGTTGACGATTTAAGAGGAATTTGAACCAGGTTATTAAAATTAACGGCATAATTTTTAAGTTGTTTATCCGTTACGGGCGAAAGGGAGATAACTGGAATTCTTCTTGCTGTTCTACGCCGGCCAGCTTTGAAAGAACGTTTCTTTTTTAGCTCTCGTTTACATTTAAGAAATGATTAACGTATTACCCGTTTGTTTAGTCTTGAGCACAATGTAGTATCTAGAACAAAGGTGTGGTCATTTAATCCAAATAATGAGGGTCCGTCGTATTGTAAGCGGTCACTTGACGGCGGATTATTAAAAAACAAATGACGTCTTAACATTGGGACAAAACAGGTGAGAAAAATTCTAATTGTTCTTGTTTCCAAAACAAGGAGATGAATTAACACATACGAACGGAACAGCCAATGCATGATGAAACACAATAATGTAGACGATAATAGAGAACAAGCACAAATATCATAATTATAGCACAAAAATCGGAAGAACCTATCTCGAGCAGTTAAGCGATGGCGGCCATCATTCCGGAAGATCTAACAAAGCAGAACAGAAAATAATTATATTGATTCTACGTATGACAAAACTGACAATGTCAATACAGTACATAATTCATATAAAGTACTACTCTGTTGCATACATGAATGAATATATGAGTAAATAATGGGAATAAAAGCAAGTGTGCACTTATAAGACGAGAGAGAGAGAGAGAGAGAGAGAGAGAGAGAGAGAGAGAGAGAGAGAGAGAGAGAGAGAGAGAGAGAGAGAGAGAGAGAGAGTATATTGTAAATTGAAAAGCATTTGTTAAATATGAGTAACTGTAGAAATATTTAATGCTTTGTTTCTGTCAATAAATAGGATCTGTATACGCCAGGGGAGATGTAAAAAGACAAAGACAAAAATATTATTCATCTCATTAATCAGAAGCTCTTTCATGTCACTCATTTCGTACATGTCTACTACCAGTCCGATAGTTATGATGTGTAACCCTAAAGTTACTTAAATCCTAACATTAGCAATTATTCTAAGATAAGAAGCGGTTATGAACATATCTTTGAAGACTGTCTACGTGTATTAATGTTTCGCGGCAACTACTGAAGGCTAGTCAGAATCAAATATTTGGTTATGTCTTGGGACAAAAAGCGATAAAAAGGAAGACATATGAACTGAATTAAGATAATATCAGACTTTTCAAAATCCTGATAACAAATAAAAACCAGTTCTTAAGAATCTGTTTTTCTCAGTCGTTAATAATACATTAATACTGTACCTTGTTTCCATAAATATTAATATTTGTATTTTGCAATTTGAATCAGTACTTAATGATACGCATAATCAATATGTTGGACGCCATACATATTTTTTATATTCGTCTTGGTGTTTTCTTTCTAATATATCAGATAATAATTCATTCAGTATCTCCTGTGTAAGGAATTTCCCGAGTGTATCAGCTTAGAAAAGCACGAAATACAAAGAAATTGTTAAATATCTACTTCAGCTTTCTATGGGTATATAATGCTAATAATAATACAGCACGATCGATGTTCAAATTATCAAGATTTTGAAGATAATGTGATCGCAGAAATAGTGAGAGCCATGTCTTCTTGCACGTTATTTATTACATAATATATAAAATATTTATTTATTATACAAAAAAAGATGATGTGCACAATAACTAAGTATTAGATCATTGCGAGAAGTACGTCTTATTTTAGAATAAATATTCTCATACGAGAATCCCCAAAGCGAAGATTGTTATTGAATTTGCTTCTTGTTTCCTTTCTTTTGTTTGCACTATCTCTGAAGAGAAGAAATACAGATTGATGAGCATATAATTTGAATACAGTGAAAATGATTCAATAATGTAATGCTGAGCGCCAAGAGAGACAGCTGTTAGTGCCATTTTTTTTACATATATATTTGGTATGACTCGGTCAGGGATCGAGCCCAATACCTCCTTGACCCGAATCGGACGCTTTAACCACTATATATAACTTTTCTAGCTGTCAGCACACTGTAATAATAATATGACTTTATCACCTAAGTGTTTTATTGTGTCCGTCTTTATATTTCCTATAAAGCATTTGTAACAATGAGCGCGGATAATCAGCTGAATTCTGGATATTTATTAATTAGAATTCAATTATGGAAGGTCCTTACAATTTACATATCGTTTGGAACGATTTTTGCTATTTATATCACGTTTGTAAATGAAATGCAGTCTTTGTTAATAGCGCCGCTTTTATCGACGATTATTTTCGTTCTCCATTTGCAGACGTATTTACGAATCCATTAAAGGAATATTCAATGCAATTTGGTCTAGCCAGATCTTAAACGACATGGAAGCTTCCTGAACAATTTCGGAATTAATATGAATTAAAAAAAAGTTTGGAGTTAACACTTAGGTTTCTTAATGGTTAAGCTTTGGAATGAAGTATCTCCCTATAACAGAAAAGAATTTGTTACGAAATATATTTTACTATTGACAGAACGCTTCTTTCTCTCACAACGGGATAATTATATTCAACACTTTAAATTTTCTGCTTACTTTGTCTAATAATTCCTTGAAAAGAGAAGGTTTAAATATAACATTCTCCACTCGAAAATGTAATAGATTATTTGTGTTTCTTGTCAATCGGTAATGGGGAAAACATGGATTAACAAGCTTAAAGCCTTCAGAATAGTTTACAAGCTCAAAGCCTTCAGAATAGTTTACAAGCTCAAAGCCGTCAGAATAGTTTACAAGCTCAAGGCCTTCAGAATAGTTTACAGGCTCAAAGCCTTCAGAATAGTTTACAGGTTCAAAGCCTTCAGAATAGTTTATAAGCTAAAAGCTTTTAGCATAATTTAAAAGCTCAAAACCTTCAGAATAGTTTACAAGCTCGAAGCAATTCAGAATAGTTTACAAGCTCAAAGCCTTCTGACTGCATTCGCTACGTACAGCTAGCTTATCGATTCACGAAATGGTGGGATTAACGTCTCACATTTCATATCTTTCTCTGTCACTTTCTCTTAAGCGCTGGCAAAAACTAATTATGACAAATACAATTATTTTATTCAACATGAATCAAGACGGGATCGAACTATCGGAATTTGAAATTTTATCTGCATACAAAGTAACGCTGGAATGATTCAGTCTATTCTTCTACCTAAAACAATTAAACAACGTTACGATGTACACGCGTCTCGCTGTCTCGATGACAAAAGGGAATTAAGAACAACCACTCAAGACTAAGCATTTATGTCAAGAAAACAAATGGAAATGGAAATTCAAAAACGGAAATGTAATCCAAGCTTTTAGATAATTAAAATCAAGTGTGAATATTTGATGTCTTAAAAGTTCAGGATGATGTTTCTGAATTTCAAAAAAATATTGTGTTACATTACTTCTTCGAAATGTTTAAACCAAAACATGTGAACTCATATCGATTGCAAGTCAAATTATTGGTAATTATAATGTGATAAATATATGACATAAAACGATTTTGCTCATCAAACATACTTTCTAAATATAATCCAACATTTCTGTCAAACGGTGATGATATATTTTCTGGTTTTTATTAGATGGTTGCAGCAACAAACGTGACAATGGTAGTCATGGTCATTTTGGTTATATCGCTATGAAAGTTTGCGCAAGAAACGGAAGATAAACCTTTTTCATTATTTGGAACAAATCAGTTTGTATTTGAACTGTTGTATAACGAAGGCAGCATGTCATATCTAACATCACTGCACTTTCAATTATATGGATTTTAAACAGTTAGTTTTTAACTATGTCAGAAGATTTGTCCCTTAAATAACGCAGTGGCAGAGTGGTCCAAATCGCTCTCCGTTACGGATCATTGCCATCTCACCTCTGTTTGCGTGGGTTCGAGTCTCAGATTCGGCGAATGCTGGTATGCGAGAAAACTTGCCAGTAGCTTCTCGTGGGTCGGTGGTTCTTCATTGGGCTTTTCCCAGGTTATTCCTCCACCATTACTATTGTCCACCATGTATATTCTATTGTGTGCTGAAAAATGTCGTTAAACCCTACAACAACAACAACAGCAACAACGACAAATACATATGCATCCCCTTTGCAACTGATTGACCTCGGTCTTAATATCTGTTTAACCTGTACCCAGCTTTCTTTTGCGCTTAATCAATATAATGAGAATTTGTACATGACTATAGATTTATTCTCTATACTTAAAAGGGCTGAATAATTGGTTTTATATATTTGGACTTCAAATCAATTTGACAACATTTATTCAGCTACAGGATAATAAAAATGGACCTTTTTTCTATTTTTTCCAGCACGAATTTCCAATACACAATAGTTTTAATTGACTACCTCCAGTGGTCTCTTTTTAGAGATAGACCTAAAGAATTACAATTTAATCGTCACCAATATAAAAGTTAAAAACATTGTTTCTATTCATGTTTGAAGACTTCGTAAGATTAGGGGATCACTTTTAAACAGACTGTAATGTTGTCAAGTGATTATCGAACTTTATGATGATTCGATATAGTGAATAATAAACACCAGAATTATGCGAGTTAAATCTTTATTATGGGCAGCTTTGTTTTAGAATGAGTTATCTTATTCATGTATAAAAAATTAGCTTTGCCTGATGTAAACATGATTTCTGTTGCAAACCTGAAACACTTGATTTTTTGTTAAAAGCTATGAAAATTTTTAATGTCTTTTGTATTGTCATCAAAGTATTTGATTTCTCAAGAAAAACTATTTCATTTTACTGCGAAACGATCGGCACCAGTACTAATACCTATAATTAACACTATTTGCACAATGGTTAGTCCTCCAAATAGCAAAGGTCCATAATTTCCAACGCATTTAAAAACAAATTTGAAATCTTGCCACATTAAACAATAGTCCAAAGCTACCGAAAACACACGAAATCTTATAACGATAACCTAAAAAGTTATTACGATAAACTTAAATCCCAAAATACTAAAATATAAGTTCTGAATTAATACAAATTAGCCTGTTCAATGGTTAGTCTTGAATTGAATGTATAAAAATATTTCCAAGTAGGACTGAAACATGAGGTGAAAAAACACATGCGTTCATTCATTGCTTAGAATACATAACAGTTATGTTAAATATCACCGATCAGAGAGACGAAAGTGAAAATTGATACCCAGACCAGTTCCGGTTTGCTGGCTAATGCGTCTCGTCTCTTGCATTTTGCATTTTAAGTGTTATTAAAGAATCAAAAATCGGTTTCGGTATCTAAGGATGCTTTGCAATTAAACTTTGATTACAGTTAATGATGGTTATATATATATATATATATATATATATATATATATATATATATATATATATATATATATATATATATATATATATATATATATATATATATATATATATATGTATGTATGTATGTATGTATGTATGTATGTATGTATGTATGTATGTATGTATGTATGTATGTGTGTGTGTGTGTGTGTGTGTGTGTGTGTGTGTGTGTGTGTGTGTGTTTTCCCAAAATTATTATAGAATGCCTTGTATTTCCAGAGAATAATAAATAATTACACTAAAATCAAAACATGAATATAACAATATAAATTATTTCTGCCCATGTATAATCGAAGGAATGAACAATTTTTCCAGTAAGCTAGATTATATATGAACAAAAATCTAAGACATAAATGTATAACCCGGATAATTTTTGGAAACTTGTTATAATTGGAATCTTACTAAAATTATAGTAAAGAAAATGATGAATACAATGTGATTAACTAAAATCAAGATTAATATGTTTACTTCTGTTGAGAACGATCCTACAATTAGGCTCATGCTCACAGAGAAAGTGTTAGCTATGAATTAGTTGTTACAGAATTAAAACAATCAACCATTTTGGTAAGGTATGCAATAAACTTTGATTTTGAACAATGTTAGATACAAGATATAACTCATGACATATAATAAATAAAAACAATAACAAACAATGCAAATTTAATATATATAACAATATATATGCATTTGAAATTTGGTGAAAGAATCTATAAACGTAGTAAGGTCATTGTTCCAAACAGTGAGATCGTGGCATTTTGTATTAGGGAATAGCGAAATTTCAAACACTTTTAGCTTTAATAATAATTGTTATCTAACAATTCCCAGTGCAAGAAACTTCAACATTGCAATAATCATTACCACAGGGTTAAATTTACAAGCAATCACAATACCTATTCTAATAAAATCTGATTTATCACTACAGAGATTAGGAATGCATGCAGTTTTAAACGTTATTCTACCATAAATGTGCGTGCTACAAATATCTATATATATATATGACCTATCGGTATGAGTATCACAGTAAACAACAGTTTGTATGTAATGCAACAGTTACCAGTTTTCGCAAATTACAAAAATTAGTAAAATGTATATTTTAAGATCGCATAACAATACAATACGTCTTGTAAAAGCGTCTGATTAATTACAATAATGCATGAGCTGCGTGCTCTTTCGGTCCATGTTGCAGCAAATGACACTCATGGGGAATAAGGCTCAGCTGTCCGTGAAGACTTTCCAGGAATCTTAGAGAAGATCATTTTTATGCCCTTTCATATGCTTGGGAAACTCCAATATAAAACAAGTTTGTAATGCAAGTACTTTCTAAAATGTCTATGCCTGTGTCGGTTTGTTCACAAGAGCCACTGTAAGTGCATGACTGGATTCATTGGCATAGCTATTGACTTCCAATTAATCATGGACAAAAAATCATTAGGACAATGTTAGATATACCCACATCCTAGATTTAATTTACTTTAAAATATATTTTTGGGGAAAGAAACATAAAAATTAACAGTATGAAAATGGTATCATTCGTCAGATATATCAACATTCGTTTCCGGTATCATGCTCATTGGTCAGTACAAGAAAAATCTTTAGTCCATTGCGGTATCATGCTCAGTGGTCAGTACATGTAAAAACCTTAGTCCATTCCGGTATCATGCTCATTGTTCAGTACAAGTAAAAACCTTAGTCCATTGCGGTATCATGCTCATTGGTCAGTACATGTAAAAACCTTAGTCCATTCCGGTATCATGCTCATTATGAAAATCTTCACCGAAAGACAAATAACAGAACGTCTCGTCGAAATCCACTTGTATTTGGACATTCGCCGTCTTCATATGTTCAAAGAAGTACAAAATGCAAGCAATGAAATCTGACTTTAGCCAAGATCAGTCATGTCTGATGTTCAAAACAGCTATCAAAACTGTGTGTATATTGGTGGTCAGAGCTACACTATTTTCATCATTAATCAATTAAATATTGATATTGTAAGAAGAGTTTACTGGAAACCATATACATGTACGATAGTCGTGCAAGAGGATTAATAATTACACGACTTTTAAAAATGACCACTGGCCATTCTGATCTAGCTATATATTACTAAAATAATGTTTCGTGAAAATCAAATAAGACTTTCTCGATGTTAAATCAAGACAATTTTTGCATATTGTATTGCAAGAAAGATGTTTACAAAATATTGGTATCACCATCTGCTTACGAGCATAAAGTGTGATGATACTTAAAAAAATTGGCATCGGTCTTATTTCGGAGCAGATCCATGGACTGAGGTGTGTTTTAGTGAAAACCCTTTGCCGATACAGCGATATTTTTATAAGAACTAATGATAAACATATAGACGTCATTGATCACTACCATTCTGATTTAATATCAGTTAAAGTCCCAATTAGGAATAGCAATACAAATTTCAAGATGCACATTAGTATGCTCTCATTGAATGTCGAAGGGAAATCTATTGCATTTAGTATAAATTACACAACATAAAAATTATTTTCGTAAACCATATGCAGATATTATAACTGCTTGCATAATTGTAAATTAGGTTTCGTTTTCTCTTAGTGTTTGCTCATGATACATGTTTTTGGCCCAAGCAGTTTTGAAATAGTATTTTCAGTTCTTCTGCTGCAGCACACACACACACACACACACACACACACACACACACACACACACACACACACACACACACACACACACATATTAGTTATCGTTTTCTTCTTTAATGCATTGAGGTAGATGATACAGTTGCTATACTTGTCGTTTCAATAATTGCATATATGGTTCGGGTACGCACACTGTCACTTCTGCACCTCTACCTGAAATGAGCTCTGCTGCTGACTTCTACACAGTTGTATGATTTATCAAACGATAGCGATTGAAAATGACCGCAGTCGCACCTACCTTGTAATAAATTAAGCATTTTAAATAGAGAAAATTAAAAGAAGACATGTATTATACATCAAAACTAAAAGACAGCTCACCATTTACTGAATAGAAAGCTAAATATCGGCATGCTACATACTGAATAAGGAACTAAAAAATGGTACGCTTTTTATTATATGCTCATTTTTGATCTTCGGTAAGTTTACATTGTCAGAATCGTGCGGTATTGTATTATACTGAGCACCTTGATATTGCACGTACTTGCACAACACATGTGCTTTAAGATAGTATGGACTTTGTAAACAAACCATGTACTCTCGTGTAGTAGATGCTTTAGGCTTTGATTGATGAAGTTCTTTCGTGAATGAACTAAAGCAGCTGTTTCGTCAATTTGAAAGCATAGATGATAAAGTTAACAAATTCAAGTTCACTGAATCAGAAACGAAATTTTCTAGCAAGCAACAAACAAACGTGATATTCGCAATATCATTATGAAACGTGCATAATTGAAAATACGGTTCCCCTCAACTGCTAGCTGCAAGTGACATAAGCATGTTTTCTTTAGCTGGTAATAAGGATGGCAATAACTATACCTCCATTTATGCGCATATTTAGCAAGATAGAAACAAATTCTATGCGCATTCACTCAGAATATTGCTTCAAATTTCAGTTTCAAGTAGACCAAAACAACAATTAGTTTTTAACCTGATGTGGAAGTACGCGATTAAAAGTTTCCCTTGTGCGCATTAACTCTGTTGTTGTGTATTGATGAATCTACAGTTGTGAATTTAATTTGGAATAAAACATAAATTCAATTACATGGTTTCTTGAAATAGTTTTTATTTAAAGCCTTAGGAAATTATATAAAATCAGAACATACTTACGAAGTTACTGCACTTGTATGGGAAAATATGAACTAGTTTCTACTGAAAAATATTTCACTCCGCATGATCGTGTAGTTTTTTTGTGCTGAAAACGTGTTTATACATACAAATGCAGTAACCGATAAATACGGAAATAGAAAATATAATACATCACGCTATATAGCAAAAAGCAAACTAAGAAGACGGCACACTATATACTGAAAAAGAAACTAAAATACATCACGCTACATTCTGAATAGGAAACTAAAAGACGGCACGCTGTATATTAAATAGGAAACTAAAAGACGGCACGCTGTATATTAAATAGGAAACTAAAAGACGGCACGCACGCTACATTCTGAATAGGAAACTAAAAGACGACACACTATGTACTGAATAGCAAACTAAAAGACAACACACTACGTACTGAAGAGCAAACTAAAAGACAACACACTGTTTACTGAATAAAAAACTAAAAGACGACACACTGCGTACTGAATAGCAAACTAAAAGATGACACAATATGAACTGAATAGCAAACTAAGAGACGACACACTACGTACTGAATAACAAACGAAAAGACACGCTACGTACTGAATAGCTAACTAATAGACGACACACTATGTACTGAATAGTAAACTAAACACTAATTACTGAATAGCAAACTAAAAGACAGGACGCTGTATACGGAAAATAAAATATAAACTAATCTTGTTGACAAATTAAATTTATTTAATTTATTTAATTTGTCAGCATGACTTGCAAAATTTTGACTAACTATTAATATATTACACCCGTAGTCTTTAAACCCACTCAAAACAGTTGACATTTTCAGTCAACATTTTATTTGCATATCGTTTTATCTAAAGTCTGTCAGTATGCAGATTGCACAATAGCTTACATATCAAAATCTTTCTGTGTTGCCAATTTTGAAGATTTTGTTTTGATTACAAAACAGTTAGTTTTCTGTTTTTTCTTCTTTAAATTGACAACTATCTAAGGTACTTTAATTCAGTTGATTATATTGCTCCTTCTTATGAAGGCTAGCATATGCATCCATGTGATTAGTGTACACAGGACCTGTTTCCTTCTCATTAGTATACACAGGACCTGTATCCTTTTTCATTAGTGTACACATGACCTGTATCCTTGTCATTAGTGTACACATGACATGTATCATTGTCATTAGTGTACACATGACTTGTATCATTGCCATTAGTGTACACGTGACCTGTATCCTTGTTATTAGTGTAAATATGACCTGTATCCTTGTCATTAGTGTGCACAGGACCTGTATCCTTCTCATTAGTATACACAGTTCCTGTATTCTTGTCATTAGTATGCACAGGACCTGTGTCCTTTTTCATTAGTGTACACATGACCTGTATCATTGTCATTAGTATACACAGGACCTGTATTCTTGTCATTAGTGTACACAGGACCTGTATCATTGTCATCAGTATTTGTAAGACCTTTATCCTTGTCATTAGTGATTGCAGAAATGTATCCTTGCCATTAGCATACGTATAATGTTTATCATTGTTACTAGTGTACGCATCATATTTATCATTGTTACTAGTGTACGCATCATATTTATCATTGTTACTAGTGTACGCATCATATTTATCTTTATTATTCGTGTATGCAGGACATGTATCATTGTCATTACTGTATGCAGGACCTTATCATTGTTATTAGTGTATGCAGGACAAGTATCATTGTCATTACTGTATGAAGGACCTTATCATTGTTATTAGTGTATGCAGGACAAGTATCATTGTCATTACTGTACTCAGGACCTTATCATTGTTATTAGTGTATGCAGGACAAGTATCATTGTCATTACTGTATGTAGGACCTTATCATTGTTATTAGTGTATGCAGGACAAGTATCATTGTCATTACTGTACTCAGGACCTTATCACTGGCATTAGTGTACGCATGACATGTATCGTTTTCATATGATACGAATGTGGATTCGTTTTGTTATCTTTATAATACAAAGCGACTAATTCCCTCGTCATATTCTGCGCATTTGCATCGTGCCAATTGATTTTGTTTTGGAGAAAAACCACATCAGTTTATGGAAGAGTATATACTGATTCTGTGGAAGGATTCATCTTAATATACACCTTTCTACCAATTACTGGTGACGCATTTCCAGATGGTTAGGAACTATTAATTCTATCTGAATAAGCAATACCCAGGAACAGTCGCCACCGATCACTAACAAAATTGTTTAACAAGTCGTTTTCGCTTGTCATGAACAGACTCAGTCGGTATTATTGGGCAATATAGAGTAATCAAAACACTATTTACGCTATGTCTATTTGACTGACATCACTAAAGTGGTACTCAGCGTATTCCATCAGTGCTGAAACGGAACGTGCAAGCAAGGCCTGCTGAGTGTTGCACTAATTACACATGTATGAAAATTCATAATAAATTAGAAACCGATGTGTGAAGGGTCTATGCATGTTTGTTTCTCTGACAAAAGCATTTGATTTTCGTTTATATAATACAAATGGAATTGTTCCATACAATTTCATTCTCATTTAAGAATATTTCATAAACTCTACTGATACATTTGTAAAAAAAAAAAAAGATCATTCTGTCTCCAAATTTGAGCTTGTTATGGAAGACAGATTTGTACACGATGTGTCTGATGATAATCTGAAATTTATAGAAAGTAAGCAGAATGCAAACACTTTAAAAAAAAGAGAAAAAAAGACACTTTTTGATGTAAAGCTAGTCTGTAGTAAAAAATGAATTCAGAAATACACCCATCATAATTGGATCAGCACCTGGTTTTATACTGAGTGTTAGAAGCAATCTGTAGATTTTTTTAACGTAGCTTTTAACATATGTTCAGTCATACAGCTTCGATGTATGCAGTGTGACAGTTTATAGTGTAGTCTAGCACTGAGGCATCATGTCGAAGACATGTAGCATAATGTCCCACCCAATCACATTATCCAGACACCAGACCGACCAGTCTTAACATTAACTTCTTACTGCTGAGCGCCAAGCAAGGTAGCTGTTAGTAATATTTTTGTAAGTCTTTGGTAGGACTCGGCCGGGGATTCGAACCCACGACCTCTCGCATCTGAGGCGGACGCCCTAACCACTAGGCCACCGGAGCGATCGAAGAAAAGATGGATCTGAGTTTGAACCGAACAGCTTAAGAAGCATCATTAGCTCCATTGATCGCCACCATAAAGTTAAGACATACGCAAGGAAAATCATGAGAGGAACAGACACAAATTTTGCATTAACAAAGGAAGCTCTTCGGGCTAATTCAAATGATTTAAAATCTAAAGGAAAAGGAAATAAACCCACTCGGAGTCAACCGATCACAGACGAAGAAATAAGTGACTTTTATATAAAAAAAACTGAAAAAAATAATGGGAACGGAACACCTGGAGCCTTATTTAATACATTGTGGTTTGACAACTCTGTACAAATTGTTTGGGGGCAGTAGCTGAACATTACTATCAGAAATGGGGGGATGTTACACTAAAGAAAGATGTGAATGACCTCGATTAACTTGAACTCATTGAAAAACAAGAACAGGAGACAATGTCAAATCCATCAGGGAAATTAATCCTAAGATGTATGAAAACAAAACAACAAAGAGATTAACTTGCTATCTACAAACGGTATGCTGAGCATAGACCAGCAGACTTTAGACAATGTGAAGATCATTTCCATATTGCGCCCACCACTATGCGACAAATCCAAAACGGTCAAAGAACAAGTCTATGAAATTAACAAACTTGGATGCATCATGATAAAAAATGAAAAGAAAGTAAATATTACAGAAAGAAAGAAAGGAACAAACACTAGTAGCCGAAAGTACCTAATTCACAAGTTAAGAGACAAAAACATTGCCTCAACTGACATCAGGGCAATTTTAGACTTAAAAATGTACAGTCTATAAACAGCGACTCAACCAACAAAAGATGTACTTCGATTACCCGACTAACCTCGGCCACCCGATTAATGATGATGTTATGCTCCACCCCCACAACAAAGAAATTTCAAACTGCAGACGAACAGACTTGAATATATTAAGTTGCAATATTGAACTGAATCAGATTATCAGGAACCCATTTTATGGATCAAATTTCATCCCAAAAAATATGTTTATTATAAACCTCTCGCAAAATGTGAACGAGATCCCTATCTGGGTCAATTTCTTTCAGCATGCAAATACTCAAAAAGTTCCCACACAACGGAAACGTAGGAAAATGATTGGAAGTGACAGACGGCAAAAATAGGAAAATGTGGACAGAAATGATATCAATGAAATGTTAGGGTTAAATTGTTTACTTACCTCTTGTTCCTTCATTATTTTGATGTTTCTGGCTCGAACCTTTGTGTTGCTGTAGATACAAAACAAATGTCCGACCTGTTACTGTTCATCACAACGAACGCTGCAAATTCAATGTTTGAATGCACATAATAAAAAATTTGAATGCTATCTCTCATGCTTTGGTCGTTTTGACTTACTCTTACAATAATAATAATAATAATAATAATAATAATAATAATAATAATAATAATAATAATAATAATAGTGAGGACTTTGTATAGCGCCTAATCTTTCGAAGCTCTAAGCGCTTTACACCATCAATAATGATATGACTACACTACAGAACAACAAATGACAAAAACAATGAAATTGGAAAACATAAAAACATGCTGAAACATATAAGATATAAAACATGATTAGGTCGCTAAGTTTGTCCGTGCAGTCGAAACAGGTGAGTCTTAAGAGCACTCTTAAAAGGGACCATTGTATCTTTGTGTCTAATATCAATGAGCAATTTGTTCCACGTCGCCGGGCCCTGGTGTGCAAACGAACGTTGTCCATATTACTTTGTTTTCACTTTGGGAACAATAAGTATACGATTATCAGAAGAAGAGCGTAAGGATCTAGCTGGTGTATACACATGGGTGAGGCTGGATATGTACGTTGGACTGGAGTCTGTCATTGAAACATAGCACAGAGAACACATTTTGTGTTTGATTCTGTATCGAATCGATAGCCAGTGTAGGGTACAGAACAGTGGTGAGGTGTGCTCTGATCGAGGTACTCTAAAGATGATCCGTGCAGCTGTGTTTTGAACTTTCTTAAGTTTCTGGAGTAAATATTATGACGAACCAGACAGAATTGAGTTACAATAGTCCAGTCTTGAAAGTACTAATAAACACACAAGTGTTTTAGTGGCATCAACTGAAAGATATTTACGAATGGAACTGATGCGTCTCAATTCAAGATATGCAGCCTTGCATATGTTCATGACATGTTGGTGCAATGTGAGAGTACTGTCTAGAGTAACGCCTAGGTTCCGTACTGACTGTGAGAATTTAATGTTGGTGTTGCTGATATTTATTGTCTGAGGTAAAGGATGTGAATGAGAAAGTCTTTGTGTTGTGATAAGAATAGCCTCAGTTTTGTCACCATTCATCTGCAGCTTGTTACATGTCATCCATGATTTCACATCAGAAATGCACCTCTCTACTCCATGGATGGTAGCATAAACTTCAGTTGGGTGGCTAGACTTGTATATTTGGGTGTCATCAGCATACAATTGGTGCCACGCTAGGTGATGATCTATGACACTTGAGAGCGGCTGAGTACACAGAATGAAGAGAACAGGTCCAAGAACAAATCCCTGTGGAACACCACAACGTCAACCTGGCTGGAGTGTATTCCATTTGCAGATATAATTTGTGTCCTGATGACTAAGTAGGACTTGAACCACTGTAAGGCTATATTCTGAATGCCAAATACATGCTGGAGACGGTGAAGTACTACATCATGGTCAGTTGTCGCAAGATGAAAAATTGGCAAAAATCGCACGTTTCGGAAGCCGTAACTTCAGTTTGGTACAACGTAGAAAAGTCAACGATGGCTTGATGAATAGAAAAAACATCGCAGGAAAAAAACAAGCCATAGAGAATGGCTGTTTGTTTTTAAATACGGAAATAGCAGAATTAACTAAGTATTTAGAAGCTACGAACCTTCTCTTTTTATATAGTATAATAGAGAGGGTCCTATGTCTGAATGGGTCATGGGTGTAATGTAAGGTATTTTTTCACTCTGTGTGATTTTTTCTTTAGATTATTATTTTTTCTTCACATCAAGCTCGCGTCGAGCACCTGTGGTGATGTCTAGCACTGAGGTACCATGCCGCAGACATCTAGCATGATGTCCCACCCAGTCACTTTATCCTGACACCAGGCCAACCAGTCCTAACACTAACCTCCTAATGCTGAGCGCCAAGTGAGGCAGCTGTTAGTACCATTTTTTAAGTCCTTGGTATGATTCGGGCGGGTATCTAACCCTCGACCTCCCGATTCCGCTGCGGACGCTTAAACTACTAGGCCACCGGAGCGGTTACCATATACTTGTAGGTTACTTTGTGTAATTTCTATTTCACGGTTTTAATCTTGCATAAATTTTTTTTCTCTCTCAAGGCACATTGCGTGGTTTGTCTGTTATGCATGGGGGGGGGGGAGACATACATCAGTAAGGATTGTGATTAAACAGTGTACCATATTATATTGATTTAGAAGAAGAGCATTATTAATACTTTTTATCGTTAGTTAATTTCATACGTTACTAATTTTTAATGTGTGGAAATACATCATTGATCTAAAATCAACTGTAGACGTTCGCTAGAATGTTTATATATGCGTATTATTGTGCCATGGTCGGATCACATTTTGATATATCAATATTACAGTGTATTTGGTAAATCAAATTGCTTTATACCAACACTTTACATGCCATGCTACTTTAAAAGTATGTCATGTTTCCATCTCATTGTTTGAGGATACTGTTGACAATGTTGGAGTTGGTAGGACTATAAGTTAGAGATTTTTCTAATCAATTCAAGATTCCGGTGATTTACTATTATTTTGTGCTCTAGAAGTACCGCTACAAAGTCTAGTACACCGGCTGAGAGGGTATTGACAGAAACAGTGAGTGTCTTCCTTCCATCGTAATTGTACCGAAATGATCTGATCAACAACATGAAATACAAATATCTGTTCAGGACATAATAGTCTAACACTTGTTAATTGCGCATCACGCTCGGGACCGACAGACTTCTCACGTAGTGGACACTGATGATGAGTTATTGAGCGACTTAAATATCAATTTATTAGAAAAGGATCAAACAGCATGAAATATTCGGAAAATTTCTGTTTGAAGCAGATCCTAAAATTCCCCATATTTATAGACAACCACTCGTCGTTTTGATACAGACGAATACTAAGTTACTGTTAAGTTTTGTTTGTTTGTTTAATTAGGATTTGTAACGTAGCATTAACAATTTGTCAGTCATATCGCTACGATGTCTGCAGTGATGCAGTTTATAGTGATGTCTAGCACTGGGGCATCATGGCGCAGACATCTAGCATCATGTCACACACAGTCACATTATCCTCACACCAGGTCGACCAGTCCTAACACTAACCTCTTAATGCTGATCGTCAAGCGAGGCAGCTGTTAGTACCATTTTTGTAATTCTTTGGTATGACTCTTCCAGTGATTGAACCCACGACCTCCCGCTTCCGCGGCGGACGCTCTAACCACTAGGCCACCGGGGCGGTTGTGTTACTGTTAAGTACATATATAATTGTGCTCTAAATATGGTTAGTACGCTGTGTAATTGTAGATCTGATGAAGTATAACATAAATGTGAATATAGATATAATCGAAACATCGCCAAATATAAAGTGGTCTAAACCGTATAACACGGTTAATATGAACCAGGACACAAAGAAGACACAGTCAGCATACGATGTATTTAAAGACCCGATGAAGTATAACATAAATATGCAGAGGGACATAACCAAATATACAGGGCTTACCTAAGTTTTTCGGGGGGGGGGGGGGGGCAAACTTGTTATTGGGTTAAGCAAAGGCGCGAAGCTCCGAGCTTTCTAGGGGGGTCCGGGGACATGCCCCCCCCCCCGGAATTTTTTTTTTCAAGGATGCAAAATGGTGCAATCTGGAGCTATCTGAACCTTGAAAAAGGGATCTAACAAAAGTGACTAAAAACTGCAATGTTTTAAAAATACTAAAAATAAATAAATAAATAAATAAATAAATAAATAAATAAATAAATAAATAAATAAATAAATAAAAAAAAAATGAAAAAATTCGGAACCCCCTTTGCATCTTTTATCAAAGGCAGTGAATAGGTTTTTTTTTTTAAAGGGGGGGGGGGGCGGGCGCCGGGCCCCCTGGGCTCCTATAGCAGGTCCGGCCCTGAAATATAGATACAGTGAAGTAATATAATGAAGAAACCAATTAGGTATATATTGAAGTAACTTTGGGTCCCCAAAGGTTGGATTAGAAAAGTGTCGTTTTGTGTGTTTTGAACGCTTAGTTTAATCGTTGCACATTACAGCCATGTTTCGTCTACCATATGATATTTTAGTCAGATAACGAACTATACGTACTCCACATAGTCGTGTCCTACTCATTTCTGCATAGACCCACATCTGATGTCACATAATGCGTCGACGTATCTGGGTCTGTGCAGTTTGTTGGGAGTAATCAGTAGAATAAATAAAAAATAAACCCTGATTATGCGACAACAGATCAGGATCTGTGCTGTTCGGATTTGACTTGTAAGCCAGGCTATGTTGTAGATGTTAAACGACTCTCCAAGTGACGGTTTAACGCGTTATGAACGGTCAGACACCACGTGCTTATTAGGTATTTTTGTTAAATATTTACGAGAACTAAGATACAATGTTGCTTTTTTTCTTCAACTTTGACCTAACCAGTCACCCGCATTTGAGTTATTGATAAACGTGGATGTTAACCAAGCCTTCCATGTTCTATTTATCTACAGTGGTGTGTAACTTTGGTTCAGTAATGAACATTCTTATCATACAGTTTAAAGACACGTCATTTTGATTCTCCTATTCTACATGATGAATATTTAATGTCCATAAGATATTTGTTATACAAGATTAAAAACTGTTTATTATTCTAACCATTTGTCGCCTAATCGAATAATGCGTTTCAGTTAATATGAAATTGCCCTCATCTTTAAATCTCAGCGTGCACAAAAGTAAATTTTGGCTCTAGCGGAGCTGTTTGACATTATACACTATTGATCTTTCCTAAGTAACACCATTATCAGAATAATAAATATATCTTAATGAATTAAAACTACAATGTAATTCCATTATTGTAGTATAAGGTTATCCGAGAAAGGTTTAAACACAATTGAATTTATCAATTGCCATTTTCTTTCCATTTACTTTGAAAAAATAAAGTTTGTCATTGAATTAATGGTGTGGGCAAATTTAGGGATTGTCTATGCTGTTGTGATCTACTATTAAAATTACTGGCGCACCTAAGTGAATACCAGGCGATACAACTATTAATCCCTGTTTATATATGATTTTTTCTTTTTCTTTTTCTACTACTTTTAATTACAAAGGACTGAAGCAGTCTTCCTAATTAATAAAGAATGTTCACTTTTTGAATATGATTAGTTTATGCCTTTGCCGTCATCGTACACATCGCACAAAAACATTAGATTATCTTCTTGCTGAATAACGCTTATAACCCCGATTATGTTGTCTGAGCAATCACACGTGTTTCATATACTCGATGTAATTTGTGTGATGTGCGTTATTTTGATTTTTAACGTAGCTTTAATAATTTTTCAGTCATATCGCTACGATGTCTGCAGTGAGGCAGTTTATAGTGATGTCTAGCACTGGGGCATCATGTCGCAGACATGTAGCATGATGTCCCACCCAGTCACACACACACACACACACACACACACACACACACACACACACACATATATCCTGAAAACTGTCGTTAAACCCTAAAACAACACCACCAACACCAACAACAACTTATTAATGCTGAGCACCTAGCGAGGCAGCTGATTGATCTATTTAACGTGATGTGCGCTCATATTGAGCAGGTATCGCTACGTTATGCACGCACAGCGTGCTTATTAATTGCTCCTGGGGACGGAAAGAGACTCACATCCCCTAGGCTTTTATGTGTTCGTGGAACACTTATTAATTTTAACCGTCAGATTGTGGGACTATTAGAGTCCTTAACAACCTGAATGTAAGTCTATTGCATGAGAAGGAATAGATCCACACACTCTCATTGTTTTAGCTACTATCTATTCGATTAATCCATACTTCAGACAATGGCATGGTCTTTACAACATCAATGCAAGCTGTGCTCACTTGCATCAATAACTTGTTGAGGGAGTCTGGCACCTAAAGACTTTAACTTAAATGTGTAGAACTCTTTCTTGACCATAGATTTTACAAAACCTCAAAGAACGATAAAATGAAATTAATTTTCTTTCCTATTGTTATACTTTTCCAAACATCTTTTCCAAACAGCCATAAAATAAATAATTACCAAACATAAGTATGACTGTTTTCTAATAATGTTTAATACACGCAGATTGTACATTTAATTACGCTGTTCATATTTGAAATTAAATGACAAAACTCGGGAAAATTAAATTTTATTTTCTCAAATCCCCTCTTTATCTCTAGTTCGTCTGTTAAAATGTCTTTTACACTGGACTGAATTTTGTTTTGTTTAGTGCCACCATTTCTGCAAGATTGATGCCGTTGCCGTGTGCTTAATTTCTTCTGTACGATACTGGCATGAAAGTGTGTTTTCTCAAAAAGTGGTGAGTTGACGCTTAGTCGACAACATAATTCAATTTCATAAAGTTGACTTTATTTTCTGTACATTTCATAAACGTTTCCGCTTTTTCTTCTTAAATACATTAATTAGGAAGAAAAACATGTTAATACAAAGTTGAAAGAAAAGAAAATAAGGATAATTGTTACTTGTGTGAGTTATTCGTTCTTTATTGGGTGAATTTTTTAATATTTAATATTATTCTTGTAAATTAAGTTCGAGAATAATACAATCAAATTTAGCTTCTGAATAAGAGAAGACAGAATGGATTTTAGTTCTGTCCAAATGTGGCAAATTTTTACATACTGAGAAAGTCTTATGTCCAAATAAAGAGTAGTCCTAATTTAATCTTCTCACGCATTATCAGTAAATAAAGAAATCTAGAACACCGATTTTAATTTTTGTCGTTCGTATATATTTTTCGAACGAAACAAGGAAACATCCGAAGCTAAGCAAGCACAGCATGTCTTTAAAAATAGCACCATGTTTTATATAAGCTATAGCCCTGGTGGACATAGTTAAAAACTTATTTATCCATTAAGCAATGGAAATCTGCAAACATCTCCCTCCCCCAAACCACCATACATTCATTGATACGAGAAGCTTATTTCCTTCTTTTTCGAACAATTATTTGTCCATTTACATTCGGAGGTACGCCTTGTTTCAGATAGGGGTCAGTGGACGAACTAGTACATTCCGTTTTCATATATCACTTTAGTATCTTTGACTAAGATACCTTACATACTAAAATGTTTTTAACATTAGTTAGCATGGTTAATTTTAAAATAAAAGTGTAACCTTTTCGTATCGAAGCATGATGTTTAATTTTTAAAGAGTTATCTGTTTAGTTTGCTTGACTTGAAAGAAATGTAACATTCTATCCTAAAACCGAGAAAGAATACAACGCAAAGCAATTTAAAATTAATCTCAGCTGTCGAAGCAAAGTATGCTTCATTAATGAATGTTCTAATTAATTTTAATTAATTTAGTCAACGCTCTAATGAATTCGGATTGCTATGTCAGAAATTGACAAGCAATTTCATCAACGTTCGCTTCTTTTCCCCTCCAAGAAGATTTTGTAATTAAGTGGAAACAAAGATTTACATAAACCATGATAGATATGCATTCTTTGTCATGTGTGTTGCCCCTTCACCTTTTTTATTTGAACTAACGTATCTTTTTTCTGTCATCTCGATTCATTTTTGTTAGGGAGTGACTCGATTAATGAGTGCATTTTGGTATTTGTGGACATTCTGTGTGACATCCGGCGTAAATAACATCCGGCGTAAATGACATCCGGCGTAAAGATTATTTGATATAACACATTTAGGAACGATAAAATATATAGCTCACGCAAACGTCTTTTCATTTGAAGTTATACACTGATTCCAACCCGTTGTTTTTTTGTACTGTTGTGACTGTCGAATTCAATTTTCACCTGTAATTGTCCATGCCTTTTTTGTTTACCTACCATTTCATGCACCATTTGCATTGTTTATTATTATTTTCACAAATTATACCGTTCCGTCTTATTAACCGTTTTCGTAACTTATCTTACCATTAGTGTACCTTTCCATTTTTGTATCGCTTTTCTATGTTGCAAAAGACGTTACACGTATAGTCCATCTGGTTATGGTACACTGCAGTGTAGTATTAAATCGTACTAAAGAAGTACTAATAATAACCTATGTACTTTTCTCGCATTAGTATGTTTAGGATAACAAAGATATCAGCTGGGTAAGACAATATATTTGCTAGGTGCCATGTTCTATATAAATCAACTCTATTAGTTTCAGAATTCTTTACAAGTGTCATGTATTAGCTGATGAATGAAATTTGTATCAATCAATTGAACACATTAATTGAAAATATACAAGAACATGTGTGATGTGGAAAAATCTAAAAGTAAATTTGAACACGTGTTGCTAAACCGTGTTTCCAAAGAAGGTAAAAATACTTTTTAGGTATTTAATTGAATTTGTGCATCTAAACAGTGAGTGCCGAGTGAATGATTGAGTTGCGTGACTGAGTTTAATGTCCAGATTGAGGCTACTGTATCCAAAGCTACACAATTATATTTTGCTAAAAAGGAATTTGTTAAACTGTTTTAAATGAATCCGTCATACGTACTTTGTAATTATCTTTTATAAGGTACAAACTTGAATGCTGTTAGTGATAAGGTTCCCTCACCAAATTATTTTGACTCTTCAGAATGAAACGGTTCAATGAGATTGTTTAAATTCTTTTGTATTTTAAGTAATGTTTTTGATTTCCACAAAAACTCCTTTAAGCAATCTTGAAACATCATAATTGACCACACTTAGAAAGTGAGATAACATATTCTTTTCATATTTCTAGATAACTCTATACACAATCCAAGCCTCTTTAAAAAAAAAAACATTTATTAAGAGTCCTGAATGGATTAATACACGGTTTATTAGTAGTTATCATATATATGTTAATCTACTTTCAAAGATATCATTTCTGTCCCTGTGTCCCTTGATTTTTACGTTTTAAGAAATTAAGGATACATTCTTTTCCTACCCTAATATGAGATATATTTCATTGTGTGATATCAAAAACACGATATTTTAACGAGAGGCAAAACGACGAGCTACTAATATATAGTTTCTAGTACACCAACACCAACATGAAATATGTCCGGGATGAGGAAAAAAAACACGAATTTTATTATATACCAAATGTGCTGCAGAATCGAGGTTTAGAAGTGAAAAGTAACTTTTCGCCGAAACACGCCCACTCCCATCTTTTTTGTGTGGTTGTCATTAAGAATTTTATCGTAGTTTTAACAATCTTTCAGTCATATCGCAACGATTTCTGCAGGGTTACATCTTATATTGATGTTTAGCACTGAGCATCATGTCGCAGACATGTCGCATGATGTCCCACCCATTCACATCATCCTGACACCAGACCAGTTCCAGCACTAACCTCTTAATGCTGAGCGCCCAGCGAGGCAGCTGTTAATATCAGTTTTAAAAGTCCTTGGTATGACTCGGCCAGGGTTTTGAACCCGTGATCCGACTCTTTGGCGGACGCTCTAGCACTACACCACCAGAACGGGTCCTTTTTTGTAAAGTCCCCTCTCTTTCATGACCTGATCATACAAATATACGTGACGTAATAAAGCGATATAATTGGTTTGAGCTAATCTATCCAGAAAATTACATTTATGTCATTTTGTAAATTATCTGACCCTCTCTGATATCAATGCAAGTCCGATTAGCAAAGCATCCCACAGGGTTTGTCGTCATTAGTAAGGAAGTAAGGGGAAATAACTTCAGAAATACGCAGAGAGCATCTGATCAATTAACTTATGAAAGAAGAAATTCCATATCCGAATGTAAAGTAGTTTCTTCATATTTGTTCAAGCTCACAAAGTACTGGAGGTTTTTTTTTGTTGTTGCAGGTACAATGTTTGTAGACACACAGAATCAACGTCTCGTTGCATGCTGGGAAATGTTACATATTTGACATGTGAAAATATAAAGATTCATTTTTCACATGTGAAAATATAAAGATATATTTATCGTATGCGAAAAAGATGGGAATGAAAATTATTCAAAGTCTCTATATTTCACACTTAGGTATATGATAAATATTTAAATCAAATCCTGTAGTGAAGATTGGATTGTAGCGCTCTTGTTGATGCCGTGCTATCCTTGTATAATTAATTGTACCACAGTCTTTCAACTTGTCAGATTTCATGGCTATACTGTATGTCTATAGTAAGGCCTTATACCCATAGGTGTCTGCCTATATATGCTTTTGGAATATGCGCATATAACGTGTCAAGTCTTAAATGAGTTTGTACAATTATTATGATATAGTGAAGCCATCCAAGGTACAAATCCACCAGAATGGAATTTCCTCAAATAATAATTAATTTGTATTTTCTGCAACACTGAATCAAATAATAAGGTTAGCTTGCTTTTGCTCAAGTGTCGTTTAAACCAGAATGCAATTTATCTTTCAAGACTGTGGTCTCTTTTTAGGTGTTGTTCTGACATATGTAATCTTAAAACAAAAGATGCATTTGACATGTTCGTTAACAACTGAAGCTTCCTTGATATTTTCCAGCATATCAATTACTGTCTTATTGTTAAGGATTAATTTTATTCAGTATTTCGTTTATGTTTAAAGATTGAACTTTAATGGAGAAACACGTTTTAATATGTCCTCTAAATCTATAATCAGACTTTTGCATTGGAAGCACGATGTTTACAAAAGGTTTAAAATGGTAATTTGAATTCTTTATTATCAGCAAAATATCTAGCAGCAGAGTGGGTGAACAGACCAACTTTTTAGTCGTCAACGATGCTTCCTTCTAGTTAATATTTACTAGGAAGTCCTAATTTGTCAAATAAACCCTTCTAGTTAATATTTACTAGGAAGTCTTAATTTGTCAAATAAACCCTTCTAATAAATATTAAGAGAAGGGTCCATTTGGTAAAAAAAAAGACGCCATTTAGTTGACGTTCACCTCCTCGGCTGCTAATGCGCTAACTAAATATTTGATCAAGTCCGATACGATATCTTGTCCGAGGGTCTGATAAATTTATCGTCACAAATCCGTGTGGGATTGTCTGAGCGTGGCTAAAGAAATTTCTAAATCGATTATGATCCATATCACCACCGCACCAAGTTTGCCAAATATTTCTAAGAGTATGAGTATCAACTCCGTTAAATACACACAGTATATTGCAGTTATCTCTGATCACTTTTGGTATTTGAGTGTAACGTTGAGTGATATATATCACATCGGTGTTTTTGTGACGCCCCCGGGAAAATATTCTAGCAGGATTCTTTTGATTATCTAACATGATATCATCATATACGACTAAATTGTTAATACTTCCATCAATATCATCAATACTAGGTGCCTCTTCGATATCGGTTATAAACTCAATAACACCATCGCCGTTAATTTCTTGCGCGGCATCATTAAAATCCTTTAATACTTCATAACATCGTTGATCGTCTACACTCGGAGCAATCATGTACAATTTATCCCACTTCATCCATCTCGTTATCAAATTAAGTAGCAATTGTGTTTTACCACTTCCAGATGGTCCGATGATAATCGCGCGAATAGAATTTGGTAACATTGCATGGTGTCTAATAGGTTCCCGTCGTCGAGTAGCTGAATAATCAATTACATTCATAACTGTTATATATAAATTATGGATCTATATTGTGTGAAGTGTAGGACGCGTACTGGCACAAATGACTTGACGACGATTACAACGAAAAATAATCGATCAGCGCTTTCTGGTAAATGCGTACAATGTAGTACGAAAAAATTTAGATTTACTTCCACGAAACCTTTAAAAAAAAACGAGGAGGTGATATTGCAGCCAAATTGACAAAACTCCCAGGAACACCGTGGGCAAAGTATCCAGGAGAAAAGCACCTTCCAGGATATAGCTACTGTGGACCGGGAACACGATTAGATATCAGACTTGATGATCAAAATTTACCCCGACCCGGCGAGTATCCAATAAACGCTATTGATAAGGCGTGTCATGCTCATGATGTCGCTTATAAAAGCAGCAATCTTCAACACAGACATCTCGCAGATGTAAAATTAATTCATGCGCTAAATGCTATTCCTGATAAATCCTTCAAAGAAAAATTGGCTTCGTGGTTGGTAAAATCTGCTATGAAGGGTAAATTGATGTTAGGTGCTGGTAATTGAAAATGCTAGCATTTTAATATGGAATCTATTTATTATTCTCCGAGAGGATACTGGAGAGGTTACGCAGCAATCAATAAACTAGCTAGTGCATCAAAGGTGAAAAAAACTACAGCGGCAAACTGGTTATCTAAACAGGCAATATGGCAAATTTATCTACCAGCGCCTAAACAAATTAACTATTCGCATTTTGATGTTACAACACCTAATGAAGTTCATCAAGCTGATATACTATTTCTGCCGCATGACAACGGTTACAAATACGCGTTAACGTTAGTTGATATTGCAAGTCGATACAAAGAAGCAGAACCGTTAAAAACAAAATCATCTACTGAAGTAGCTTCTGCATTTGAAAAAATTTATCGACGAGGTCCTCTGCGCTGGCCAAATCTGTTACAAGTTGATCCTGGCAAGGAATTTCAAGGTGTTGTTACATCTACGATGAAACATCATAATGTCGCCATCAGACGAGGACACACTGCGCTACATCGCGATCAGGCAATTGTTGAACGGTTTAATAAAACCCTTGCTGAGCGGTTATTCGGATATCAATACGCAAAAGAATTCATCCAGGATAAACGATCCCGTGAATGGGTCAAGAGATTACCAGCTGTGATTACCGCAATCAATAATGAGATTACTAGAACAATTAATATGAAACCTGTCAACGCTATTAAGAAGGCGTCTATCAAAATGGAAATCCAAGGAATTTCACAAAAAGAACCAATTCTTGGTAGTAATGTCATTGTAAGGTACTTATATGAACCAGGAGAGCTTGAGGGTGGTAAAAAAGAGCTACTGATCCTATTTGGAGTGTCACTACGCATAATATATCCGGTATAACACGATCAACTGGTAGACCTCCAATCTATAGACTGGATTCAACTGCTCCTCAGCGGGGTTTTACACGCGAACAATTACAAGTGATTCCCGAGGATACTCAATTACCACCGCGTGGTCTTAACTAGCACCTAAGGTGCTGGCACCTCTGCGTCTGTTGCACTCAAGACAAGTCAACCTCACATTGTTTCTGACATGACCGAGATTGTTATCTTTTCTATCTACGGTGAATTGGCGAGGATCTTTATCCGACCAATTCCAACTCATTATACAATTACAACTCGCGCAGTGATTGTTCTGTTGTTGCTTTAGTGTCTTAATTAATTCAGCATCAATGTCAAATTCTCTTTTATTTTTTTTATCCTGTTGTTTATAACCAGAGAGTTTTTTTCTGATTATATTATCATCGGTGTGTATATTACTTATTGTATTGTCATTATCATTAACCACAATTCTTCGAAGTTGGTTTATTCGCCGTACTCTGGATACTGCGAGATAAACTAAATTTGACCACTCAATATGATTATCTACTATCCAAAGAGTTGTATCGGATATAGTCAATCCCTGTGAAGA
Organism: Unio delphinus; assembly: GCA_029339505.1. Taxonomy (NCBI): domain Eukaryota; kingdom Metazoa; phylum Mollusca; class Bivalvia; order Unionida; family Unionidae; genus Unio; species Unio delphinus. Next base: position 12,227,869 of record JAQISU010000008.1, on the reverse strand, counting down.
GTGTATTGTTGCTGCATAACCTAACGTCCATGGGGATTTATCAGCACCTAATGCATCTTTAACGACGCTGATATCAACCAACACAATATCATTTAATACTAAATTCTGCTTTTGTTGTTGTCCAGGAATGTCAACGTCGATATTCTGCTTTCGTGTATCCTTAGGTCTATAACAGATTGGTACTGGAAGCGTTGCAAATTTTTCTTTATGTTGCGCAAACAACTTCATCTGAAGTGCGTCTCTGACTATTTTTCTACTCGCGATTATTAAATCATTTGGCTTCCACATTTCCCAAAAATCATTCATGGGAGTTTCAGAGATTATTTCACGCGCTATTTCACATTGGATTTTATCCGGTTGTAATCTAATTAGCGCTTTGAATTCTCGTAATTGTTCATCAAGTGATCTATGGTCGGTATTAATCTCTTCATAATAATCTACAAATCCTTTTAACCATTCATGTGGAGATCCACCAACAAATGGCTGCGGTTGGCCGTGATCCCCGCACATGACGACTTTTGTATTTTTCAATAACAACCATTCAAGAAATATCTGTAATACTGTTAACGATACCGTGCATATTTCATCCCAGATTATTATTTCAGGAATAAATTTATCACCCATTCGATCAGGAGTCCATGTATCGCCTTTCCATCGAAAGAAGCTATGATAAGTACAAGCTTTTACTCCACGCGCTATCATCTCTCTGGCGAGTCTGTGAGTTGGTGTTAACACAACCATGGTTGACCGACGAAATAATTCGATTGCACGAGTTGTCTTTCCTGATCCACCACAGCCGTTTAAATAAACTGTCTTGTATCTACAAATCGGATCGGATACGGGCGGTGCAGTAGAAAATTCTGATTGAATCTCTGAGATATTATGGTTACTTTTCAAGTATTTATCATCCATAGCAACGTCTGCGGATTTACAATACTCATGTAGTGTTTCTTTTTTAAACCTCCAATTCCCCCACGCTTCCTTAGGATCTGTGAATTTAGCTACATCTGATTTGTATTTCTCATGGATATACATCGAATCAGTAGCTACTCTAACCGCGGTATTAGGAAATCTGTTTATCATCGAGAATAGATTAATACAAGAATAGGCTAGCATAGAACTTCTCAAATGTGTGTACTGACAACTATATCCATCACAGTAGGTAACAACCGTACCTAATTTCTCACCATTGGATCGAAAAGCATCCCTACGGGTTACAAATTTTCCTTTTTTTATTAAATCGGTTATGATAAAATCGTATTCTTCATTGTCTAAGATCAATCTCGAAGAATATTTTGCATTGTCAAATCTTCCACCTTGAGTGAATTTACCGATTATTCTTCGTCCGAGTTCTTTAGCCTCTCTATTCCTACCTTCGAATAACCTCTTAGACCAATCCATAAGTGTTTCACAATCTCCCAATTGTTTTCGTTGTTCGTTAATTATTTTTTCTAGATCGGGTTTTGGTAACCAAACATCTTTCTGCGCGTTATAACAAATAATCGCTTCACTGACAATTAATGATGTTAACATACCACAATCGATCATATATCGCAATAGCACAATTGGCATCCACGCTTTTTCATACATATGTCTACCAAGCCAAAGATAACTACACGGATGTAACCCTGTAGCTAATTCGAATGATATCACACGAGCGAACCCGGTTAAATCAAAATCAGGCAATGGACCATTAATCGCAACACGAGTCATTTCATGTGTGGGGTGTCCAAATCGTTTGAAGTACTCAGAGCATTCTCCATATCCGAGAAAACTTCCAGGATAACACGCGGATATATCAATTGAAATCATACCATCACGTGAGTATTTCGTATTCCACAATCCTCCATGACCCAATTTGACGCAACTCAACTTCACGTCCTCCAGAAAATCACTTCGTGTTGGACGCCATGAATTCTTTTCTCGTGCGAAGTGAGCTACCACTGATGGAATTGTGAAGCTATCTGTAAGTAGTTTTTCTACAGTAGAAACACTAGTGTTTCCTTCTAAATACTCATTAGCGATTTTTCTCATTCTATTATCTAATTCTTCAGTTCGATATAATTCACCATTTGGTTTTACAAACTGATCAAATCCTATTTCCGGATCCTCATTACTCCTGAGTAACCATACTGACACAGGGTCGTCTTTGGTTAACGCGTGAATAGCATCAAATAATTTCTCTTCATAGAAATCATCTGAAAATTTCCGGGGGGTATATCGAACAGTTCTTTCTCGTGGAAATATATTTACCGCTGGTGTCCACGCGTGTTTGTTATGATCAATAATTTCAATTGGAGCTCCTCGCGATTGATATTTTGGTTCGTATAATACTTCTCTGGTTATTGTCGCTACCGATATTGGAAATTTTAATAATGCTTCTAATTTAGCTATATCGGAAATCGTTGCCCCGCGCTGTTTCACTGTCAATTCCCATTCGGTTATTTTGTTTCGTCGTTGATCAGTTAATTTGTTTCCCCGGGATGCATTTGTAAAGTGTTCTATTACCCGTGTTGCTACACAATTAAGTGGCAAAGCCACTGATGATGAAAACATTGGAGCTAGTTTTGTAATACTTGGGTTATTATTTAGCTGATATATTCCGTAAACAACTGCTGTTACAGGGTAAGATTTCTCATAGTATGGTTTGTCAATTCCAGTTAAAATTCCTGGTTTGGAATCTCTACTCACAATAACAGTTTTTTTATCCTTAAGGATTGGGTCAAATTTATCTCTGATAATCCATTCACCTTCCTCTTCGATAATGAATTTTATTCTAAAAAAATACCTCCGTAGAAATCCTTTGGATTTCTGGCCAAGGTGTGAAAGTATCACAGCTGCTCTTATATCATTCATAGTAGCATCAATTATGGGTATATTGACATCTTCATCAATAATTCGAAATGTCGACCACGTATGAGATGCTCCATCACGCTTAAACTCATTAAAACAGTCGCTGATTTTACTCAATAGTGGTTTATCATCTACTAGACTTTTAGGTATATCAGAGATTCTATCGAGATTAAATCTAACATTTTTCCAAGGCTTAATTTTCGATAATCTCTTGAACTCCTTCATATTATAATTAAAACAAGTATTTAAATAAGAAAATTTTATATAATGAATCATTGCAAATGGCTTATGATTGGATCAAAGACTCCGTGTAACAAATCATGCAGAAATGAATTCTGTGGGTATCATATGCAGAGTGTAAGAAACGGTTCGGAGGGACCTCTACCATGCTTGCATTGTGGGGTAGGTGTAAGACGCAAGTCGCAGTTATGCATTAATTGCGGGGGTAAGCGTTATAGAGAGTTAAAACGTTATTATGACAAGCGAAGAATCAAAAATCCTAACGACGTCAATGACGGCAAAATCATAAAAACTACGGCTGATTATATAAAAAGATTTTCCAATGTTATAATTCAGCCAATTAACGAATTAGACAAATAGATATATTATATATAATGAACCAAGAATTTCAAAGACATTCTGTTATTGAAAACTACGAAGCTTCTCGTGATGGTGTTGTTAGACATTGTAAAAATAGGAAATCTATTGGGTGGGATAATGGTATGGGGTATTTGACGTTTACTACTGGAGGGAAGAAGTATTATAATCACCGTTTCGTCTTCGAAGTGTATAACGGATCAATCAAGGATGGTCTTGTTATTGATCATATTGATGGTATTAGGACTAATAATTCTTTGAATAATTTACGAGCTGTTACACAAAGTGAGAATACTGCATCTGGAAATACTGGTACTTATAAATCAATTGGGAAAAGACCTGTAAGATCGTTTAATACTGAAGATAACACGGAGGGAGTATTTCAATCAATAAACGCAGCTGGTAAGTATTTCGATATTTATCCGTATTCTATTCAATGCGTTGCTGAGAATAAAACCAAGACCGCTTTTTCAAAACGTTTTAAAAACAAAATTCAGTTTTCTTACGTATAATACGTAAATAGAAATCCTACGGATTTTACGGGAGATAACTCCGTTAGGTATAACACGTGTGACAAATCATCAATGACAGAGTTACGGATCTTAAACACGGAAACGCGTTTCTAACATTGATTGGAAAATCTTCGATTTTTGATTGGCTGTTATAATTAAATAAATCCGAACAAAACACAATCAATTTTGTCTTTTTTCAAGTATTAACAGAACTGTTTTATAACCACGTTGTATTTAAACATTTTTTTTAATGTCTGTTTCAAGTATTATGCGTGTTTTCAACGTTGTCAGTGATCGCTAATAAACAAACAAATAATTACAATCACTACACCTCTTTTATATCACCTCGTCGTAATGAGTGTATATATATACAAATTCGTCTTTATTATAATTGGGCATTTAGCCGAAATTCAAGTGTAAACAAAACCACACCGTCACACGTGGTATGAACGTTATTATTGACATTCAAAACCAAAGTTTCGATTTTGCGGTTTTGTTTACACTTGAATGTAGAATAGCCCGCGTCATCCATTGTCATTGTTCACCTATAATCTATTGTTGTACCGTCTTATGTGTATAACCGCCTACCACACTAGATCAGGGGGTTATTGTGCCGTCGTCATCCATTGTCATTGTTCACCTATAATCTATTGTTGTACCGTCGTCATTGTCATTGAAATCAATTCATTCATTGTTCACCTATAATCTATTGTTGTACCGTCGCATTGTCATTGAAATCAATTCATTCATTGTTCACCTATAATCTATTGTTATATGTTTGTCGGTTGTAACCGTTGAGCGCTGCTTGATGTATAAAACACCAAGGGGGTTCAAAACGGTGAATGTGCCGTCGTCATTCATTATATATAATCATAATCATCTATAATCGCATTAAGCTTCTGGGTATACTAAGATGATCAACACCTTAGTGTATCCAGAATTCATTTTGAAAATACTTTGCATTTAAACAAATATATTTTTATATATATATGAATCCTGAAAATCTCAAATTGATTATTATTGAAATCAATAAACTTAAGGATGAAAATGTAAAATTATGTTCAGGTTTGGATTGTGATCAAATTATGACCAATTTCGAGGATATACAATTTGCAGAACAGACCGGAAAATATGTCCTATCTAAAAAATATTTTTTAATTAAGAATATCCAAAAGCTTATACGTGAGAGCTTAGTAAATACTGAAGATGTTAATGTCTTCGTACCATTATGTAGCATCGTTGAACGTGTTCGAAAGCAATTAGGATTAGAATATGAACAAAAGAGACTTATTAATTGTAAAGTGAGACAATTAAAAACATTAATGGAAAACTCTGAAGGTGATGAGCCCACGCGTAGAGAGCCTCCTTTGTTTGTATAACCGATACGGTATGAGGAAGTAAAATTATGTGTGTAACAACAAGGAAGTATTAAAATGATTTGCATTTTTAGGTTAGTGATTTCTTTCGAAATGATTTGCATTTCTAAAATGATTTGCATTTCTAAAATGCTTTGGATTTTTTAATTTGACAATAGTAATACTCTTTCAATAATGGTAGGAGAATCATTAACAACGAGATTAGCTAGAGAAAGACTTGAAGCTCTTAAGAAAATATTACCCCTTCGTGATCGTATACGTGAAAAACTTCAACAACGGCAATTATTTCAGACTGACTTCACAGAGGATACAGAACAACTCTTCAAACCTATTGTTAGTGCAACTGAGGGTGTGAAAACAGCAATTTCTAAACAAGAAAGCGCGCAAAAAGAGTCCTTTCTCCCTGTGTTAGAGAAAATATCAAAACGAACTAAACAAACAAAAAAATCATTAAAAACCCTTCCTGGTGATATAATAACTACTGCAAGACGACAAGAAGAACAACAACGAGAACTTCAGGAAGAAATTGAACGATTAGGTGATGTTGATATTTCCTCACCACCACCTGAACCTGAAGAATTTCAAGAAGAAGAAGAGGGAGCTGTTTCAAAAGGGGATTATCCTCCTGAAAATATATTTACAGTTGATGCGTTAAATATAATCAGAAATATCCCAACACTTGCTGGATTAGCTAAATTTACCAAAGACAACGTTAAAAAAGCGAAGAGAGTTAAGTATTTAAGAGACGACACGGCAAACAAGAGGAAAAACAAAATCACAAAAGAAATAAAATCTGATTATGACCAATTTCTAACTATAGTAAAGGGGATCACAGTAGCACCACCAGTATACACAGCAGACCCAATCCCTGATGAAATACAAATAATGGCAGAGGCTGATTCCCAGAGTAAAACTCCAGAGTTGAAAACTCTGAAGGGTGCAACTGGTACAACTAAAAAAAAGGGTAGTGGTTTAGTTGGTAAAAATCCTATAGATTTTCACGCTAGTGTAACATGTCCTGGTAATATTCTCGGTGATATATCCCGATTAGAAGTACTTGTAGGAGGAAAACGAGCCGGGAATAACTCACTGGAAATAATCAATGAAGCAGCTGATATCTGTAGGAGATTATTTCAAGGTGGTATCATGGATATTGCAACATATAGAGATTTCATTGAGGAGTTAGCCGAAAATTCTTCGAATTTCTACGGTTATCATAGTGACTAATGTCACTGGAAATCCGTAGGTGGGAAATCGAAAATTTCCTGTGATTAGATAATTGGAAATGCTAAAGCATTTGGAAAAACACTAGTGTTTTTGTATATAGAAGAATGATCATACACTACAACCATGATAAACCAACTAACGTCTACGTGGTAAACTCACGATTACCAAAATACCGAGTATACTATGGAGATGGTCTCGGTAATACTATAATGGGATTATTTTCAAGAATGGCTCCAAAAGTGGCTCCATTTGCAAAACAGGCAGCAATGAAAGCAATTGATGTTATCCGAGATAAGGGTATTAACACTGTTGGTGATCTTGCTAGTAAGGCATTTTCAGCCGCTCGGGATAAACTAACAGCGCTAGTTCGACGACGAAATTCTTCGAATTTCCAATCAAAACCTGGAAATGCTAGCATTTCTAGAATGACTTCACTGCCATCTACTGCAGTAATGCCTACACAGGTTAGTAAAATAATAAATAACGCCGTGGATAAAAAACTACAGTCGTTAATGACTAACGCCCAGGATAATATAACAGCAAATATGATAGCCGGAAGTGGGCTTCCGGGAAGTGGTTTTAAGAAGATTCGACAGAAACGTTAGAAATATTTATTTGAACAGGATTTCCAATTATTATAGTTATTGTAGAAATGCTAGCATTAGAAATATTTGTGTCAGAATCACTTGTGATTCTATTTATTTGAATAGGATGCTCAGTTGTTATGGTTATTGTAGAAATGCTAGCATTAGAAATATTTGTGTCAGAATCACTTGTATCAGAATCACTTGTGATTCTACTTACGTTATCTTCATTATCAGATATTTTCATCATCATTATTAAAATACACCCAACTAAATAATTAGTTTATAAAAATTATTTTTATATTATAAAATATTTATTTTTTGCTAATTTTGTTAGATTTTTTACTTTTTTTACTCATTTTTCTAGTGTTTTTACTCATTTTTCTAGTGTTTTTATGCAATTCATCGACAAAATTTCATGAAAATCGAGGATGAAAACCCCAGGAATTCATTTAGAGAAAATCGATTTTGATCAGATTTTTTATCATGTGAGGCTAAAATATGTTGTTTCATCGAATTTTCGATGTTTTTTTTATTGATTTTGTATTGTTTTTTGGCTAATCCGTCGACATAATTTCATGAAAATCGATTTTCTCTAAATGAATTCCTTGGGTTTTCAATTCAAAATTCCTTCAGAATTTTTTAAATTACTTTCAGAATTTTTTAAATTACTTTGTAATTTTTGATTTAGACCAACGGGTATATAATAAAAAATGTTCAAACAGAACCCTGATGTTGCATTTGACATGGAAGCCCCAGTACTTAAAGATGAATCTGTACGTGATTATCAATTTTTTGCTTATCACGCAGTGCAACCTAATCTTCGCGGGAGAATTGAACTTCAAGTTCATGATACTAGTAAATACTTTTTACCCGCTGAAGCCTTTATTGAAGTCGAAGGTGAACTTGTAACAGATGTTGTAGCTAATACACCATATGCAGATAACCCAACTGTCCGAGTTGGTTTTGTTAACAATGGCATCATGGCATTATTTGAAAGTGCTAGATATCTCATTGATGGAAAAGAAATCGAATCTATTGAACGCGAGGTTGATGTTGCTACGGGAATAATCGGGTTAGCGAGATACTCTGATGACTATACTAGATCAGCGGGTCCGTCTATGATGTTCACGAAGGATATTACTGATAACGCTGATCACATTCAGCATATTAAAATAAATACTGCAAGAGCTACTGCAGCTGATCCACAACTTGATACTCCTGAACATAGAGACAGACCAGCTGTTGCCTTTGATATTCTCGGAAGTGTTAATAATAATTTCAATTTAGGGTTTGCAACAAGAGTAGCAACGTTGCAAGGAGAGCGTCGACGGTTTTCATATGCGATTCCGCTCCATCACATATTTGGATTTTGTAGAAACGTCAGAAAAGTTATCTATGGAGTAAAGCATACTATAGCACTAGTACGAAGAGGTACTGATAATTATGCAATCTGGCGCGCTGCTGGCGTTGCCGATGGTAAAGTCATTTTATCAAAACTAACACTGTGGATGCCAGTGTTGACTCCATCGTTGTCAATAGAACCACGGTTACTATCATTTATGGATCAGGGGGGAAAGAGATTATTAAGTTGGTTGTCAACGTCCACAGATACCATGGATTCTAATATTGATGGTACACTTACATGGCATCTAGCATCAAAACAGGGTATTACAGCTCCACGGCATATTTTTATTGCGCTACAGAATACTGCGCGATTAAACAATCAAGAACGTTCCCACATGATATTTGATCAAATTGGGTGTAGTGAAGTCTCGCTGAGAATAAACGGACAGCAAGAACCATCAGAGGATATACAACTTGATTATGGAAATAATCATATTGCACGAGTTTATCATCGGTTGCTGTCGTATATGGGACGCGATCAAAATGTCGATACTGGTCTACAAATATCACAGTTGGATTTTAAAAGTCTGTATCCGATTTATTACTTTTCGTTGGAACATCTTGACTTGATGAGACAGTCCGTCGTTGATATACACTTCCGAGCTCGTGTAACCCGTCCTGGTGGTATTGCTAATTATAGAGCGGTTGCTGTCATTCTCAGTGATAAGTCAATGATACTCGAAGGTGTTGGTGGACGAATGAGACTGGTAGATGCACCAGTGGAAAATATTTGATTGAAAATCCTTTGGATTTTTACATTGAATCGCTTGCGATTTAGAATCAATCTATTTTGTATAATGTCGTATAGTAATATCAATGTTACGTTGACACCTGGTCAAATAAAAAAACTACAATCCAAATCAGCTAAGCAATGTGGAACCACAATAACGCTGAAACCTAATCAAATGAATGGCGGGGTAAATAAACTATCGCTGACGAAAACTCAAACTAATCATTTTAATAAAGCGCTGAAAGAAAAAAAAGGAGTTCAAGTTACTCTTTCTACAAGCGCGATCCGTAACATGGAAAAGACTGGTGGTATATTCCCGTTGTTAGGGTTGATTCCAGGGTTGATTGCCGCAGCAGCCCCAGCGGTAGCGAAGGCAGCAGCGTTAGGAGCCATTGGTACCGCAGCAGGAATGGCGTTGAAAAAGGCAACTGGAAAGGGGTATAAAAAAAAAGGAAAGGGTCTAAGACTACCAGGAACCCCGAGTTCATGGTACAGCGGAAAGGGTCTTCGAATTCCAGGAACGATATAGTTCCGAAATCTTCGATTTCCAAACCGATGGTTCCCATGTCCAATTTTGATTTAATTGATACCGCTAAAAAATTAAAAATAAAAAATTTCAGAGGAGTTTTTATGAGAGATCAGTTACCGGCACAACCAAATGATGTTGAAACCGGTATTATTAATTTAGATAACAGCTCCGGACCTGGAACTCACTGGGTTTGTTACGCAATTGATCCACGTGGGATTATTTATTTTGACTCATATGGATTAGCGCCGCCGAAAGAATTTATGCGTTATATAAAAGATTTTCCAATGAGGACTTGGTATTCTACGTTACCAACACAAACAATGCTTGATCCACCAATATGTGGTAATGAAGTATTAAACGTACTTGATGCTATATCCAAAAGATTTTCGAAACCACCTCATATAGTAGTAAATGAGTATACTAGCGGCAAATCTCTTTAAAAAATTCTGAAAGAATTTTGGATTAAAAATCCTTAGATTGAAAATCCATCGGATTTAAACGATGAAAATATTTCTATAATAATGATTGATATTTGGGGACGACCTTTATCATCGCTGAAGAAACCTGATAGTGGAGTTGAAACCGTTGATAACAAGGATATTAAAAAACTAATCGAAGATGAAATATCCGAAATATTAAACCTAGCAAATATTGATCCTGGTGAAATAGTTGTATTTCAAGATCGTCAGGGTAAGTTGAAAAGTAGTAATATCTCTCTTAATGATATTTTGGTTAAACAACGAGACGCAGCAGAGGATACTATCGCGTTATTTTCTGATGAGGGTAAACTCAAACCAGGTGTACTTGTTTCAACAATTACGGATAAATTAACAACATACGATAACACGGTGAATTCATTAAAATCGCTTAATGATAAGTATGATGATCATATAATTGTATTTGATCAGTTTACTACATTACAAAGAAATATAGTTGACAAAATTGACAAACCCATACTAGAATTTTTTGGAAATCCACCAGTAACCACACCAAAACTCACCACAATAAAAGATTCTATATTGGAACTAGCAACTCTTCAATCCGAATATGAAAAACACACGAAACTATTTATGACGTTTCGTAAAAACCTCATGGACAAGTTTATTGGGAGCCCATTTGATAAAATTGAAATAACACTTCCCGATATTAAAAAATCCATCGATGAACTTAAAACATTCAACAACGCAATAAGGGATGATGCAATGAGAATGATAAGCGTTGTTGAAAAAGTAAAAATTCCTCATAATAAATCTATCGTCAACAACGTAGTATACACGATTCAATACGGATCATTTATGTGGACTCCCACAAACAATATTTTAACCGTAACCGCAGCAGTCAAGGGTATTTATCGATTAATAATAGTATCACCGACTCAGTTTGAAATATCATCAAGTAGTTCATCTGGAGTCAATAATACGATATCAACGATCATCGACAAGGATACAACTGAACAATTCACGATAACAAATACAGATGGAAATCTAGCCAAGGTTTCAGTAACGTGGTACGTAGAATTCGTAGTGGATTTAAGTAAACAATTAAATTGAAAATAAAATCCTTAAAAATTACTTTGCAATTTTGAATTTCGTAATTGAAAATGCTAACACTTTTAAAATAAAATGACTCCATCATCGAATCAGTATCGCTATGATCAAGTCAGAGAATTTCAAACTAAACTCAATTCTCTCTGTGAGGAGTATCAAATAAAAATCAAAAAATACAAACGAAGAATAACCACAGTTGATATCACCGTGTACTCGGTGTCAGGAGTAATCACTGCTGCTGGAATAATACTATCTTCGGTTACAATGATTGCTCCGGTCGTAGTTCCAATCGCTATTTCCGCAGTGGCTACAATTGCTGGTATATTAACTGGGATCACAAAAAAACTATCATCGTGTAGCCAGAGTAAACTACATGATTATTTAATTAAATATCATATTGCATCTGCCGGTTACTCGCAATTATCCTCGTTGATATCATCGTCGTTGGATGACACAACAATATCAGATAGCGAATTTTCAACGATGGCTCAATTGTATAAATCAACAATGCTGAAATTAGAGCAGAATAATAATAATAATAATGTCGTCGCAAGAACTACTTCAACAAATAGTAACAAATACAACACCGGTGAAAACAAGCACGATATCAGTAACCTCAACACGTCCCGAATTTAGTGTGAATTTTCCAATCCCCGTTCCCGTGAGCGAGATCGCATTAGCAAAACTACGAGTGTATCATAGCTGGCCTAATATTAGATCGGTAGCATTTGGTGGTCAACAACCGAATAATTCCTTGGTATTTGCAAACAAGAATCGTGAAGACGGAACACCAGATTGGCAGGTTGTTTCTATACCAACTGGGTCATATCAAATCGAACAGATCAATGCTGAATTTCAACGCAGAATAAAATCTCTCACCGGAAAAGAATCAAAAATCGCTATAACAGTTCACGAACCAACATTATCATCCGCTATCGAGATAAATACAGAAGGATACGTTGTAGATATTTATCAGAGTTCTATAAGATCAGTGTTAGGATGGCCTGAATTACCACCGGATAACTCGCGAGAAAATTCGAAGGATTTTCCACCCGAACCTAAGAAATCCGATTATATCACCAACAAAATAAAACCCGTCAATGAAGTCAAAAGTTATCAAGATTATGCTCCTAATAAATTCTTGAATAAAGAAATTTTTGAATCAATTTATGTTCCTCTCATTAACGGAAATTTCACAGCAATGAATAATGATTTTTCACTACTGCTAATATCTATTAAATCCGGCTCTCTCACCAAGGATGAATTTATCAACGTCGTAGAAACGGGTAATAAAATCATCGACGATATGAAAATATTTCACTCGAAAATTATTCAAGAAGTATTAAATGAAGAAATCTTACATGATAAGTTTGCGGATCTATATAAGATTAATAAAACGGAGATTAAAGATTTTAAAATCCCTGGATATAATCCGGATAAACTAAAGAAACAACTTGACGATGCTATTAATATTGGGTTCAAAAGAATCCACGATAATTGGAAAAAATCGAAGAATCCTACAGCAAATATTCTGAAATATAATAATGATCCAGAAGGCGGCGGTAGACATATTGCTCCGAACAATGTGAATATTTCAACGGTGATTGCGCTCAATTTAGTATGTGATGTTATCGAAGGAAATTATCAAATAAATCTCGAACAATCAAATCAAGCTCAGCAAGGATATATTTTATATTCATTTGCACCAACGGCTCCTCCAGGATTTCTACTTATTGAAGACCCAACTAATCTAGTCTATATGCGATGTCATAATAATTTGTTAACGAGAATTAATTTTAAACTCACTGACCAATCTAATAATCTGATTGATTTACGAGGTGAGGTTTTACAAATTAGTTTATTTGTGAAATCTTAAGGACTTGATCAAATATTTAGTTAGCGCATTAGCAGCCGAGGAGGTGAACGTCAACTAAATGGCGTCTTTTTTTTTACCAAATGGACCCTTCTCTTAATATTTATTAGAAGGGTTTATTTGACAAATTAAGACTTCCTAGTAAATATTAACTAGAAGGGTTTATTTGACAAATTAGGACTTCCTAGTAAATATTAACTAGAAGGAAGCATCGTTGACGACTAAAAAGTTGGTCTGTTCACCCACTCTGCTGCTTATCTTATCACCGTGAACATCTAAAGTGACATGAGAAAGTTTGAGATCCATGGGCCTTTGCGAGATATGACAAATTGCTTCTATATTAATTTGGCATACACATATTGTAATCAATATCTGTGATATATAAATCAAAATATTGTCATCCAATTGTCAGAGTATATTTATAACATTAATAATCGCAAATAACTAAGCATAATGCTCTGAAACCAAACAATTTCAGATGCGCAATACTTCTAGGTATCACAAAACAGGATCTTATACGACTGTTCCTTTTCTCATAAACTCTGTTTATATGTATTTCCCAATTTGTTTTAAAATTGTTTTCATTGTGAGTTTTTTGTGAGTAATGAGTCTGTTCACCTTTCTTCGAAGTGATAAAGTATCTGAGACGCAATTTTCATTGACGTATATATAATGTCTGTCGTATTTTGTTAATTCTAGGTTATTTATTGAGTTGATATTCGGAAGTTGTAGGGATATTCAAACGCAGTCGGGACGTGATATAGTGTGGCCCTCTAGGAGATATACATAAAAATCAGCGCTTTCGTGCCAAATACTTTACTAGATCGGTGTCTACATTTTCATTGGAGTTTAGAACTACATGAATAATGATGGTTATTAGGTTTTACATATACAGCTGGTGCCTTCAAGGCGAAAAGGTAAGAGATTAAGGTTATTTTTCTTGTCTAAGGTGTCTCGTACTGCATCATTTCTAAACAATAATCTTCCCCAGTTCTCTTTCTTTATTCGATATTTCGCTCACAACGGGTCATACTATCGAGGTAGGTCTTTCCCTAGATAATGTAGCTAAATCCAATTAACTACGCCTCTTACCAAAAGGAAGATGTTACTAAGGTATGCTAGGTGTAGTTCGAATTATTGTGGGTTGGTTGAGTAAAAAATTAAGCGTTGTTGTTGTACGAATCATTAGTTTTTGTTTGTTTGTTTGTTTTATTAGGATTTTTAACGTAGCTTTAACAATTTTTCAGTCATATCGCTACGATGTCTGCAGTGTTGCAGTTTAAAGTGATGTCTAGCACTGGTCATCATACCGCAGACATGTAGCATGATGTTCCTTCACATTATCCTGACACCAGGCTGACTAATACTAACCTGTTAATGCTGAGCGCCAAGCTAGGCAGCTGTTAGTACAATTTTTGTAAGTTTTTGGTATGACTCGGCCGGGGATCGAACCCACGACCTCCCGCTTTCGCTTCGCATCATTAGTTAGGAGATGTTATTGTATTCACCACTTGTAAAGAGTTGGCAATAGTTTTCTTTCGAAAGCTTGTAAACAGAGGTGGAAATTGCAAACGTATGCAGCTTAGCATTTGGTCGTACGGTTTTTGATCTTCATGATAAACTCTTAAGTACTTATGCATTACCACTAAGCCGATGAATATTAATTAGTATAAGCATAATTATGTTCAAGTCGTATTACGAGAGTGTCAATTTTATTGGTCAAATTGTTCAAGTCATATGATATATATATATATATATATATATATATATATATATATATATATATATATATATATATATATATATATATATGGAATGATGGCTGCTATCGCTTAACCGGCTTGACGCAACTCTTCTGTTTTTGTGCTGTTTATAATGATATATGTGCTTGTTGTCTATCTTCGTCTGCATGATTGTGTTTCATCATGCATTGGCTGTTCCGTTCGTATCTGTTTCGTCATCTCCATGGTTTGGAAACGAGAACACTTATGATTTTTCTCAGCTGTCTTGTTCCACTTTCTTTGTTTTATAATAAACCGCCATCACGAGATCGCCAGTCAACCCGTTTATGCCATAACGGACCCTCACTAATTGCTTTAAATGAGCACTCCTTTGCTCTTCATACTACATTGTGCTTGAGGCTAAACGGACTGGGACTACATTCATCATTACTTAAATGTAAACGGAAGCGAAGAAAGAAACGTTGTTGTCGAACATAAATAATTCCAGTTCTCTCCCTTTCGCCCTTTCCAGCCAAAGAACTGAAAATATTGGCCGTTAATTTTGATAATCTTGTGAAAATCCATCTTAAATCGTCAACTGTTTTGTCAACTGTTCCATATATACCACTGCGTATTGCATTATTCAACGCCGATCTGTAGGACCACCGGAAAAGTGCACAGAAATAGTTAATTTTATCAACGACCAGACTATCGACATCTTCTTTCTGACAGAAACATGGTTAAAAACATCAGGTTATGAGCCCAAGTGCGCGGATTTAACACACACCGCTTACTCCATCAACTCGTCCTTCACGCGCAGGTGGAATTGCTGTCATCGTAAAGAATTCCATGATACAATGTCCTATGTGCAAAACAACCTTCCATTGAAGCCACACATCGTTTGAACTAGACCAAACAACACTCACACTGGCACAACGGTCAGTCCATTTTTTCTACTTCTACTGTCCTCCCCCTAGTAGAAAATACAAGCTGAACGAATCTCTCCTTTTGGAGCAGCTTCCAAATATTCTGGAGTATGGAAATTTGATAGGTGGCAACCTAATTATTCTTGGAAATATCAATTTTCACTTTGACTGACCTGAAAACCTTTACACGTCAAAACTTCTAGATTTATTCATGTTTTCAACCTTAAGCAGTCAGTTAAACAACCCACCTATAAACTTGGTCACATTTTAGACTGGATTCTTCATAGACCTGATGGTAATATTCTGTAATCCACCCTTGTAGCCCACGAACCTGCATCAGATCACCTCTGCATTATATGCCATCTCCACTTATAAGTCCCTAACCCTCAACCTTAATTTGGTACTTAGAGAAACCTCCGTATGATAAATATAACCAAACTAATGCATGCAGTAAAAGAAAACCTAACAATTTTCTTATCTCCTACAACAGAACAACTCGATAACTGCCTGCGTTCATTGGCTAATAAACACGCCCCAGCCACCAAGTGCAGAGTATCAATTAAAAGTGTTCTCCGTTGTATAGCAGTGTTGGGGACCAGCTTTGCACTGCTAATAGACACCGCCGTAAAGCAGAGTGGCTTTGGTTTTCCGCCGGACTCACTATTCATGAACAAATCTATGAAGCCACTAAGACGAACGTCACGAACATAGTCCGTTTGGCCAAATTATCCCATTACAGTACTAAGATAACGGAGAGTTCCAGCTGCAAAGAGCTTTTCGAGATAACTAACAAACTAATGTAAAAGAAAAAATGTACACCAGTTCCAACAACCTTCTCTCCAGTAGAATCTTCCGGACCTATTTGCAAATTGATTCCGTGGCAAAGTACAAACCATTAGCAATATGCTTAACAACACAATTTCAATTGACTCGTCATCACTATACAGTTACAATACAGAACTTCAGCGACAGCCATTGGGAGTATTTGAACCTGTCTCAACGGCTTTAGTAGGGAACATCGTGATGAAGAGTGTACCAAAGTCATGTGAACTTGATCCAATTCCAACATCACAGCTGCTTGAGTGCTTAGACCCAATATTGCTTTCACTAGCTGATGTTAATAAAATCTATCTCTCATCCGGGGAATTACCATCAGTTTTCAAAACTGCCATCGTAAGCATCTGCTGAAGAAACTAACCCGAGACCATAAGGATTTAAAGAACTACCGACAAAGTTTTTAATCTCCCGTTCATATAATTAAAACAAATCTTAGAAAAGTTGTTCTGACCCAACTTGTAGCTCATTTGAATTCAAACAGTCTTTTTAGGCATGTACATTCTGCATATGACCCTTGCCACAGTACTGAAAATACTCTTCTGAAACTAGTTAATGATACTATCTCTGCTTTGGATAACGGAAAGATTACAGTCGTAACCCTCTTTGATTTGTCTGCATCATTTGACACAACAGACCATGATATATTACTTCATCATCTCCAACATGTATTTGGCATTCACAGTACAGTCTAATAGTAGTTCAAGTCCTACTTAGTCAAAAGGACACAAATTGTATCTGCAAATGGAATACACTCCAGCCCAATTGATCTATGTTGTGGTGTTCCGCAGGGGTATGTTATTGGACCGGTTGCCTTCATTCTATACACTCAGTACCTCTCAAGTGTCGTAGATCATACCTCTGTCTCTCACCAATTGTGTTCTGATACACCCAGATATACAAGTTTGTCACTTAACTGAAGTTGATGCTACCATCCAAGGAGTAGAGAGGTGCATTTCTTACGTGAAATCATAGATGAAATGTAATAAGCTGCAGATGAATGATGATGCAACTGAGGTCATTCTGATCACAACACAAAGACTTTCTCCTTCACATCCTGTACTGCACACCATAAATATCAGCAACACCAACATTAAATTCAGTCAGTACGAAACCTAGGTATTACTATAGACAGTACTCTCACATTGCACTTATATGTCATGAACATTTTGCAAGTCTGAATATCGTGAGCAGAGACGCATCAGCTTCATTCGCAAATATCATTCGGTAGATGACACTAAAACACTTCTCTGTTCACTAGTACTTTCAAGACTGGGCTATTGTAACTCAATTCTGGCTGGTTCGTCCCAATATCTAGTCAAGAAATTTCAACAATTTCAAAACACAGCTGCTCGGATCATCTTAAGAGAACCACGATCAGAGCACACCTCCCCACTGCTCTGTCGCTATACTGGCTATCCATCCGATGACGAACTCTAGTCCAGCGTATGTATTCGGCCTCACCCATCTGTACACACCAGCAAGATTCCTACGCTCCTCTTCTGACAATCGTATACTCATTAGTCCCACCTTGAAAACGATTTCATATGGACAACTTTCTTTTGCATACCAAGGCCCAGCAACGTGGAGTGAATTGCCCATTGAAAGTAGACAAAAAAACACAGTAATTCTTTTCACGAATGTTCTTCAAACTCACCTTTCTCGACTGCAAGAACAAGCTTAAAGACCTAAAAATGTTTCGTACCTTAAATATTTTCAGGATTTTCTGTTTTCCAATTTCATTGTGTTTTTGTTGTTTTGTTTTGTATTCATATCATTATAGATGTTGTAAAGCGCTTGTGGCTTCTATAGGTTAGGCGTTATCCAAATTTATCATTATTATTCTTATTCGTATTATTATTATTATTATTATTATTATTATTATTATTATTATTATTATATGTTATGTATTAAAATATTAATTCTGCATACTATTAACAAGCTCTCTTCTATTACATCTATGGATAGCATTTTCTGTTCTGTCTGGTGTATTTTGATAATACTCTATAATTAATTCTATATACCTTGGTTTCATTCATATGAATCTGGAATGACTGTGTCTTCTATAGAATCCAGGGTTATCACTTTCCGTTCTATCTGGTGTATATTTATAATTTTATAACTCTCTCTCTCTCTCTCTCTCTCTCTCTCTCTCTCTCTCTCTCTCTCTCTCTCTCTCTCTCTCTCTCTCTCTCTCTCTCTCTCTCCACACACACACACACACACACACACACATATATATATATATATATATATATATATATATATATATATATATATATATATATATATATATATATATATATATATATTTACAGTCATTATGTCCCTTTTGTCGTGAGTGGGTGGAGCGAACAAATGGAATTTCGATGACTTGTTCTTGAATTAAGATAGTAAAAAGGAACATACTAATCGAGTAACATGGCAAACACAGATATGATGCAAGAAATAATATATGGCCAGTCCCCCACCCCATTCACCACTCATTGTATTGATTGGTCTTTCAGCACGACATTTTAACACCAGGACTCCAGAGTAAACTCTCTCTGGACTATTGCCGAAAGGCACGAGCGAAAATCTGCCGGTTTTCGTATGCATATCTTTATATACTATTTCATCATTGTACCACTTACTGTTTCTAATCTGAATTTCTTTAGACCCGAGATTTTGATTATCCCTAAAGAGTTTTAATGTTATATCTTTTGCAAAATTCCTTCCAAACTTTAGTTAGTTTGGAACAATGGTTAAATTTATGAAAACGGTTTCAAGGATAGCTTGACGGAATCCAGGTGGCATTGGGACTTGAAAAGATATATTAATAAGCAGTGTGTATCAATGCATGTATTTTCCAAAACCTATTATATATGGATACCAATGCTCAGATTGTCCACAAAGCAATGGCACCACAACATAGATGTCCGCCATGTAATCTTCTATCAGAGGTGATCGGTACGACAATATTCGTAAAATAGTCTTCGCGCATTGAAGAAATTAATTTAATTTAAATTCTGTTACGTCGACCTTTGTTTTTGAAGGAAACACATATCTGACAAACTCCATTAGTCATTTAACATGTTGCGTAATGAATCAAACATATCAGAAGCTATATTACCAAAACTTGTAGACTGCCTGTCATAGGAAAGACAAAGAGAGATGTAATACTGTGTATCAATTGATATTACGTATTTAAGAGAGATGCAGAGTCGCCAGATCCGCGTTTTTTTCGGACAATTGGTCTCCTTTCCAAATTTGGTTGCGGAAAATTTTTCAAGATTGCGGTTTGCATTTTTTTGGGCTGGTTTTTTATTTGTGTTGCTTTAATTTGGGTTGCATCAAATTGCTATTAAACGAAGCGCGCTTCTAAATCCATATTTCAATTAAGCTAGCATCAGAGTTGCCAGATACGCATTTTTTTTTCGCCCAATTAAGCTCCTCTCGAAATTTGTTTGTGTAAAATTTTTTAGATTGCGGGTTGCGGTTTTTTGGGCTGGTTTTTGATTTGTGTCGCCGTAATTTCGGCTGCATCAAATTACTATTAAATTCTCCACATTCAGTTTCAAATTGGCGCTAGTGACGATAATATCTAAAAAATCTTAATGAATCCATTATTCTGGATGTATCTCCATAGATGTATCTCACATTGTTATTTTTTT